>JAJHZJ010000571.1:390441-777776 GCA_023548195.1 Bettongia penicillata ogilbyi | reverse complement strand
TCTTTGGTTTTAACCTTCAAAATTCCCTTCACATTCTAATACTTTAGCCCGTATATGAAGTAAGTTTTAACTATATTGCTTCTAGGCCTATATATAGGCCTATATATTCTTCTACCAATAAAATTCCTTCCAAACTTAAATATTTTAGCTCATATGTTCTTTACTTTTTTTTGCTTCTATATCTCTACTTTCTCCTACCATCTCTACTTATTGAATTCCTAGCAATCCCTTAAGACCCTCAGACCCAAGTCATATATTATCTTTTCAATAACACATATATTGTATATATTTGCATTTATTCATTTTATTTTTATATCATATCTAGAATGCATATATACTTACAATATATCTTATTAGAAGAGCTCCAAAAGAATGGGGAATTTTTCATGATTTGTACTTATATACTAATGACTTCACATAATGCCAGGTATATAGAAGACATTCAATAAATACTTATTGATTGATTTTTCATTGACCACTTTATTCTCCTTGGTGTGAAACACATGGCCTTGAAAACACTTAGTCTGTAACACTCCTGAGTATAGCCCAAATTAGATTAACATGTTATGATGTTAACCTATGGGTTCCCAAGTCAATATGTACTTACTGAGATCACAATGTATGATTTAGTCACCCCATTTTCCTTTTAAGTTTAATACTACTGACATAGAGCATGGAAGTTACTTAATAAATATTTGTTGCATGGAAAAGTGAAGTCTCTAAAAACCAGTATTTCAGAACAATATTAATTTAACCCCTCATCAATATACTTGTCCACTTCCTGACTATGTCTCAAGGAGGAATCAACTCCTTTATGACCTATGACTGAGAAATTGTTTCATTGAGAAAGAGGAAACACATATATGTTAATTTATTTTTCTTTTCTTTTAAAAAAAATCAGCCCACCCCACCCCCATCATCAGGTATCTGTGTTTGGAAGAGCACATGACAACTCTACAAAACAAGAATGTTAAACTTGTACATAGGATACAGGATCAAGCTTTCCATGAATAAAAGAGCGTGATGAGAAAAAATATGAATGCCCTATTAAATAAAACATACAAAAATAATTAAAGATATTAGAGGCAAAGGGTAAAGTAAATAGACAGAATCTGTAGAATAACAACAGAAAGAAATGTCAAGCTTAATTTAAGAAGAAATGATGTTATCAATTTCAGGTCTACATCACCAAAGAACATTTTTTACAGGTAGCAATGACAACTAAAACAAACAAACTAAAAACACCTCTCATGGACAATTAGGTGACACAATGGATAGAGTTCTGGTCCTGGACTCAAGAAGACTCATCTCCTCGAGCTCAAATCTGGCCTCAGACAATTACTACCTATGTGACTCTGGGCAAGTCACTTAACCCCTGTTTGCCTCAATTTCTTCATCTATAAAGTGAGCTGGAGAAGGAAATGGCAAAATACTTTAGTATTTTCACCAAGAAAACCCCAAGTGAAGTCACAGTCTCAAATAACTAAACAACAGCAATAACTTCTCTCCTGATCTCAATCCTCACATATCCTACTGTTATTCCATCAGTCAATTTTATAAACTTTTATTTAGTACCTATTATGTGCTAGTTACTGTGATAAACTCTGGAAATCCAAAAAAAGCAAAAAGACAGTCCTTGCCTTCAAGGAGCTGCCAGTCTCTAACTGTATGTCACTTATATAATTGGTTCACTAACTCAACATGTTCAAAGCATCATTTTCCTTAGAAATTTCTCCTTTCTTAATTTAACAGGGGAAATAACCCATTGCTGTTGAGTACATCACCACATTCTCAGTTACAAAGGCTGACAATCTAATTAAATCTTCAACTCCCCAGTCTTTTTCATTCCCTATGTCCAATCAGTTGCCATGTCTGGTTTATTGCTCCTTTCATAACCTCTCTAATATATATTCCCTTTTGCCACCAATGTTGTTTCAGTTATTTCTTACATCACACCTCTCCTATTGCAAACCCCTTCTGTTTGGGCTTCTTGCCTCAGTATCTCCCCATGCTAGTCCATCCTTGTTGAGCTATCAGTGATCTACTTAAAACACAGATTTTATCTTGTGTCATTCTCCTATTGAATATACTCCACTGGTTCCCAATTGCCTTCAGGATCACATATAAGATGGGCTATTTAGCTATTAAAGTCCTACATAGCATAGCCTTTTCTTACCTTTCCAAACTTCTTATCCTTCTTTCCAAGTAGCTGATATCCTGTGACAAAGGCCTCTTTGCTGTTCCTCACATAAGACACTATATCTCCCTATTTTTGCACTTACGCTAGCTATTTTGCTGCATAGAATATTGTCCCTTACCTCTGCTGTCTTGTTTGACTACCTTCAAGTATCAGCTAAAATCACACCTCTGCAAGAAGCCTTTCCACTCAATCCTCCTTCATGTTAGTGCCTTTGCTCTGAATTTCCAATTTATCTTGTATATACTCCTATTTTATACAGAGTTTCTTGCATATTGTCTCACCCCATTAAGTTATGACGCTCCCTGAGAGCAGGGAATGTTTAGCCCCAATGATTATAATGGCTGACTGGAACATAATAAGAGCATAATAAATGCTTGCTAACTTATTGACTGAGAGACAGTAAAAAGACAAAGAAAACATCAATAGGTGAAAAGTTGAAATTAGAATGAATTGAAAGGTTAATAGATAAAGTAAATGCATATTCCAAGTAAAATACATTCTTTTCCCTAATTAATAAATTATTATTCTAAAATTATTATTCTAAATGGTGAAAAGAGAGAGTGGAAAGGGTTGGAGTTTAGGATTCAATAGGAAGAGTGGATGAGAGGTTTTCAATATCTTCCTCTTTCTTTGGGGTGGTAGGAGTGGAAGAAAGTCATAATAAAGAGCACTGGCAGAAACATAGATCACACAGGAAAGACTGGTAAGGAGTACAGTAAACAAAATGGAAGTGATTTGGAAGTGGTGTGATACAACTTTACAGAAACTGGAGAACAGTTCCTTCTGCCTTAGGCTAAGATTAAGAATATCCCTGATGTACTCTACTGTTTCCATCCTCCACCGGAATTAGAATTACTGTAAGAGATTCTTGAAAAGGGGAATTATGAACTAATATAACTGAAATAGAAGAATGGGTGATAAAAGATGAAGATGCGTGGAGATTTAGGTGGTAAAATTTATCTGTGTTGGGAAAAGAAAAGGTAAAACAAATAAAGGACAGGAAATGACAATAAAAGTAAATTTAAGGTGCTTGGTATTTCGCAGTATAAGTAAAGAAATGGGTAGTTAGGAAGAGAAGGAGACCGAGTTCAGATTCTCATAATGCAAATGAGAGACAAAGGCTAGGTACTGACAAAAGAGGAGTTTATATCTTTCTCTGTGTATATTATGTACATATATATTATCTTGTTTATGTGTTTGGTGTATATATTAATATGAGCATATATTAGAAGACATAATAACAAAGGTAACAATGTTTAATCTTAGATGTTATTGAATTAAATAATGGATGGATAAGGAAGCAAAACAAAATAAGTTGCTGCACATAAAAATCACAGTTAAGACATGTAGAAAAATAGAGTGAAAATGTGGAGTGGAAATAAAATCTATTATGTTTTGAGTGACTTTAAAAAGGCAACAGATGCCATGATGATCTCAGAGAAAGCAATAAAAATAATAGGAGAGAAAAATAGGAATGCTACATTATTCTTAAAGGCCCCATTGCTCAATGAGAAAAAAAATACAAAATTATATGTGGATCAAAAGACATGATGACTAATTTCTAAAATGAAAAACTAGGTAAACTGCAAAAAGTATTTTTAGTAATATAATAAGAGAAGACTTCATATTCCTTTTGAAGAGCTAGGTAAATCCAACATAAAGTTAATAAGAAATTTCAGAAGTGAATAAATTTTTGAATAAATTCAGTTTGATTGACTCATGTAGATATCTATTCAGGATTCATATTTGTTAGTATCCCATGGTTCCTTTACAAAAATTGGTCATGTGCTAAGTTTAAAAATCATAAACAAATGTTAAAATGCAGTTATGTCAAACATCCTTCTAGACTATAACTTTTGTAAATGTACCTAGAAACCTAACTGGAGATTTTAAGGAATGACATCCTGAATAAGCAAATAAAATAACAAACAATAGAAACAAGAAACAATTATTGTAAAGATAATTGCAACAATGAAATAATATGCCAAAATTTTAAGGATGCAGATAAAGAAATGCTCTGGGGAAAATGTATATTTTGAAAATTCATATGAACAAGCTCAAAACAAAAAAAAATCAAGAAAATTAGCATACAATTAAAAGATAAGAAATTAGAAGACCTAAAACAAGGTTTAAAAAAAGCACAAAATATTGAAAATTAGGAAAGAAGAAACAAAAAAGGAAATTATACAGATGAACTAATCAAGAGACCATGACAAAATTAAGATCTTTTTTAAAAAGACAACAAATCAATAAAACATAATTTTTCCTCACTATGAAAAAGAGAGAAAAGTCTACCCCCCCATGCCAACATGAAGGAACACTCACATCAAATTGAAAAGAAACAAAAATGAACATTTAGTATTATCACAATTATTTGCTAGAATCTAAAAATCAATGGACATTGGTGAGTTTCCATAATAAAGTGAACTACCAAATTCTACATAACCAAAAAATAGATATCTTAGGCAACTTAATATTGGAAAAAAGAAATCAAGAAAGCAATAAATGAATTGCCAAAGTAGGGGAAGGGAGAAAAAACAGGCACTGAGCCAGATGGATTTACAAGTGAATTCCATAAAACATTTAAAGAGTAATTAATACCTATGCTACAAAATTATTCTCAAAACAGAGATAGAAGGCATTCTACCAAATCCTTTTATGAGACAAATATGATCCTGGTACTTGAATGAGGGAAAGACAAAGCAGAGGAAAATAGCTATAGACTAATCTCACTAATGAATATTAATACAAAAATTTTAAATAAAGTATTCAAATGGGGACAATAAAGCCAAAAAATACTCTATCACCAAGTTGGATTTACACCAGGGATGATAGGATGATTCAAGATTAAGGATACAATTATTGTAATTGATCACATAAATAATAAAGTTAACCAAAAATATCCCACATTTATCTCAATAGATTTTGAAAATGCATTGATAGAAGGATATTCATTTATGTTAAAAATGATAAAAACTAAAAAACACAGACATGTGAGTGCCTATTTTTATATGATCAAAAACATTTAAAACTTAGAGCTAACATTTTGTTTTTTGTGATGGAAAAAGACTAGAATATTTCACAGCACAATCACAGATAAAACAGGGATTCCCTTCAACACCCTTACTATTTGATAATGTTTTAGAAATAGTAGCTAAATAAATAAATCAAGAGAGCAAAATTAAGGGTATAAGTATTAGCAATCTATCCCTATTTAGAAATGAGATAATAGAAAACAGCCAAGTACTAGCAAAGAAATGTTTTAGCTAGGTAGGAGAATGTAAAATAAATCTGAATCATGAGTATTTCTATAAAATAGGGAAAATATACAGGAAGAAAAGATAATAAGAAAAGTTCTACTCAAAATACTATCAAAAGGCATAATTAGTCTACAAAGTTAACACAAGATTTATATAAATATAGCTACAAAGCACTTTATAGAAATGAAGACTTAATTGGAGGTAGAATTTGTAATTCTATCTATTGGCAGGGCTAATATAATTGCAAATGAAATCAATACCTGAATTAATTTATAGCTTTAGTGTAATGCCAATCAAATAAACAAGGGGATACTATAAAATAAAGCAGATACAATAATAATAAGTTCATTCAGAGCAAGAGTTATTCATCTTTGTGTGTGTGCATAAGTGTGTGTGTATGTGTGTGTGTGTGTGTGTGTGTTGTGTTCTGCTTTGTCAGTATGGTAAAGACTGTGGAACTCATTCTCAGATTAATATTTTTAAATAAAAAAGTGAAATTTTATAAGATTGCAAAGGAAACCAATTATATTGAAATAGTTATAAAAAAAGTTCACAATCCTCAGGCTAAGAGCTCCTTACCTTAGGGGAACAAAAGCTTTAGACCCTCAAGTGAAAACTGATGGATGAAAGAAAAGTATTTCTTAAGCATTTACTTTGTGCCATGCATCATGCTAAGTGCTGGTTTTACAAATGTAAGCAAGCAAGGCAGTATCTGCTCAAAGGAGCTTACATTCTAATAGGGGAAGGCATCACTTATAGCTGGCCAAGGATGAGTATTTTGGAAAGCAAAGAAAGAGACAATAATGATTAGAAGAATAGCTCAATTGGTTGAAATGTCCTTTAAGGAAAGGCAGTGGTGATTACAGATGGCATGGAATGGTCTGGAAGTAGTGAGGCATATTGAGACCTTGTGAGAAAAGGTGATATGTTCTTCTGTCTGGCTCTAAGTCATAGAAGTGAGATCTTCACTGCAGGTGGAGTTGGAGGTCACATGGCATGGAGGAAGCCAGGAGTGAATGGTGTGATGAATGAAAAGTGTGGAACATTACTTACCATCCCTCAAGCTATATTTTAAAGTGGTGTCATCAACACTATTTGGTACTGGTGGGGAAAAAAATTACATCATCAGAATAGATTAGATAAATAGTAAACTGTTGTCATCAAAAACAGTTGCCCAGTGTTTGATAAATTCAAAACAGAAATTGCCAGAGAAAGGTCTATATTTTGATGAAAACAACAAATATTAGAGAACATTTTGACAAGAATTAGGTTTAAAGCTACATCTTAAACTATATGCAATAGTAACATAACTAGTATTTATACTATGTTTTAAGGATTTCAAAGTACATTACAAATATTATCACATTTTAGCCTCACATGGGAGTTAGGTACTATAACTATGCCCATTTTACAGTTGAGGAAAATAAAGCAGCTAGAGATTAAATGACTTCCCATTACCACCCAACTAGTAAGAATATGAGTCTGAATTTGAATTCAGGTCTTCCTGATTCCAACTCCATTGTTCAATCCACTTGATCACCAACGGCTCCCATTGCATACAGGATTCATCTCAGACACTTCACACTCACTAGCTGTGTGACCTTAGGTTAGTCACTTAACCCCAATTGCCTCATCCTGGGTCATCCCCAGTCATCCTGATGAATATCTGGTCACAGGATGCAGATGACTGTGGAGGAGAAGTGAGGCTGGTGACCTGCACAGCCCTCCCTCACTCAAAACAAAGTCAAGTTCAAGTCTTGTCATCACTTCTCTGATAGCATGGTTTTCTTTGGCAACGAAGGGTGAACACAACAACCTATGAGTGGACACAGCTGCCTGAATGGGGACCCAGATAGATGGGTAACTCAACTCCTTCTCTCCTCTCTGTCTCCCCCTCCCCTTCCTTCTGCTCTGCAAAGGAAGGCAAATTTGGATGGCCAGAAGATGCTTAGTTAACTTGGGTTTTACTGGCTAGATTCCTCTCCTCTACTCTCCTCTCTCTCCTTCCCTCCCCTCCCCTTCCCTTTCCCTTACTTTCACTTCTTTTCCTTTCTCAAAACCTGAAATCCACTGCACTCTCAAGCTCATACATTGGAAGACACTAGGACTCTGCCCAAGCTCCACCTAATGGCTCATCTGGACCCTCTTGGCTTAAGAGTGATTATCAATATTAATTCTTGCTTTTTCCCTCCCAGCCTGATGTCTTTTATTTTTTCTATGTCTCATTAAAGGGGCTATCTCCTGGTTACTTCTTAAAGAGGCCTATTCACTGAATGGGCATTATCTCACCCTAAGTGAGTTTCTAAATAAACCTTGGTCTAAAGGGGCCAAGGTCTCCCCATTGCATCCTTGGCCTTCTCCAGTCATCCTGATGAATATCTGATCACTAGATTCAGATGGCTCTGGAGGAGAAGTGAGGCTGGTGACCTTACACAACCCTCTCTCACTCAAAACAAAGTCAAGTGCAAGTTATGTCATTATTTCTCTGATGGCATGATCTTCTTTGGTAACAAAGGACAAACACAACAACAATAGGAATGATAAAATCAAACTCACTACTCAATATTTATTTAAATAATTAAATGTATATATGTATGTATGCCTATATATGTATATAGGCATACACATATGTATATATACATATATATAGAGAGAGAATAAAGGAGAGATACAGAGAGACAGGCAGACAGAGACACAGAGATCTTAAATAAAAATAGGAAAAATAGAGCTACATTTCACTTCTCTGGCTTGGAGAGAGGGTTTTTAGCCAAATAAGCCTTTGAGAAGGTGATAAAATAGAAAACAGACAATTTTTATTCTATAAAATTTAAAAATCATTTACATAAATGCAATAAATGAAGATACAATTGGAAGACAAAAGGAGAAAGGGAGAAAATGTGCATCACATGTTCCTGTTAAAGTTTGATATTCAAAGTGTATACAGAATTGACTTAAAGATAAAACATTAGGACCCAAAAGTAGGTAGTGAAGAGTAAAGACCAAAAGTTATTATATTTTCAAAACAAGAACTGAAAGCTTTAAATGACAATATGAAAACATGCTCTACACACTAATAGTAAGAGAAAAAAAATTAAAACAGCACCTAGTTTTCACATGACATCTTGCAAATTCTCAAACATGACCAAAATGGGAGCAGTCAATGTTAGAAAGGCTATGAGAAGTCAGGTCCCCTGACTGTATAGTTGAAAGGGCTGAGAAGCAATTACATTAACATTACAATTATTCAATGAAACTGATTAAACTCTCCATAAAATTTCACTTAACAATTTCACTACTGAATATATTCAAAAGATGTTAAAAAAAAAAGAAAGAAAGAAACATGGGACCAATATATACATACATACATACATACATACATACATATATATATATATATATATATATATATATATATATATATATATATATTAAACAAAACAGGAAAAGGGGAAGGGAGCAAGCATTTACAAGTTACCATGTGCCAGGCACTGTGTCAGACACTTTACATATATTATCACATTCTTTGTGGAGTAAAGATCTAGAAATATAGTGGGTTCTCATCAACTGGGTAAATGTTTAAGGAAAAAAAACACCATTGCATGAGAATTTAAGGAAATATTATTGTGAAGGATGAAATAATGAATATAACAATTTCAAAGAAATATGTGGAAATTTATTCATATGAACTGATGTAGAGTGACATAAACAGAACCAAATAAACAACATAAGCAGTGATATTCATGCTAATTAAAGGATTACTAGAACTTATTAAACTATTTATAATAATTTGTTATTAAAATTGAACCCTGAGTGATTGAAAAACCAGTAAAAGTCCTAGAGAACACAAAATGAAACATACCTCTTCCATTGTGGAAAAGAGATCTGGTTCAGTTTCAGATAAAATATTGTATGCTCTGTTTGATATGGTTACCACTATGTCACATGGTTAAATGTTTTTGTTTTTTAGAATCCTATTGGGGTTGGGGACAAATGACTGGCATATGAGATAATAAAACATATGAAAATGTTTGAAAGTCTATGGAAGAGCCCATTTGTGTTAGTGCTACAATACACAGTTAAATGGACATGGTTCCACAAGTTGTAGGTGATCTTGAAGTAATTGAAGACGGACAGATTGGTATTTTTTGTTTTTTTTGCACAGAAAACTAACTAGCAGAACTGTGAACTAGTACAATATTAACCACTTATTTCTGCACAAGTTTCAGGGACTACTTTTCCCCAAAACCAGAATTATATGTTTAATTTCCTTTCAGAAGTGTTATAGACTCAGAATAAGACAGCATCTAGTCCTGGCTTTGGTGCTAATTACTTTGCTCCACATTGGGCCAATCTCTTTCTCTTTCTATGCTAAAATTTCTTCATTTTAAAAGGGAGAGTGACTAGATGGTCCCTAAGTTTCCTTCTTTTTTTGGTTTTATAGAATCATGCCTCAAACTCAGCCTTTCTTCCCCTTTTGTTTTCTTTGTCACATCCCCTCAGTTCCCAAATCCTTTGGATCCAGCACCCACAAAGTCTTTCCTATCCATCCCTTCCTCTTTCCCATGATTTTGGAAGTTCTCATTCTTGCTCTTCCTGACTATTGTAGACATTTTCTCCCCCTTTTCCAATCTGTTTTTCACACAGTTGTTAAATTAATTTTCCTAACCATAGAGCTCTGACTCTTAATTTAATTTGACAAATCAACAAATCCTCATTAAGTATAAACTACTATTTTTAAGGCACTGGAGATAGGAAAACAAAAAACTTAAATGTCTCTTCTCTCAAGGACCTTACATTCCACTGAGGGATAAGATATGTAAACAGATAAATAAATGAAAAATGATATCCAGAGACAGAGATAACTAAAAATTGAGGGGTAGTGCAGAATCAGGAAACACTTCATACCCAAATGGCACTTAAGGTGAGCCCCAAAAGAGACTAAGAATCCTAAAAAATGGAGATGAAGAGGCAATCCAGCCCTGACATAGGAAACATAACTTAAGAAAACGCATGAAGCTGGTGAATGGAATGTTGATTTCATAGAAGAATTAGGAGGTCAGCTTCGTTGAAATAAAATATATTAAGGGAAGTTAAAGGAAATAAAATCAGAGATAAATTGGAATTGAGGTGTAAAGGCTTTTAAATTACAAAAACTTAATTCCTAAATACTGAGTGGGCCCTGATTATATGTATGATGAAATACAAGATTTTTGTTTGACGATTAAGCACCATCCCAGTGTCTCAAAACTTCTCTATCCTGGCTTCTTTCAATCTATTCCCTTTCATATATTGTTTTCCAGGGATACTGGACTACCTATTTGGTTTGGGTTTTTTTGGTTGATTTTTTATTTTCCAGATTCTACCTGCATTCTTCTTCTGTATATTCAGACAGGCTAATCACGTTGTTGCAAGTAATTGTAAATAAATTTCCCATCTCTCTCACTGACATCTTGTATGGCTTTGTGCATGTCATTTTTTGTCTTTAAGCCTCAGTTTCTTTGGGTCTAAACTGACATAATAATAGTTCCACCATGTACCGCAGAGAGTTATTAGTAGACAACAGTGTGCTAGGCACTGTACTGAAGACTACTGAAGAGATACAAATAAAGACAAAAAAAGATATTTGTGATGACTAAATGTTTAAAAAAGAAATGTAAATGTTTAATGTGGGAATCAAATGAGATAATAGCTATTAAAGTAACGTAAAGGGCTAAATCGTTGTCAAATATTATTGACAATACAATTATTTGTATTCCTAGAGATGATTTTCTTTGTTCTTAAAAGAATGGAGTTGAAGAATGTGCATTAAGAGCTAATTAATTCTCTTTTCTTCTTTTTCCTTCCTTCCTTTTCTTCCTTTCTTTCTTTTGAAATTGAGTCATAGCTTCACAGTCACATTTGTAGTTTTCTAGGACAAGAGAGAACTTCCTCCCTGTCACTTTCATCCCTCTAGTTCCTTGGTACAGAGGTTGACTCAAAGCAGCAATGGGGGGGGGGTACTATAGCTTTTGCTGTTGATCTAGCATTTCTGGAATATCAGTGTGCACACTATATTTTCAAATAGCCTTCATAAATCTTGAGAGGGGGTAGGAAAGACAAGAATATGCCCAGTGCACTTCAGCTTTCCAGAGTCCCCTTTCACTAGCTAAATGAGTTATCAGACTACATGAATCCAGAATGCTAGAACAAACATGTACAATAAGTTACTGCTGCCTAGCTTGATGCTGACTGATAGTTCAACTAGATATTGGTAGAGAGAGGTAGATTTTATGATCTACTTCTTTTCCACTTTTATGTAACTCAGAAATATCACTTTTATGTAACTCAGAAATATTTAGAACCTTTCCCATGGGACAGATATAGGGATAGCCCATGGTCTCTGACATTGCTAAAGAATACATGTGACACACAAATCCTGAATAGTCATCATGTATCATTGTAACTGGGGACTGTCACCTCCTTGATTGGGTATAAAAACTGTAGAAAGCTTTAACCTCTCTTGTTGGGTCAGAGATCATCTGGGATAGATCCAGGCTCAGCCTTCCCTTTTAACTTCAGCAAGGGGCCAGGAAGATCATTTTTCTTCCTCTCTCTACAGGAGTGGCCACAGTGGCCCACATGGAGCATATGATAATGGTCATGAAAGTCATGAACATGTGTTTGTTTAGGTGAATCTGAGCTGATTGCTTTCTTGACTTTGTGTTTCTTTTACAGAGCACAGATCACAGAACTGATAACAGATAGATAGATAGAAAATAGAAAGAAAAGACAGACTATCTGACACATACATACGTAGATACAACATTGATTAAGCTAGAAATTCAAATACAAACAAGTAAGATTGTTTCTACCCTACTTCGCAATAACTCCAGAGTAGAAATATTCAGTTCCAGTAGCTACCTTGTGAGTTGAGAAATCCAGAATTTTGAGTCACAGCTGATTGTCCAGGCAGAGGTGGGTCCTAAAACTATATATCCTTTCTGGGGGAGATTTCTATGGCTAAAGGAGTAGCATTCAGAAAGACATTGCAGCTGAAAGAAAGAGGAAATCACAAACCATACACAATGAGTCAGAAGATAAAACTTTGTAAGGTGAGATCCAAGATGTGAAATATCTCTGGGATTACTTTAATTTCCAATAGATTATAGTAGGTTAAAGTTTTCATATATCAAATACATTGTTAATGTGTACTTATGAATCTTTAGTGTTTTAAACATATCTTATATGGTAGAGGGAACAGCTGACCTCTACCTGATATCAACCCTTTTGTACTGTGAGTACTTTTCTAAAAGAAACCTTATTCCTTCTTTTAGGTCAGAATTTAGATAGCAGTTATTTCTATATTTTGTTCAAATTTTCTCTAGAGTTCTAATCTGGGGTGGGAATAAATGAGCTAGAGAGAGAAAGAAATGTTTGACTTAACTTTTGAGGCGAAGTTGTGCCCCTTGTACTGAATCTGGAGCGTGGTTGAATCTAGAATGGGACCTGCTTTCTGGAAAGGGGTCTTTCCTGGACTACAGGATATCCTAACAATATTTTTGGTGCCCCACTAGAACGAAGTTCTAGCATTCCCTGTAACAATGAATACAAATCAAAATTGTCAACTCACTAGAGGGAGAAATTGAGTGAATGCCTGGAATTCCAATGAAAAATGGAATTTAAGGGATTTTTTTATTGATAAGGGAGGACATAGACATAAAGTAGGAGGTAGACTTATCTACAAGGTCAAGAGACAGAGTAATTTTCCTGATATCCCGTGCTATTATGCTATGAATAAACCCAAAGCATGTGTGTATGCACATGTGTGCTGTGCTCCAAGAGTATTAAAGATCTGGAAATAGTGGGAAATGGGAAAAGACATCAGAATACTGTAACTGTCAAGTTTCCATTAATAGAGCAAGTTCAGGTATTTCAGGTAGGTTAGTTTTCATGAGAAGCAGCATGGAACAATGGATCCTAGACTAGACCCCTGCTCTATCATGGAAGGGACTACTTGAACATGAGTAAGTCATTGCCCTTCTATAGGCCCCAGTTTCCTTATTAAAACATTAGAATGGTCTGGATCAGGAGTTCCCAAACTTTGTGACCTCCCTGGTCCTTTATACAATTAAAATTATTGAGGAACCCTTAAAAGCCTAAAACGTTCTTTTGGGTTATATCTTTAAGTATTTACTATAGTAGAAGTTACAAATCTTATAATGGTCATAAAAATAAGTTTGACCTTATGAACTCACTGAAAGAGTCTTGGGGACCACCACAGTCCTTGAACTATATTTTGAGAACCACTGATCTAGACAATAAAGTCTCTTCATATGTACTATATGGAACAAGATCAAAAACAAGCTCTCCTTTCCCCAATTGATAAATAATCAAAGGATATGAATAGGAAGTTTTCAGATGAAGACATTAAAGTTATATAATCATATGAAAAAATGCTCTAAATCACTATTGATTAAAAAAATCCAAATCAAAACAACTCTGTGGTACCACATCACACATATCAGATTGGCTAACATGACAAAACAGGAAAGTAAAAAATTCTGGAGAAGTAGTGAAGAAATTGGAACACTGATGCATTGTTAATGGAGTTGTGAACTGATCCAACCATTTTGGAGAGAAGTTTGGAACTATGCCCAAAAGGGTATAAAAATATGCATACCCTTTGACCCAGCAATACCAACTTCTAGGGTTGTATCCCAAAGAGATCATAAAGATGGGGAAAAGAACCACATGTATAAAAGTATTTATAGCAGCTCTTTTTTTGTGGTAGCAAAGAATTGGAAATTGAGAGAATGTCCATCAATTGAGGAATGGCTTAACAAGTTGTGGCATATGAATGTAATGGGATACAGTTGTGCTGTAAGAAATGAAGATCAGGCAGACTTGAGAAAAATCTGGAAAGACTTATATGAATTGATGCTGAGTGAAATGAGCAGAACTAGGAGAACATTGTACATGGTAACAGCCTCATTGTGTGATCACTAACTTTGATAAACTTAGCTCTTCCCAACAATGCAAAGTTCTAAGACATGAGCCTCCATGATTGAGAAAGCTATTCACTTCCAGAGAAAAAACTACAGTCTGAATGCAGATTGAAGCTTACTACTTGTTCTCTCTTTCTCTCTCTCTCTCTCTCTCTCTCTCTGTTTTATTTCTTCTTTCTTGTGGTTCATCTCATTGGTTCTAATTTTTCTTTCCAACATGACTAATAGGAAAATATGTTTAATATAAAACAGAATAAGCCTTCCTGTTTGTCTCCAAGACCTAAACCTAGAGTCTAAGACCTAACCTTGATCCTTGCTGTGGGTGCTTACAAAATCATGCTGATCCTGTGTATTGAGAATGCCTAGAACTCAAAGAACTGCGTAAGTGACAAATGAGACAAATCTGAGTCCTGTGTCAGTAGGACACTAAGTTCACTGGCTCAGCTTTGGGAAATGTTAGCAATAAATTCAATATCTGCTTCACTTTACTCTAGAGGAGAACAATTTATTCCTTTTGGACAATGTTAGATGACATCTACCAGATGGGGCTGCCTGTAGTGAGGACTTGGCACCTCAGTGAGTGGCACTATGAGCTTCTGACAGGCTTCAGCAAAGCAGAGGCAGATGCCAACCATGGTGAGGCACAGCTGAATCTGGTGAGGCTTTGACATCATTCCATCACCTCCAGTGGAGGCTGACTATCCCTTCAATAGAAACGTCAATAAGGACTTTTACAATGCAGAGCTTACTGAGGATTAGATGCCCTCCTATGAGAGTCTAACAAAAACACCACTTTCTAGTCTCTTCTCTTCTGGAATGTGAAAGATCAACCCTCAGATCAAGGAAGTAAAATAAACTCTGAAGTCAGCCCATGATAAGGGCCTTTATGATATTGCCAAATATCTGTAGGGTCTGTCTGAAGAAACCATTATGGAGCTGAATCTGCCTAATGTCATTCTCATTGTGTATGAGTTGGATAAGACTTTCTAATTCATTAAGGTAAAGCAGTTCCCAGATTCAGAGACCTTGCACAAAACAATGGAAGTTGTGGTCTGACCCTTCATGATCCCATAGACCATACCATTAATAGGGTTGTTTTTTTTTTTTTGTAAAGATACTAGAGTGGTTTGCCATTTCCTTCTACAGTGGATTAAGGGAAACAGAGGTTAAGTGACTTACCCAGGGTCACACAGCTAGTAGGTATCTGAGACAGGATTTAAATTGAGGTCTTTCTGTCTCCAGGCTCCGTGCTCTATTCACTATCATCTAGTTTCCTCCTAGGCAAAGAAAGATTAAATGATTTGCCCAAGGTCACATAGTTAATAAGTGTCAGAGGTCAGATTTGAACTGAGGTCTTCCGGTCTTAGGTATTCTATCCACTGAACCATCAAGCTGCCCCGAAGTTGTGACAGTTCAAGACAAATCAAAGATGTGAAAGCAGGCTACCATCATAAGCAAGTAGTAGCTGTCCCATTCATTCCCCCTGTCCCTAGAAAGTTATTTCCCTAACTGCCCCAGCACACTGATCACTACCTTAGAAATCACAGCACACAGTTGCAGGTAAGGGTTGCTATCTCCTGTTCTCATTTCTTTCCTATTTCAAAGCAGTCTATTTTTCTCTTGCAAATACTTCCCCTCAACCACATTAGTAAGAATGTCCTTTGTGCATTGAGTTTGACTCAATAAGGACTTGTTCAGGGATTGGGGATAGGGACATGGTAAGCAGTGATCAAGATGGGGAGACAAAAGAAGCAATTAGTAAAATTGTCCCTGAGTTAATTCTACTATTATGGCAGCCCACCTGAGAAGGTGTAGTCATGCCAATGGCAAAAGAACTTGAATGTAACCTGAGTGACAATTTAACAAATCAGAAAAGTTTTGTTTTGATATTGTCTCCTTTCTGACTCAAGAAAAATGTGTGTGTGTTCCTCTTTCTTTACCGAAGAAGACCATGCCATCAGAGAAATGATGACAGGACTTGCACTTGACTTTGTTTTGAGTGAGGGAGGGCTGTGCAGGTCACCAGCCTCACTTCTCCTCCAGAGTCATCTAAATTCAGTGACCAGATATTCATCAGGATGACTGGAGATGACCCAGGATGAGGCAATTGGGGTTAAGTGACTAACCTAAGGTCACACAGCTCGTGAGTGTCAAGTGTCTGAGGTGAATCCTGTACTGGCAGTCTATCCACTGCATCACCTAGCTGCCTAAGAATCCCTTTAATAGGATGATCAGGAAAGCTTTCCAGGTCCAATATTTGCTCCATTAACTGGATCATTGAAAGAAACTTGTTGATTACAATAAAAATATGAGGAGAGAATGTATGCTAAGTCAGGGCAAATATATCAAGTGAGAGATACAATTCTATATTTAGTGAAAGGCAAATAAGTCAGTTTTCCTGGAATGTGGAGTGCTTAATAAGAAATAATTTGAAATAAAGTTGGAAGGTTATATTATGATGAGTTTCAAAAGCCAAACTGAGAAGTTTTTATTCTATCAGACATTACTAGGGAGCTATGGATGGCTTTTGATAAGAGAAAGAGCAGGCCTTTAGGGGAAAAATAGCTATGTGAAGGATATATTAGAGCTATAGGAGATCCTGGAAGGTAGCAATTCAATATGGAGGTTGTTGAAATAGTTCTAGAAAGAGGTGATGGGGATCTGAATGTGGGTAATCACCACGTGAATACCATGGACAGAATGAATCGCATTAATTGATCTTCCTTGAGGAACAGATAAACTCACGACAGATCTCATATTCTACACAGTTCTACACAGGATGATGACATGAATCATTCGTTCCCTTAGCTCTATTACTGCCTGGACTAATAGGTTTTAGATTAATAACATTACCATGGGAATATAGTTGGATTTTCCCTTCCTCCAGTTGGTCTAGGGGAGGTTGAGGTTATGCCTTTATGTTTACTCATTTTATTTACTCTCATGAAAGACCCTTCTTTTGATCTCATTGTTGCTAGTGGATGTTGAAACGACACTGTCCTACATGGTATTCATCAGAAATCTCAAGTGACACCAGAGAGAAGGAGAGTTTCTTAAATTCTAAGGAGTTTAGTAGGATATTATGCTGTGTATTTAAAAATCTCTTGTATATTGTAGTAGTAAAATGCCTGTATATAATATTAAAATGTATCTACTTTTACTTCAGCTAGGTGGTGCAGTGAGTAGAGCATTGCCCAGAGTCAGAAGGATCTCAGTTCAAATCTGGCCTCAGACACTTGACACATTTACTACCTGTGTGACTTTGGGCAAGTCACTTAACCCCAATTGTCTTGTCTTTCCCCTTCAAAAAGAAAAGAGGAAAAAATAGAATGTATTCATTAACTCTATTCCATTTCCTTTTTACATTATACCCCAGGTATCAGCATATGCTACAATATAACTAAATCTCCTTGCTTTATTTTGTTCAGTATAATAAAGGATATTTACTTTAAAAATAAATATCTAATGAAATCCTTTTAACAGTTGAGGAAACTGAGTCCTAAGGAGGTGAAGTGATTTGTATCTGAGATCATACAAATACTGTAATTAGTGGTAGAGCTGGTCTTGGAAGTCAGCTCTTTTCAACTACAGTTTAGGGCTCTATAAATTTTAGATACATTTTGTTTCTGAACTTCAATGTCCGGACTCCTAAAGTTCTTTTTAGCTGACATCTTTGGGCACCTTACTCCATGTCTTTGAGCTTCATCGGGGAAAATAGATCGTAAACTCCTTGACGGTAAGGGCTATTTTTTGCCTCTTTTTGTATATTTTTGTAGTAGGTGAATAATAAATGTTCATAGACTGACTGACTAAAATTGGGTAGTTAAACAAGATAATTTTTAAGGGCCCTTCTAGTCTTAAGTCCTGTTGACCTGTGATACTTGTTGGTCTTTGTATATCCCTCAAGTTCTTACCTATAATAATTATTTAGAAAATGTTGGTTCACTGACTGAGTGAATGAATTAAAGAAATTTATTTCATTGCCTTAGCAATATCAACAATTTCATTGAAATCATCCTACTCTGAATAATCACTCAGTTTTCAGTGAAGTCATTTGTTTGATTAAGTAAAGAAAGATTTTACTCTTTTAAAAATCAATTAAGATTGATTGCAATTAATTTAAAGAAGGATGTGCTATTTATTGCTCAGCTACATCTTTCATAATGGGTTGTTCAGCCAGTTTGTGTCAACTAGGTTTAGTCATCTTCCTAATGATGTTTAAGTATTAAGATTTTGACGATTCGGGAATAAGAGCTACTTACTGCAACCTGTTTGACTGGTTATGGAAAAAAAAAGAAGTACTATAAACATAAATCTGATGTGAAAATAAAATGAATTTTAAACTTTATGTAGCTAATGTGTTCTTATTAATTTTATGCATTATTTACAAAGATAGCTGATCATATTGATCTTAGCAAAATATGAAGTGTTATTACACCAACGACTATATTTAACTAAGATAAAGGTAATAATTTTCAATTAGCAGGAATTACCACTAATAAGGTTGGAGGCGGGGCAGAAAATTTCTGATCAGGAAGAGCTGACACATTTATGGTGTTATGTAAATTGCCAGAATTTTAAATATACATACGACTTGTATAATATTAAAAAGGTGTCAAACATATAATTATTAAATGCATCAGAGATACAGACTATCTTTGTTGTTCTTTTAATCATCAGGAGGAAGAATATTCATTGCATAGAACTTTATTTTTTCCTCCTCTACAGATAACAATTAAAATTAGCTAACAGCTCAATTATTCTGTTAATGAGGTAGTTTCTCTCCTCATAAATGGCGTTTCTTCTTCCCAAATGCCCTCTGTTTTTCCCATCAATCAAGTAATCATTTCATCCTATAAGAGACAGAGTGACAAACAGACAATGAGGGAAGTGAGAAATGAAAGAAGGAGGGAGTGAGGGGGGAAGAGGAAGGGAGGGAGAGAGAGAGCAAGAAAACGAAAGATAGCAAGAGAGAGCGAGAGAAAGTGAGAGCAAATGAGAGAGACAGAGACAGAGAGAGAGACAGAGAGAGAGGGAGAGAGGGAGGGAGGGAGGGAGGGAGGAAGAGAGAAATCGAAAATATTTCAGATGAAATGAATTATCACAGTTTTCTAGTCTCATCCATATCACTTCACATGTGGTGAAACTGAAGCCTGTGGAGGGAAATGACTTGGCCAGAACCAACTAGCTAGAAAAATAGATAGATAGATAGATAGATAGATAGATAGATAGATAGATAGATAGATAGATAGATAGATAGATAGATAGATAGATAACAAATAGACATGCACATAAGTCTTTAAAGTTTGTAAAACACTTCATAGACATCCCATTAGATACTCCCAACAACCTTACAAGTTAAGTATTAGAGGTATTGTTATCCCAACTTTGCAGATAGGGAAACAGATTTTGAGGTATTAAATGAGTGTGCCAGAGACATCAAGGTAAAAAGTGTAAGTGGCAAGATTTGAAACTAGCTTTTACCTATTTTATATTGATTCATACCATTATGAAATATGTTCCTTCTCATAGAAATGGAGTGTGTTAGAGCAAATATATGTGTACGTATATGTATATATGCATGTATGTATATAGATATTGTATGTATATATTTGTGTGTAAATGTATGTGCTTATGCAGGTATATGAATGTATATATGCATGTACATGTATATATACTAGTATGCATGTGTATACATGTATATGTATTATGCACATATGTGTATATGTATATATAATATGTGTATATATATGTATACATTTATATATATTTCACTCATTTGGGAAGTGAAGTGAAATGTACACATTAAGAGAGTCATTTTATGTATAGTCATTAAATCATAGAATTTCAGAATTGGAAGAGATTTTATTATTTTTAAAATTTTACTTTTTTTCATGTTTTTGCACTTAATAATATTTTATTTTTTCTAATTACATGTAAAGATAGTTTTCAACATTTATTTTGTAAGATTTTGAGTTCCAAATTTTTATCCCTGTCTCCTTTCCTTTCTTTCTCCCCAAGATAGTAAGCAATCTGATGTAAGGTATAAATTGCAATCATGTAAACACATTTCCACATTAGTCTTCTTGTGAAAAAGAATCAGAACAAAAGGGAAAAAACACATGAAAAAGAAAAAAGATGAAAAAAAGTGAAAATGCTTTGATCTGCATTTAGATTAGATGATACTTTCTCTGAATATGGATAGCATTTTCCATCATGAGTTTTTGGAATTTTCTTGGATCATTGTATTTTCTGAGAAGAGCTAAGTCTATCATAGTTGATCATTGCACAATGTTGCTGTTGCTGTGTACAATGTTTTCATTGTTCTGCTCACTTCACTCAGCATGAGGCAATGTAAGTCTTTCCAGGTTTTTCTGAAATCTGCTTACTCATCATTTTTATAGCACAATGGTATTCCTTTACATTCCTATACTACAACTTGTTCAGTCATTCCCCAGTTGGTCCCCCAATTGATGATCTCCCCAATTTCCAATTCTTTGCCACCACAAAAAAGAGGTGCTATAAATATTTTTGTACATGTGGGTCCTTTTCCGTTTTTATGATCATTTTGGGATACAGACCTACTAGTAGTATTGCTCCATCACAGGGTATGCAGTTTGATCACCCTTTGGACATAGTTCCAAATTCCTCTCCAGAATGGTAGGATCAGTTCACAACTCCACCAACAATGCATTATTGTTCCAAATTCCCTAAATCTTCTCCAATATTTATCATTTTCCTTTTCTGTCTTGTTAGTCAATCTAATAGGTGTGGGGTTGTGCCCCAGAGTTGGTTTGATTTGCATTTGCATTTGTCAAATCAATAGTAATTTACAACATTTTTTCACATTGCTATAGAATACTTTAATTTCTTCATCTGAAAACTGCTGGTTCATATACTCTGAACACTTTGTCATTTGGGGAATGACTTTTTATTCTTATACATTTGATTCTACTCTCTATATATTTGAGAAATTGGGTCTTTATCAGAAACATTGGCTGTGAAATTTGCTTCTCAGCTTTCTGTATTCCTTCTAATTTTGGTTGTGTTAATTTTGTTTGTGATAAGGCTTTTGAATCTAATGTAATTAAAATTATCCATTTCACATATCATAATGTTCTTTATCTCTTCATCACACATTCTTCCTTTCTCCATAGATCTGACAGGTAAACTATTCCTTGCTCTCTTAATATGCTTGTGGTATCACCCTTTATGTCTAAATCATGTACCCATTTCCACTTCATCTTGGTATACGATGTGAGATGCTGATCTATGTCTAGTTTTTGTTGTACTAGTTTCCAGTTTTCTCAGCACTTTTTGTCAGATATTGAATTCTTATTCCAGAAGCTAGAGTGTTTTGGTTTATCCAGTGTTAGATTGCTATAGTTGTTTACTACTGTGTCTTTGTAACTAAATTATTCCACTGATCCACCACTCTATTTCTAGTTTTGATGATTGCCACTTTATAATATAATTTTAGATTAGCTAAGTCATCATCCTTTGCATTTCACCCCTTTAATTTCCTTGATATTCTTCACCTTTTGTTCTTCCAGATGAAGTTTGTTATTATTTTTTTCTAGCTCTATAAATAATTTTTGGATAGTTTGGTTGGTAGGGCACTGAATAAATAAATTAATTGAGGTAGTATTGACATTGAAATTATATTAGCTCAGCTTACCTCTGAACAATCGACATTTTCCAATAGTTTAGATTTGACTTCATTTGTGTGAAAAACATTTTGTAATTGTCTTTATATAATTAGTTTCTGCATTTGTCTTGGCAGGTAGACTCCCAAATGTTTTGTATTGTCTACAATTATTTTAGATGGAATTTTTCTATCTCTTGATCATAGGCTTGGTGGTAAACCTGATCATGGTTTATGTGGGTTTATTTTCTATCCTATGACTTTGTGAAGGTTAATTTTTTAAAGTAGTTTTTAGGATTCTCAAAGTATATCATGTCATCTGCAAAGGGTGATGGTTTTGTTTCCTCATTGCCATTCTAATTCCTTCAATTTCTTTTTCTTCTGTTATTGTTAAAGCTACCATTTCTAGTACGATGATGAATAACAATGGTGATAATAAACATTCTTTTTTCACCTCAGATCTTATTGGGAATGCTTCTAGCTTATCTCCATTACATATAACGCTTGCTGATATTTTTAGATAGATACCGCTTATCCAATTTTAAGGAAAACTGTATTTTTCTTTCTAATATTTTTAATAGGAATGGGTGCTGCATTTTGTCAAAAGCTCCTCCTATATCTATTGAGATAATCATATGATTTCTGTTAGTTTTTTAAAATTTATTTATTTTTAGTTTTTAACATTCACTTCCACAAGATGGTGAGTTCCAAATATTCTCCCATCTTTCCCCTACTACCTACCCCAATATAGCATGCATTCTGATTCTGCCCTCTTTTCTATCAACTCCTCTTCTTTTATTCCATTCCCATTCTATTTTCTGTAAGGAAAGATAGATTTCTGTACTCCATTGCTTATATACCTCATTTCCCAGTTACATGTAAAAACAATTTTTAACATTCTTGTTTCAACTTTAAGTTCCAAATTCTCTCCCTCCTACCTCCCCATTCATTGAGAAGGGAAGCAATTTAATATAGGTTATACACATGTAGTGATGCAAAACACTTCCATAATAGTCATGTTGTGAAAGACTAACTATATTTCCCTCCATCCTATCCCACCCCCCATTTATTCTATTCTCTCCTTTGACCTTGTCCCTCCTCAAAATTGTTTGCTTTTGATTAACCCCTCCTCCAATCAGACCTCCCTTCTATCATCCCTCTCCCTATCTTATCTCCTTCCCCCTACTCTCCTATAGAGTAAGAAAGATTTCCACACAAAATTAAGTGTGCATATTATTCCCTCCTTAAGCCAAATTCAAAGAGAGAAAGGTTCACTCATTTCCTCTCATCTTCCCCCTTCTCCACCACCATAAAAGCCTTTTCTTGCCTCTTTTATGTCAGAAAACTTACCCAAATTCTACCTCTCCCTTTCTCCCTCTCCTAGTATATTCCTCTATCCCCTTAATTTCATTCTTAGATATAATTCCCTCATATTCTCTCTCTCTCTCTCTCTCTCTCTCTCTCTCTCTCTCTCTCTCTCTCTCTCTTTCTCTCTCTCTCTCTCTCTCTCTCCTCTCTCTCTCTCTCTCTCTCTCTCCTCTCTCTCTCTCTCTCTCTCTCTCTCTCTCTCCTGTTTGCCTTGTTGTTAAACTTCTCTTGAGTCTTGGATTTGAAAGTCAAATTTTCTCTTCAGCTCTGATCTTTTCATCAAGAATGATCGAAAGTCCTTTATTTCATTAAATATACATTTTTTTTCTCTTGAAGGATTATACACAGTTTTGCCGTGTAGGTGATTCTTGGTTTTAATCCTAGATCCTTTGACCTCCAGAATATCATATTCCAAGCCCTATAATCCCTTAGTATAGAAGTTGCAAAGTCTTGTATTAACCTGACTGTTTTTCCACAATACTTGAATTGTTTCTTTCTGGCTGCTTGCAATATTTTCTCCTTGACCTGGAACTCTGGAATTTGGCTACAATATTCGTAGGAGTTTTCCTTCTGGGATCTCTTTCAGGCAGTGATCAGTAGACTCCCTCAATTTCTATTTTGCCCCCTGGGTCCAGAATATCAGGACAGTTTTCCTTGATAATTTCTTGAAGATGATGTCCAGGCTCTTTTTTTTAATCTTGCTTTTCAGGTAGTCCAATAATATTTAAATTATCCATCTTGGATTTATTTTTCCAGGTAAGTTGTTTTTTCCAGTGAGATATTTTCCATTGTTTTCTATTTTCTCATTCTTTTGGTTTTGTTTTATGATTTCTTGATTTCTCATAAAGCCATTAGCTTCCATTTACTCCATTCATATTTTGAAGGAATCATTTTCTTCAGTGTGCTTTTGGACCTCCTTTTCCTTTTGGCCAATTCTGCTTTTGAAGGCATTCTTCTCCTCATTGGCTTTTTGGACCTCTTTTTGCCATTTGGGTTGGTCTATTTTTAAAGGTGTTCTTTTCTTCATTATTTTTTGCATCTTCTTTAGCAAGTTGTCGACTCATTTTTCATGATTTTCTTACATCCCTCTCATTTCTCTTCTTAATTTTTCCTCTACTTCTCTTACTTGATTTCCAAAACTCTTTTTGAGCTCTCCCATAGCCTAAGACTAAATCATATTTTTCTTGCAGACTTTGGATATAGGAGTTTTGACTTTGTTGTCTTCTTCTGGACATTGTTCAGATCTTCTTTGTCACCAAAATAAGATTCCATAGTCTGAGTATTTCTCTGCTGTTTGCTCATTTTCTCAGTCAATTGCTTAACTTTTTAACTGTCTGTTGAGGCAGGGCTCTGCTTTTCATGTGGAGAGTAAATTGTCCCAAGCTTCAGGAGTTTTATGCAGCTGTTTTCAGAAATATCTCTAGGGACCTGTCAACGTTCAGGTCTTCCAAGATGATATGATATATGGAGTGGTGTTTACTCCTCTCCTGGCCAATGCTCTGGTTTGTGAATGACCAGAAGCACTCTTTTCTACCTTGTAACTGTGAAGATGATACCCTCTCCACTACTGCCACAAACTTCATCCCACCAGCACTCTTCCCCTCCCCAGGACCACCAACTAGGACTGAGACCCAAATCCACACAAGGGCAAGGCAAGAGAATCCTGCTTCAGTTCCAGCAAAGAGATCCCTGCAATCACCCTCTGACAAGTCACTTGAAACCCCCTAATGTCTGAAAACCACCACAGTAGTTGCCAATGATTTAGTTCCCTGAGGCCTACTCCAGGTTCACTAGGGCTGGTCTGTGCTAGCACGTTTTGTGCTATAGTATACTCCTTTCTCAGCATGGTGCAATAGACCTTTCTAGTCAACCTTGCAGGTTGTCTTGGGGAGGAAATTCACTTCACTCTATCATTTTGTGGGTTCTGTTGCTTTAGAATTTATTCAGAGTCATTTTATAGGTATTTGTGAGGATTTGGGAGAGATCTCAGTTAAGTCTTTGCTTTTATTCTGCCATATTGGCTCCATCTCCCACCCCCACTTTTGTTTTTGATATGGTCAATTATGCTGATAGCTTTGCTAATATTGAACCAGCCCTACATTCCTGGCATAAATCCTATGTGGTCATAGTGTATTATCTTGGTGATAAATTGCTGTAATCTCTTTGCAAATATTTTTTCAAAAAAATTTCAATAATATTAATTAGTAAAATTGGTCTCTAATTTTTGTTCTCTTTTGGCTCTTTTTGATTTAGGTATCAGCATCATATTTGTGTCACAAAATGAATTTGTTTGGATTTCTTTTTGACTATTTTTCCAAATAGTTTATATAGTGTTGGAATTAATTTAATTGCTGTTTAAATGTTTTGTAAAATTTACTTATAAATCTACCTGTCCCTGGAGATTGTTTCTTAGCAATCATTGAATAGTTGTTCAATTTCTTCTTCTAAAAAAAGGTTAAGTATTTTTATTTCTTTTTTGTTAATCTGAGCAATTTATAATTTTTTTGGAAAATTCATCAATTTCACTTATTGTGATTTATTAGATTTATTGGTATATGGTTGGACCAAAGAGCTACTAATTGTTTATTTAATTTCCTTTTCATTTGTGGTTATTTTGCCTTTTTAATTTTTGATGATGGTAATTTGGTTTCCTGCTTTCCTTTTTTAAATCATTTTAACCTGAACTTATCTATCTTCATTTTTTCTCCATAAAATCCAGCTCTTAATTTTATTTATTAGTTCAATAATTTTCTTCTTTAAAATTTAATAAGCTCTCCTTTGATTTTCAAAATTTCTATTTTGCTTTTTAGTTTTGGATTTTAAATTTTTCCCTAGCATTTTTAATTGCATGCCCAATTCATTGATCTGTTCTTTCTCTATTTCATTCATGTAAGCATTTAGAGGTATAAAATTTCCTCTAAGAACCACTTTGGCTACATCCCATAAATTTTAGTATTTTGACTCATTTTTTTATTGAAATTATTGATTGTTTCTATGATTTATTGTTTGACCCATTCAGTCTTTAGGATTAGGTTATTTAGTTTCAAATTAATTTTTAGCCTATATTTCCATGACTTTATTACCCATAATTTTTATTGCATCATGATCTGAAATGGATGTATTTAAAATTTCTGTCTTTCCACATTGGATTGTGAGGGAAACTTGGAAGAACTCAGGAAATTTCCTGGCTTTTCTCTGCCATATTAGCTCCACCACTTGGAAAAGATTTTAGAGTTCATCTACTCCAACTCATATCTGCCCAAGAATCACCATAACTAACAAGTCATTCATCTTTTTTTTAAAGACCTCCAGGGAGAAGGGATCCATTAACCCTAAAGACAGCCCACTCCACTTGTAAATAGTTCTAGTTGTTGAATAGCTCTTTCATTTTTTTTTTTTTTACTTTTTATTCCCAATGCCTCACATGGTCTCTTGTATATAAATAAATAAATGTTGGTTTATGTTGTGCAATAAATACATTTCTAATTGAAATAATTCAACCACTTTTCCCTCATTAAACTTAAATTTATTTTGTTTTTTCAATTTTCCCATTTCCCAAGTTCTGCCATTAGGAGGTAAAGAAAATCTAGTCCTTCCTTCCACATGATTGCCATTTCAGTAGGTAAGTCTTCTTCTATCAGTTGATCAACCAATTAATAAGTATTTATTAAATGCTTACTGTGTGCTTAGCACTAAGAATATAAAGCTAGGCCACTGGAACATAATTACTAAAAGGAAAGAATCCTTACTTTTAAGGAATATGCATTCTTTTGGAGGAAAGTATATATACATACATGCATACATACATACATATATGTGTACATGTCCATGTGTGTGTGTGTAGAATAAACGCAAGAATATTTAGGTAAGGAAGGCACTAGAAGTGGAGTAAATTTATACAACCGTGTAGAAGGTAATGTTTTATTTGATTTTTGCAGTGAGTAAGGGATGCTATGAGGTGGAGGTGAGGCAGAAAAGCTTTTCAGGCTGGGACTTGAATACTGTAAAGACACATAAAAGAGGCATGCAAATAAGACCTTTCATAGTGGCAGAGAAGTGGTAGGGGATAATGTTTGAACCTCACTCTTATTGAATTAGTTCAAAGAGTAAAGTATATGTATGTATGTATGTATGCATGTATATATAAACACACAGATGCATATATAATACATATGTATATTTATGTATACACACACATATATGCATATATACTTATACACACCTACATATGTAGCTATACACACATATATGTTCATGCATATATGCATGTCTACATACACATGTGCGTGTGTACCCATACATGTACATATGCATGTACATACACATATGCATACATATCAATAAATATGCACACATACATACCTCTACATGCTCATGCAAGCACATGCATATACACATACACATGTAGACTATGCATTTGTGTGTCTATACATATACATACACATACCTACATAAACACATATGTCACATACTTTTTGGCCCAGCAACACCACTATTAGTTTTAGAACCTATATACACAAAAAATTTATGAGCATTTTTTGTGGTGATAAAGAATTGGAAACTGAAGGTATGCCTATCAATTAAGGAATAGTTGAACAAGTTGTGTTACATGTGATGAAATATTATTGTGCTATAAAAATAATGAAGAGGGGTGTCATTTCCAAGGGACCTAAGATCTATATGAACTGATGCATAGTGAAGCAAGCAGAACTATTTATCACACTACCAGCAAAATTATGGTAATGATCAATTGTGAAAGACTTTGCTACTCTGATCAATATATTGATCTATGACAGTTCCAAAGAAATTGTAATGAAAAAGTATAATTTACCTCTAGAAAGAGAAATGATGAACTCTGAGGGAAAATTGAAATATAATTTTTCACTTCATTTTTTTTTTGTTTTTTTGGGGTGTGTGTGTGTGGCATGGCTAATATAGAAATATGTTCTACCTGATTTCACATATATAATGGATATCATATTGCTTGCCTTCTCAATGGGCAGGGGAGGGACTTGAGTGAAGTAGAGAATTTGGAATTGAAAATTAAAAAAAAAAAGAATGTTGAAAATAAATAATAAATTTAATGAAAATAAATGGAAACAAATAGGAAAATGGCCAGTTCAGCTACCTAGATTGTGGGAAAATCACCAGTTCCTTCATATGATCTTCATATCAAATGTGCCTAATACTGTTTTTTTCTTTTTTTTTATCCCAGTTACCCTCCCTGAAGACACTAGCTTTTAAGTACCCTTTCTATGATGTGATTCTCTGAATTGAACATGACACTCCAAATACGGTCTGACCAAGGAAGGACAGAGTGGAATTATAACCTTCTTTGTGCTGTATTCTATGCTCACAAAAACAGACAAATATTTCATTCATCTTTTTAAATTCAGTTTCACACTATTGACTTATATTGTCTTACACATTCACAGTTGTATCTTTTTAGTTAATAGGAAAGATTTTACATTTATCCTATTAAAATTTTATCTTTCTAAGCTTAGCCAAAAAACCAAGTGTATCAAAAAATTCTTGAATATTGACTCTTGATGTGATCAGACCTGAAATTAGTGGAAATAATTTTGGCAGCTCTATGAAGGAAGGATTGAAGTGGAGAGAGACTTAAGGGAGGGAGACCAATTATGAGATAATTACAATAGTCCAGGGAAGTGGTAATGAGGTCCTGAACTAGGATGATGGCTATCTGAGCACAGTAAAGGGGGCATAGAGGAGACATGTTATAGAAACAAGATTTCATAACTGATTGCATATGTGGGAGTGAGGGAGAGTGATCAATCGAGAATTATATCTATAATGTACATATAAGGGATAACAAGAAGAATGATTTCTCACTCAACAAAAATACAAAAGTTTAAAGAAGGATGGATTAGGGGGGGAGATAAAGTTCTATTTGGGGACATGCTGTGTTTGAGATGCTTATGGAACATATATTTTGAAATGTTTAAAAGGCAGTTTGTGATAAGAAATTGAATCTCAGTCCAGAGTATAGGGTTGGAAATGTAGAGATGAGAATTATTTGCATAGAGATAATAATTAAACTCATAGAAACTAATGAAATTAACAGTGAGAGGATATTGCAAAAAAAAAAATAGTTTGTCCTCTGTCCAGAATATAGTTAATGCCCACAGTTAATGGTCATGACATAAATGAAGATTAGAGAAAGGAGACACAGAAGGAATAATCAAAAAGGTAAGCAAAGAATGAAGAGACAATAGTGTCATGAAGTGTATCAAGAAGGGGAAAGTAATCAAAGTCATGACATTACATATTGCAGAAATGGTAGAAAGGATGAAGACAGAGAAAAATAAAGCCATTAAATTGGGGCAATTAAGAGATTTTTAACAGGTAACTTGGATAAAGCAGCTTCAGCTGAATGATGAGAACTGAAGCCAGGTTGCAAGTGGTATAGAAAAGAGTAAGTTGAGAAATAGAGATATCAAATGCAGAAGGAAGGAATTTAGCTGAGAAAGTGGATAACATCAGTCCTATCTACTCCATATGGCTGATGTTCAAAGTCAAATGAAGCCATTCAGGCAAATGGTTTTACAAAATATTATACAAAAATATTACCAAAAATTGAAGTGTTTCATCAAGGTGTTTCCTCAATCAAACCTGATTGGGACAGCCAATATCAGCATGGGACAGTAGAAAGAGTGTAGAAATTGAATTTAGAAGAGTAAATCACACTTTTAATGTTTTCAAAACACTTTCCTAACAAGGTTGTGATTAGACAGTGTAAGCATTCTTATCTATATTTTGCAGAAACAAAGCAACAACAGAAAAATAGTCTCATAATTTTTTTATGGTTACACAGAGGTAACTGAGGCAATGTTTGAATGCAGGACTGCTAATTCAAAGTTCAACACTCTTCCCACTAAGCCACAATCTCTCTTGAAAATTTTCTTTTGATCCTAGCTTTAAGACATTGGATAAGTCACTCGACCTTTCTGAGTGTCAGTTTTCTCATCTGTCAGATGGAAATAAGAATTTTTTTTGCAAGTTACCCACAGGGTTGCTGTGAGGAAAGCATTTTGAGAATCTTTAAGTTCTAAAGGAGCATGAATCGACACTATTATAATTATTGTTATAAATATTACTCTTCTAATCTTATTATCTTCAGTTGGAAAATAGAGATGATAACTGTCTCAAGATTTATAGTGAGAAATTTATTTTATAAACCTTAAAGTACTTCAGCAGTGCATTACGGTTACTCGATGTTATCAGTATTAGCTTAGCAAGGGATCCTTAGCATCACCCAGTCCAATTCCCTCATTCAGTACAGCAGGATTGAACACAGATTGAACTCATCTATAAATATGTAAGACACTGCCCTTGGCACAAGGGGTAAAATTATGAAACCAATAAAGTACCCTGCTCTCAAAGTACTTATTTTATCCTAATGAGTTTAACATGCAAATAGATAACTAAATATGAGATAAATTGAGGAAAGAGAGAGAACAACAAATGGAAGGGTGAGCAAAAACTTCTCATAGAATGTGAAATTTGGAAAGTTGAGCTAAAGCCATATGGTGAAGGACTTTGGAGTTTATATATATATTTTTTAATTTCCATTTTTTAAATTATTTTTTTATTTTTTGCACAGTTCATATCACATAAAACAATTCCAACTTTTAGTCAGGTGATACTTCTTTTAAAGGATTTACAATATAGACCACAGATAAATTTTTTTTTTAACATTAACCCACTGAGATGCAAATAATAACTATGTATGCTAACTTCACAAGCCCTTGACCTAATTGTCTCCACACTATTACTAAGAATTAAAGGACCCTAATTTTTTGTTGGTCTAAAGTCCCAACCCTAATAGCTTAATTTTAGTTTTATCCTTGGATGTTCCCCTACTAACAATCTATAATTTAATAGATCTGTTATTGAGCTTATAAACCTTTTGCCTATAAGAAATTGCCGCTAAGAGTAGGGACATTGCAGGGAACCAATATCTCCCCAACTTCATGACACTTCCAGGTAGGAGTAGATTGTCAACTTGCATTCAGTCAGGCTTAAAGTCTACCAGGTGTCAATGAGGAAACTGAATCAGGAGAATCCTACCTCAGCCCAGGCTGAGCAGCTGCTCTCCCACTGTTCCCATGAGGTCACCTTTTGCAGTTCATACAAGCATCTCACAGGCATCATGGTTTGGAGGCTCAGACCACCCTTCTTGCTATCTATACCTGGAGTTAGAAGAACAATCAGTTAATAGTCCCATAGAATCTTAAAATAGCAAGTTTCAATAACCAGGTTTCAGATATGACTATAATTTCACATTGGCTAAGGAACATCTTTTGAGGCAGGTCTTAAGTGGCTTACATGGCTTTCCATACATGTTCTACTTCCTGATTACATAACAATCATGAAATCAAATTTACTATTGAAACCTTAACTTTTCCATCAATGCTAAATTTTACATGAGATTACTTGCCTCTAGGAAACTTAGGCTAATTTTTTTTCCCCAAACTAAAGATGTCTCTGATTTAGTCTCAGTAATTAATTCCATCAATTGTTTTAATACTAATTGCTTTTTACATCACTTTGCAACATGTCCAATTTTTCTCCCCACCTCTCCCCTCCCCCCACCCCCTAATACCTTGCATTCTGATTTTTCCTTCCCTTAATGTACCCTCCCTTCTATGACAGCCCACCCTTCCCCTTATCCTCATCTTCTCTCTTTTCTTGTAGGGCAAGATAAATTTCTATACCATTACCTGGTTATATGCAATAATAATTCTCAATGTTACTTTCTAATGCTTTGAATTCCCATTTCTCTCCCTCCCTACCCATCCCCACTGAAAAGGCAAGCAATTAAATGCAGACTCAATATGTGTCATTTTGAAAAAGACTGCAATAATAATTATTTTGTGTAATACTAACTATATTGTCCTCTATCTTACTCTATTCCCCTTATGTTTTTATTCCCTCATTTGACTTCGTCCCTTCCCAAAAGTGTTTATTTCTAGTTATTCCCTTCTCCCACTTGCCCTCTCTTCCATCATTCCCCTCACCTCATTTGTTGCCTCCTCCCCTACTTTCATACAGTGTAAGATAAATTTTCATACTAAATTTAGTGAGCATGTTATTCCCTCCTTCAGCCATATATGGAGAGAGAAGCTTCATTTTTCCCCTCTCCCATTCTCCTTTTTCTCCTCCATTGAACAAGATTTTTCTTATCTCTTTTATGAGGTATGGACTGCCCCATTCCATTTCTCCCTTTCTCCCCTCAATACTTTCCTCCCTCACCCCTTAATTTTTATTTTATTTTATTTTTTGTGGATACCATCTCTTCTGATTCAACACAAGCTGTACTCTCCATCTATATATATAGATATATGTGTGTGTGTGTGTGTGTGTGTGTATGTACAATCCCTCCACCTACCCAAATACTGAGAAAAGTCTCAAGAGTTACAAATATTTTCTTTCCATGTGGGAATGTAAAAAATTCATCTTTAGAAAGTCTTTTATGATTTCTCTTTCCTGTTCACCTTTTTATACTTCTCTTGATTCTTGTGTTTGAAAGTCAAATTTTCTCATCAGTTCTGGTCTTTTCATCATGAATGCTTGAAAGTCCTCTATCATTGAATGACCATTTATTTCCTTTAAGTAGTATACTCAGTTTTGCTGGGTAGGTGATTCTTGGCTTTTATCCCAGTTCCTTTGAATTCTGTAATATCCTATTTCAAGCCCTTCGAGCCCTTAATTTTGAAGCTGCCAGGTCCTGTGTTATCCTGATTGTTTTTACACAATATTTGAATTGTTTCTTTCTAGCTACTTGCAGTATTTTCTCCTTGACGTGGGAACTCTGTAATTTGGCCACAATACTCCCAGGAGTTTCTCTCTCTGGGTCTCTTTCAGGAGGTGGTTGGTGGATTCTTTCAATATTTATTTTGTCCTCTGGTTCTAGAATATCAGGACAGTTTTCCTTGATAATGTCATGGAAGATAATGTCTAGGCTCTTTTTTTGATCATGACTTTCAGGTAGTCCCATAATTTCTAAATTGTCTCTCCTGGATCTATTTTCCAGGTCAGTTGTTTTTCCAATGAGATGTTTCACATTATCTGCTATTTTTTCAAACTTTTGGCTTTGTTTTTTAACTGCTTGGTTTATCTCATAGTCATTCATTTCCCTGAACTCAGCTCTCTGCTTCAAAAAACTATTTTGTTCAATGAGTTTTTGAACCTTCTCCTCCATTTGGCTAATTCTGCTTTTTAAAGCCTCCTTCTCCTCATTGGCCTTTTAGACCTCTTTTTACAATTGAGTCTTTTTAAAGGTGTTATTTTCCTCAGCATTCTTTTGGGTCTCCTTTAGCAAGCTGCTAACTCACTTTTCAAACTCTTCTATTGCCTGAGTCCATTTTAAGTTCACTTTTGAGGCCCGGCAGGCCGGGGACTTGACTTCCTGTGACAGTATGCCATATTCTTCTTCATCTTAAAGAATGGGAGGAGACACCTGTTCACCAAGAAAGTAACCTTCTATGGCCTTATTTTTCCCCTTTTTTGTGCATTTTCCCAGCTGGTAACTTGATGTCTGAATCCTTTGTCGTCTTGACAAAGGATCGTCGTATTGACCCTCCTCTCCCCAGAGTCTTGTTCAAGACTGATTTGACTCAGCTGCTTGATTCCCCAGGGATTTTTGTGGAGGTGGGGCCATCATTCAGGGCTGAGGTTTAGATCAGTTGCTTTCTACCCCCAGAGACTTTAAGCTAAACTGCTTGGACAATGGATCCAAGTTGCTTCCCAGCCACCATAACTGCCTGCAGTCTTGATGCATTTGCTACCCTTGCCTGGAACTATTGCTGGAGGAATCCCCTTTGCTTCTCTCCCAACTGGGAAAGTCCTCTCATACTGACCTTTGGAGCTTTCTTTGTTACTTGTGGGTTGAGGGATCTGGGATCCTCCCTGCTGGGAATTCTGCCCTGGAAGTCTGTTCAGGTCCTGTTTCTCCCAGTGCCATGTGGCCAGGGCTGGGCTCTGCTCAGCATCCCATGAGATAGACCTTTCCTTTTGGCCTTCTACGTTACTTTTGACTGGAAACTTCTTTCGCTCTGTTGTTCTGTGGCTTGTGCTGCTCTAGAATTTGTTAAGAGTCATTTTCTACAGGCATTTTTGAGCTGTGGGGGAAGCACTAGAGTATGTGCATCTTTCTACTCTGTCATCTTGGCTCCACCACCGCATAATTTATATTTTTAACTTGAAGGTAATAGGCATAAAATATTCTTGAGCCGAGTAGTGAAATGGACAGACTCATATGTTTTGAGAAAAGAAATAAAGAGAGATTTGAATATTGGGAATAGGAGAAGGATGATTAAAGGGGTAATCCTCTAACAGAAATGGAATCAATATGAAATGTATTGCAGATGATCTTAACAAAGAGAAAACCTACCTTTTCCTCAGAAAATTACACAAAAGAGAAGATGATAGAGGATGAAACTGAAGTGGGGATAGTGGATAATATGAAGAAGGGAGAAGAAGAGCAAGCTCATGAGAGAACCATGAATTATTTTTAATTTTTTCTCTCTGAACTAAAGAGCTAATAAGATAGTACTCACAGCTTCCTGAAAAAAATGATCTGAGTTGTAACTCAGGCTCTTAGCTTCAGTTGGAAGACCTGCTAAACGTAAACTGAGATCTTCACTGGAATTGAGAGCTTTCAAATATCAACAAGAAAAAGGACAATACTAACTTGATTCTAATGCTTTGTGTGTCTGCAATCAATTCACTTTCTCTCTCTCTCTCTCTCTCTCTCTCTCTCTCTCTCTCTCTCTCTCTCTCTCTCTCCAATCCTGTCTTTCTGTCTCTCTTCTCTCTCTCTCTGCCTCTCCCTGTCTCTCTGTCTCTGTCTCTACCTCCTTTCTCTGTCTTTATCTCTTCCTCTCTCTCTCTCTCTCTCTCTCTCTCTCTCTCTCTCTCTCTCTCTCTCTCTCTCTCTCTCTCTCTTTCTCTCTCTGTCTCTCTCTCTCTTTCATTCAGTTTAAATCAGTCAAAAATACTTTAGTGAGGGTTATGTGGTAAACACTATGCTAAATGGTGAGAGTGCCCATACAACTCACAAAGACAATCCTCACCCTCAAGTTGCTTGCATTCTAATTGAGGAAGACAACACACAAAAGGAAACTGAAAATGGGAGGAGATGAAGGAGAGGAGAATAATGGATAAGTCCAGAGAAAAGCAGCCTCATATGAAAATAAGAGATAGCTGCTTGGGTGCCCTCCTTAAATGGAGAATCTTGGAGGAATTCTTGACTATCCAATCAGAGGGAAGTGGTCCAGCAGCTGAGGTGATCAAAGAAGGGGCGGGGAAGCAATTATCTCCAAATGCAACCCATTCCACTTTTGAATAACTTTAATTGTTATCACATTTTCTTTCTTTCTTTAAGTCTAGATTGCCCTCTTTGCAACCATCTCCCCAATGTTTATGGTTCTGCCCTCTGGGCCTGAAAAGAAGAAATTTAGTTTCTTCTACATATGATGATTTTGCAAATGTATGAATAAAGCTATCATGCCTGCTTTAACTCTTCTCTTAATCTTACTTCAGCCCTTGTTCCTTCAATAGATCTTCACCAGCCATGGTAACCATAATTTAGATACTCTTTGGCCTACCAAAGTCATTCTAAAAATTGATCTCCCCAAACTTGGCATCATTGTCACTTGACCTGGACACCATTCTGAAGAATGCTAGTTCCTTCCCTCTGAGAATACTTTCAATTTATCCTGTATATGTCTTATTTTTACAAAGTCATTTGTATCTTGTATGTTTGCTCTCTTTGAGAGTGAAGATTTTTTTGTAACTCCGGTTCTTAATAGAATAGCTGACACTTGGTGAGTGCTTAATAAATGCTTGCTGGCTTGATGTAGTCTGTGGACATGATAGAAGTTATGATCTGAAAGGAACTTTAGAGTACAGCTATTTCTATCTCATTCAACAGAAGAGAAGATGAAGACCCAGAGTAAGGAAAGAATATGCACAAGATTATACAGTAAATTAGTGGTGGAGGCAGGATCAGAACCAAGTTTTGACTCATTCAGGTCCTGTGCTTATTCCCCTACATATGCCACAGTGGAAAGCTTGTCTGTAGGAGTTGTTGTCTTTGAACTATTTAGGGTTCTGCTTTGTTACCTTTTATCAAGATACTCTGTCTCTTCTGGGGCCCCCTGGCTCTGACCAATCCTGTCTTCTTATTGCCATTAAGCATTCCATTGGCCAAGAGAGTGAGCCATTCCAGTGGAGCTGCCAAGGGATTATTCAAATCCAATACTTTCTATTTCAATAAATTAGCTATAATTGAATGTTCACTGGGTCTAAATTGATGCCCAAATGTGGAACAAAAATTCCCCAAGGACAATTAGGAAGTAGCCTTGGCACACTGTGGAAACCTACTTGGATGATCAACTGTGGTCTTTGGAGATAGCCAACTGAAAACAGGATAAATGATATATTTCATTGTAGTCTATCCAAGTATCATGATGTCCAAACAGCTTTAGAAAACACTGAATAGAGTTGTAAGAGTAAAAATTGACAAGATTAAGCATATGATGTTAAAGCTGACAGGAGCTTTATAGTCATAGAACTGTAGGATGTTAAAGCTGGAAAGACCTTAGACCACAAATTCATAGAATGTTAGAGTTGGAAAGGACTTAAGAGACTATCAAAGCAAGAATTCATCATCAGGAGGACCATGGGGTACTTGTGGTTTTAACTGTTAAACTTTTTGAAAAATCAAAAGTTTCTTTATAAGAAGCATGGTGCATGTGCTTACTTCCCAGTTCATTACTTATTGCATCAACTGAAATGTAACATCATATATATCTAAAAAGAGAAAAATGGTGATTATTCAGTAACGATAATAAGCAACAATAACTATGAGATAAGATGGAATCATGCTCCAGAGTTTAAAGGAGAAAATATGCCTTCTACATTTATTATAGTTAACAGATGAAAGCTTTTTTTTTATTCTCAGAACCTGTACTCCTTCAGTCCCCAAATAGTAACAAACAGTGGGGTGACAGTGGAAATGGGGATCAGTGGGAGGTGGGGAAATAGCTAAGAATAATTCAGGTGATGTGTACATTTGTTCCATCTTTTCAGTTGTATTTTAATCACCTTGCCTCCTGCACCTAGATGCTAAAAAGAGAATACCTTCTTCCTATGATCTCAGAGAGAGAGAAAAAAAAATAATAATAAATCAGCAATGTGATTTTATTTTCTTCTTCCTCTGAAGAAAGAGAATGGAAAGGGGAAAAAGATTCCTTCACATAAACAAGAAATAAGGGATGGCGAGGTGAAGATAGGCAGGGATGGAATGTTAATAATGTGAGGCAAGACACTCTGGAGAATACAGTCATTCCTCTTTTGATTGAAGACGAGGTGCCAGAGGTGGTTTGTTATGGTTTTCTCTCATAGCAGTAATGAAAGAGAGAGATAAAAATATATATACATTAGTAAGAGCAACGACCGGAATACATTAATGAAGAAGAGGTGATTGACCTAAGAAGTGTAATAGATAGTCATGTGTATGTGTATGTATGTGTGTGTATGTGTGTTTGCTGTGTTTTTTTCCCCTAAAAGATGCTGGATTTTGATAGCCAAGGAAAATGCTGTTTAGCTGAAATCATATGCAAAACCTGCATGCCCTTAAATGTTTGATTTATACCCTCCTATATCTCATAGAAGCCTATGATGTTGGTACAAGGGGTCTTGCATCATGTAGCTCTTGTCATCTATCTTTCTCCAAAAATAGCCCAAATTGCAGATCTAGTTGTACAAAGCCAACTGAAGGTGATTTGAAAACATCTGTCTTTGTGAAAAATGAATAAGTAGTAAGGAATCAGTACCTTCGTTCTCCTCTCCCTCCTTCAGTAGAAGTATATACAAATAAGGCAAATAATTAATTCTTAGTTGGAATGGTTAGCTTTCTCTTACTTTAAATCTGCAGCTCTCCTTCCAGCTTCCCTCTTGATAAAACCAATTGAGAATGGGCATATCTTTTTTTGTTTTTTGCCAGGAATGAGGAAATCCACAAGCATGACATCTACCTTGCTACATAGTAGGCATTAGAACAATAAAATGTTCTGGCTTGGAGGACCTTAGATATCACCTAGGTCACCATCCTTGTTTTACAGATGATGCAATTGAGGCTCACAGAATCAAACGGCTTCCCTGAGACCATATAGATAAAAAAGAGTTGAGATTTGACTCTAGGTTCTTTGATGGCAAATTCAGCATCTCTTAAGTCATGTCATGTGGTTTCTAATCAATACAGATGTTCCAAAGTTAGCATGGAAAAGTTTTAGTCTCACCGATTTGCAGAATCAGCATTTAAGAATCAGAACCTCTAATTTAACCTATATTCAATCAGGAATTCCCTCTACAATATATTAAATGGTTATGATGCAGTCTCTGTCCTTTTCTTGAGAGGGAAACCATCATTCCTGAGGAAGTTCTTTACATTTTTTAATGGCTGTAATCACATTAGGAAGTTATATTTTTTTGTTACAGAATGCCTAGATATTCCTCTAACTTTAACACACTGTTCTAAATAATGAATAATATTCATCTAAGTTTGGTTTATTTTGAGCATTACATTAAATGCTCCTTTTGATGGAGAAAAGGACCCATGGAGAGGGAGTGGTTAAGGATTATTCTCTGATCAAATATAACACTAGAATGGTTAAGGTGAAAAGAGAGAAACATATGGACATCCTGACTGTGAGGTTGGAATAATAAGTTCTGTCTTCAAAGAATAATATCTTGATAGGATGTCAAGGGAAGAAATATAAGTAAATCACACTAATATTTTGCTCTGAATTGGTGTAAATGTGTTAGTGAATGGTATTTTTATTTTCCACAAACAAAATCTGAACTCCTCTTTTCCTTTATATACTATACAAATCTAATTATGATCTTCGAGTCTACAATATGACAGGCATAGATAGGAGAGCAGAGTCTGGAAGCAATATAGAACATGTTTTGACACTGAAGCAGTTACACCTGGATATTAACCTCTTTAGAGCCTCAGGGACATATATATGGCTTTCATCCAAGGGGCCAGCACCTGTATACCTCCATGGTCTAGATAGCTGCCACATGTCTTCACTCTCCCCTGATATATTGGACCACACAATCATTGTGAGAAACATTGATGTATACAGTGTACTTAATTATTGGTGGGAGGACTAGGGCAGTGGTGGGGAGAGGAAAAGGGAGAAAAGTAGTAGGGGTCTAAATAGCCTTTGCTACCTATCATAGATGATATTATTAAGCCATTCCTGTTGTTGCATAATAGAAAATGATTTCTAAAGATTCATTCCTGCTTTCTTGAAGAATTTGAGAGTTGGAAGGATAGTTAGAATATTAGAACTGGAAGTAGCTTTATGATGCAAAGCAAAAAATGTCAGAAGTAAAAGCATGGAGATGCTGTTTACTTCAATATCTATGCTCAGTTTTCTGCTGAAGAAACTGACCTGGAGAGACAAAGCCACTAAAGACCTCTGGTCACAAGCTTACAGGTGTCAGAATCAGAATTTGAACCCCAGCTTTGTAACTCTAAGTCCAGTGCTCTCTCTGCTATGCTGCCTTACAGAGAGCGGTTACCAAAGATCTACCCAGAGGGAAGATGGGGAAGGGAAAAAGCCTAGTGCATAGATATGTGTATGGCAGATTGGGAATGACAGGTTGTTGATTTTTTTTAGAAGCCCCAAACAGCACTAAGATTTATCAAATAAGTGTGCTTATCAGAATATAAATAAAACCAGGAATTTGAAAGTGAAGCTAAGAAAGCCCTTCAATTATTCCAGGGATTTTACTGATGAAGGAAGGAGGAATGTTGGAATCTTACCTTTTCTTTTTAATAATATACCTTGGGTACACTCCTTTACCTCTCTAGGCTTCAATTTCTTTTGCTCTTGAAATGACAGGTTTGAAAATAGTCAGCTGGTCTATAAACACATTAAATGTACATTATAAGTCAGACTCTATGCTAAATGCTCAAGATATGAATTAGAAAAAAAGAAAGGAAGCCTGCTGCCCTCAAGGTGCTTATAATCTAATGGGGGAAGAAAGCACACAGTAGGAAGCCAAAAATCAGGAGGGTAGGAAGAATGGGAAGGCAGAGGTACTGGAGGTGAGATTATAGTGGGGATGTCAGAGAAATCCCAGAGCAGTATAGTCAGGTGCAAAATGAGAAGATGTTCTTAGATAATGAAATAATTTCAGGCATCATCTCCAGCTATAAAACACATTTTTCTCTATGACTTGTGAAGAACACTAGTGCTAAATATAAGAAACTGGCTACCTGGAAACCCACAGCTGTTTCAGAAGAGGAGTCAGAAGACCGTAGCCTGGATTCCTTCTCCACCACTATCTTTTTGCCCTCAAGGAGTTTATTTGCTTCTTGGAGTTCTGGTTTACTCATGGGTACACTGGGAATGATAATAATTCCTGTGCTGCTGTCCTCACAAAGTCATTGTGAGGCTCACGTGGGAAACTTGTGTAAAAGTTGTTTGCAATCTAGAGTCGTGTAACAATTACTATGATGATCACTACTTCTCCCCAATTTGATGCTTTTAGACCCTTAAGAACTTAAGGATTTGGCTTTTATAAAACCAGGAAGTGATATATAAATGTCATATTAATTACTATTAATGAATTAATTATTAATATTAAAGAGAATTTGGAGGTCTTGACCTGTATTTTGTGCAGATGTAAATGAGACATTTGTCGATCATTTCGTTCATAGTACAAAGTAAGAAAATCCATTTAAAGGTGTGGTTTGTCTTTTATTCTTGAAGAGGACCATGACATTAGGGAGGTGGTGCCATGACATGCAAGTGAACTGGATTTAAGTGAGGCAGGTATATGCAAAGTTGCCAGCCTCACTTTCTCCTCCAGAGTCATATATGTCCAGTGACAAGACATAGATCAGGATGACATTGAATTCCAGTAACTTCAGAGCAGAGAGACTTTTTAAGACTTGTGTGGAAATGATTTTAATATCTCTAAATGTGTACTTCTGATTTAGTTTCCATTTAAGGATGTTGCCAGTTTCTTAATACTCTCAGCCTCAATTTCTTGTGAGACTAATGTGTAATTTTTTGTTTGTTGATTTATTTTGTTTTGTTTTTTGGAGAACAAAATGTTTTTGTATATTGGCTTCATCCATTGGTTCAGTTTGACCTTAGGAGTTGAGGTGAGAGATTTTATCACCTTACCCTTCAGTTTCTATTATTTCTTTGCATTCTTTAAGAATTTTATACTTATTGAACCCAGGTGATATTTATATATAATGAGAAGAAAATTTTAATAAGATGAAGTAGCTGTTTACCATCCTATTCAATGCAGTCTGACTTAATTTCATCTATATACGTCTAATTATTAATGTGATATCTTAGTATATCTTCTTCCAACCTTCTCAGTTTTCTTATATTTCACTGCCCTCCATATAATCTATTATTCATCTATATTTACCTACCTGCTAATCTTAGCACAGTGAACTCCATTTCTCAACTCTGTGCTCTTTCATTAACTATTCCCCTATTCTTGGCGTACTCCTCCTCCTTACCACAATCTCCTGGTTTCCTTCAAGACTCAGCTAAAATCCCACCTTCTGAAGGAATCTCCCACCACCACCCTCCATCTGCTCCATTAGTAGTTAATATCTTTCTTTTTAGATTACCTTCTATTTACACTCTATCTATCTTGTATGTATAGTCATTTTTGTTGTTTCCTCCATCAGAATGTGAGCTCCTTGAAACCAGTGACCATAATTTTGCTTTGCATAGCAAGAGTCTAACAAATGCTTACTGACTGATTTCCTTTTAGAATAGATGCATTTTTAAAAGCATTAACTAAAGACTTACTATTTGCTAAACAGTGAGCTAAGCATCAGGGTTTCAAATAAAAAAATAAAAAGACTGTATTCCTGAAATGATTTATATGCAATACTGTTGCATTATAAGAAATGATGAGGGGAATGGTTTCAGAAAAAAATTACAAACAAACCTAAAAAGATTTATATGAACTGATGCAGAGTGAAGTGAGTACAGCCAGGAGATTATTGTACAGCAATATTATAACAATGGCCAACTGTGGAAGACTTAGCTACTTTGACCAATACAATAATCTAAGACAATTCCAAAGAACTCCTGATGAAAAATGTTATCTATCTCCAGAGAAAGAACTGATGAAAGCTGAGTTCAGATTGCTTTCTTCTAAGTTTATGGAATTTTCAAGTGATGTAGCTATGATTACTTCATATAAAGTACCTAAACATATAATTGGCCTAAATTGGAGAGATTATTGGTATTCTAATTTTTCAGTAATAAATATGTAATGTTTTCTTATAAGAAAGGTAGGATCAAGCTTACATTAAAGAGGAAGGTGGTAAAATCATTTATTAGCAATTTTGTACCACTGTAAAACTCTTGAATGAGTAATTATGGATCTTATTGGAATGTGGATTTCCCAGGTTTTGAAAAAAAAAAAGTTAGAGTTTAAATCACTTACCTTCTGTCATTCATTATATTCATGTTATTAAAGTTCTCTGTCTTTCATTTAACCTAGCTTGTACTTTCAATGCCTTACAATTATTGTAAACATATAGTTGACCAGACATTGCCCACACATTTTATCTTTAGAGAGAATTTCTTCCCTGTATTTCTTTGTATTTTTTAGCTTCTGTAGTATAATTCTTGATTGACATTGCACTACTTAATTTGTCTTTGCTGTTCTTTGACTCCTTGCATCACATCAAAAATTACTAATATACTTAATTTTTCCAGATTGTATTATATACCTTTATTTTCATTTAATAATAACAGCTAGCATTGTGCTTTAAGATTTGGATAGGGCTTCAGAAACACAAAGTCATTTGATCCCCCACAGCAACCCTGAGAGGTAGATGCTATTATTATCCCCATTTTACAGGCAAGAAACCTAGGTAGAGGTTAAGTGATTTGGAAAGGTCATATAGCTAATAAGAGTCTGAGGTAGGATTTGAACTCAGATCTTCTACACTGAGCACTCAATTCACTGTCACCTAGCTGCTTTTAATTGAATTACGTGCTGTTTAAAATTTCCTGCTGCATAGATGAGTTAGATATCATTTTATCTTCCAATGTCTTTCTGCAATGGCAGTATTTGATTTTTGTCCTTAAGAGTGTTTTTAAGTAGCCTCCTTTTTTTCTAGTTGTTTTCATAGCAACTGTCACAGCATAGACTCTATTGCAGGGTTCCCAAATGCATTTTACAGTTTCAGTCAAATATTTTGTTTATTCATCATAGTTATAGTAGATAACCAACTGTTATAAAGTACTGTTTTAGTAAATTGTATAGCAGAGAGAAGGTTGGACCTAAGTCAGGAACACCTGAGATGAAAGCCAGCCTAAGGAATTTACTGCTAAACTTTATAAATTTAGGTGAGTTTTTTAACCTCTTTGCTTTAGTTTCCTCAACTGTAAAATAAGGATATTAATAACACCTATCTCCCTTGGTTATTGTGAAGATCAAGTAAGATATTATTTGTAAATAAATACTAGCTATCATTATTTCAATAATAATTATTCCATATTATTTAATATTAATTATCATTCTCATCATGACCATTATCATTAATATAAACATAATCACCATCATTATTGTGGCCATCATCATCATCATCATTATTAGTTGATTCATGACAAGAAACTTATGAGGGAACTTCTGAAATTTAGTTTTAAGTAAATTCATCTTTGTCAAATTTCAGATATAGACATTATTTTCACCATTAATTACATTATACAGTCATACTATTGAAGTTTGTGCTGAGCATAGATTTTCTAAGCTTTCAGGGGATTTAGTTATTCCTTCTTTAAATTTAAGGAAATCTACTGGTTCTGCCTTTATGCCATCTAACCCGAATGGAATGAAGTGATTTCTTTTGATTGTCCTCTGTTGATCTACAACATATTGCCATGCATCTTGGAGTTGAGAATAGTATTGACTCCAAGCAAGATGTAGCCCTTGCCTCTAGGTGGAAAATTATTTTCTCATTTTTCTTTTGCTGGAGTATTGCTGCCTAAAACATTAATATTGTCGACCCATTTCATACACACACATGGTATTGCAGCACCATTTGGTGCCAGAGCATTGGTAGCAGACAGGATGTTGGCATTTCATATTTATTCCAGTTTAACTGGCCACCTTATGATACCAGAACACAAAGGTGTATACACTCATTCCTTCATCAAGCTGATCGTCATGATGGTTCTGAATAGGGCCAGGTTACCACCTTATCTTCTTCTTCTTTCCATAGGAAGGAGCAGTTTGATCTCACTTGACACAGGTGCTAACAAAATCAGTAGTATTACTAGAGTCCAGTTGTGCCAGTCCTCTGCAACTACCACAGCAGTCTCTGGGCATGCAAAATTCACATTACATATTACCTTGCACATGGCATTCCAATTCGCCTTGCCAAATGACATGGATAACGAGTTTGGTTTTGATTGATTTATAATTAGTATTATTTCATCATCATCATTATGACCCTCATCATTATGGATCAGCTAGAATGACAGTGGTAAGGGTGCCAGGCTTAGAGTCAGGAAGATCTGAGTTCCAATCCACCCGCAGACATTTACTTGCTGTTTGACTCTGGGCAAGTCACTTAACCTTTCTTGGCCTTAATGTCCCCGTCTGTAACATAGGGATTAATATTAGCACCTACCTCCGAGGGTTGTTGGAAGATCAAATGAAATGATAAAAATTTAAATCTTAAAGCCTGCAAAAATACTATTATTATTCAAAATAAAAAAAGACAAAAAATAAAAATGACAGTTATGATTAGCTTCTTTAAAGGAAAATTGCTTTATCATTTTTTTGAAGGAAAGAAACATTGCACCTTTTAAAAATGAAGCCTTATAATAAAATGAAAAGCAGTTTAGGGTGTGTGGAAGGAAGACTTTAGCTCATGACTGGAACTATGAGGTTGAATCTTAACTCAGATGCTTAATAAGTGCATTTTCCTGAATACATATCCTCATCTGTGAAGTAAGAATAATAATAGTACATGTCCTACCAGTGTCATAACATTTTTATGAAGAAACTGTTTGGTAAACTTTATGGTGCTATAGAAATGGGGGCTATTATTATTAGACATCTTTGGTTTGCTATGTCTTTTAACAATGATTCATTTATTCAATCCAGTGAACCAGTATATTCTAGTTTCTTCAGACTAAGATACTGAGATTTATACCTTTACTTTTGAAAGATGGTACTATATCTATTTAATTTTAAAGAAAGAAAGGAAGGAAGAATATAGAAAAGGGAAAAAAGGACAGTAGGGAGAAAAAGAAGGAAAAGAAAGGAAAGAAAGGATGAAAGAAAGGAAGGAAGAAAATGAAAGCAAGAAAGAAAAGGAAACAAAAGGAAGAAATAAAAAAAAGAGAGGGAAAGAAAAAGAAAGAATGAAAGGAAGAAAATCTGTCTTTTCAAACCATATCCCAGGCTGCCAAGACAGTATATAGCCTTGTTTATAATCAGTGCATATTCCTTTTTGTGTAAAAATAACAGAAGTTGATGGAACTAGCCACTGGATTTGTAAAGAACCCATTTCATGTGTCAGAATAGTTGTGCCTACCCTAGATGAAATGTCAAAAGCAGGCAGATATCTCAGTGTGAAATGACCTTAAGCAAAACCCAACCTCTCCAAAGATGACCTTTTTTCCATCAAGAAACATTAAAATTACAACCATATTCATGTTCTAGTTTCAAAAACAATTTGTATTTCTCTTTGCGTACTTCTTTCTCTTGGCATATCGCATATCTTAAATAGAGGACCTTGAGTGGAATGCAGTTACACTGAACTGATTAATTTTAGTCTACACGTACACACCCCGAAACACACACATGCCCATAGAATTTAGCTGTTTCTTAAGAAGCCTGTTTAGAGTCCATTTCATTGCTAATTTTGGTGAATGCTTAACTCTGATAATCTTTTATCTAGACATTCAAAGATCTTTCATCATAATGGCCCTGTGGGTTGGGGATACCTGAAGCATTCTCCCATTTTACTGATGAGAAAACTGAGACTCCAAGAAGAAAGCTGGTTACACAGTATAATGAAAAGAGTGGGAAGCTAGGTGGTTCAACAGTCAGAATGCCAGACCTGCAGTCAGGAAGATCTGAGTTCAAATGTAGCCTCAGACACTTACAAGCTGTGTGATCCTGGGCAAGTCACTTAACTCTGCTTCAGGTTCCTCGTCTCTAAAATGAGCTGGAGAAGGAAATGGAAAGCCACAATCTCTAACATGCAAATCCCAAATGGGATCACAAAGAGTCACATATACTGAAAAATGACTAACAACAAATGAAAAAAGTAATGAAACGAAATGAAAATCAATGGACCTAGGTTTGAATCAGCTTTGGTTACTCCCTGATCTTGAGCTAGTTGTTTTATATCTCGGAAAATGTATTTATTTATAAAATAAAGAGGCTGGACTAAATGATACCTAAGATTATTTTTAGCTACATACATTTTGATCATATGATTTAGCTCTGAATGAAATTAGGTTCTCATTAGGCAAAGGCAAAGTCCAGCATAAAAAAATAAGAGCAAGGACATGTTTCTCTAAAGATTTATTGTTTTCATATGTGCTTTCCTACCAATGAGTGCCAAATAAATAGTAGGACAAATATTACAATACTGATTTTTCCACAGTAGAAAAATGAGACTCAGAAAAATGAAGCTAAGAAGAAACAAATCTTGAGTGTGATTCATCACAAGGAAGCCAGGAGTTGTAGACAGAGCACTGGTTCTATAGTTAAAAAGACCTGAGCTCAAATCTGGCCCTATATGTTCCCTAGTTATGTGACTCTGCACAAGCCATTTCAACTACACCTGCCTCAGTTTCCTAAACTGAAAAATGGGGATGATAATAGTTCCTACCTTCCAGAGTTGTTATGGGGATTAAAAGACATGATATTCATTAATTCCTTCGTATAGGGCATGGCATATAGTTGGTGTTTAATAAATACTGGGTTCTTTCCTTTCTGCTAGATTCCTCTGTTTTTAAATCAAGTGTGGTTGCATTTGGAGATTTGAAATAAAAGATCTTTGTTCCTTTAGAGAAAGTAAATATTTTATTAGTGTGATGGTCAAACTGTGTCACTCAAGGTTCTCACAAAGTGGCTCAAAATTGGTATTCATAGATAACAGTTCATGAGTAGGTAATGAGAGCTCAAAGTTGTCCTTCCCTCAATCCATTTGACCACACCAGAGCTTTGGAGCCTGCTATCAGGGATTTGTAACTCAAGGTTAACAGACTGGCACTTTGAAACAAAAAAGATTCCCTTTATTGACTCTAGAGGCAAAAGTGGCTAACAACAGTCCTGGCACGATTTGCAGCTGGAAAGGAAACGAACTGATGATATGATTGCTACCTTTTAAACCTCTGCCAAGTTATCAGCTCTCCTGGTTCCTTCTCAGTCTATAAATAAGGGGACATTTTGTCATCTGAAATGGCAAGCCCTTTAGACATGAGTCATATATGGCTAGAGGCAGGCCCCAAAACTCCCATATGGTTAAAAAGAACCAGCAAGGGCAACTCTGAACATGCTCCATGGGATGGCACTTGCTACATGTACATGCATGTACCTGGACTGATTAGCAGAAACATGTTATTTTATTACAAATTCTTAAGTTGGGTTTTTTTTTTTGGTAGATGTTTTTGGCAGTCAAGTTAAACTTACCTACCTCTTAAATGAATAAAATAAAATATATAATATTATAAAGAAAAAAATCTATTGAAATACAGTTATCAAAGTATTTAAAGTATTTAGGTATATATATATATATATATATATATATATATATATATATATATATATATACAGATACACATGTATATGCATGCTGTATAAATGCTTACAATTGTATGCATGCATATGCACACATACATAAATATGGATGCACATGTTTATGGTTATGTTGCATACTATACATGTGCATATGTACACATGTACATATATTATATAGAGAGAGATGTATATTATATACATATAAAATATGTGCATAATGAATTTATATATGAATTTATAAGACAACATACCCCAGGTTGAGAACTCATTCCATGGAGTGAAAGAAACATCTTCCCTCTGCAATATGACAAAGAATATAGTGTTGGTTTTCTTTGAGGGATATGTCTTTTAAGTTAAATTAATACTTTGGATAAACTGTACCACTTTGAATTCATAAAGGGGTCTTAGAACCATAAAATGTGAGAGCTAGGCCATATCTTAGAATCATAGAACACAGAATGTCTGATCTGGAAAGGGATCTCTGAACCACAGAACCACATGGAAACAGAGATAATTTCCTTCAAATCCCTAATTTTACAGAAGAGGAGCCAGAGACAAAGAAAGGAGAAGAAAAATGAAATAAAAACTGTTTAGTAGCAAAGTCAGAGCCAGAACCCAATTCTCTGTCTCAGAACAATCAAAATATTCCATTAACCTCCACCTCCAAGCTGAAACATTTACCTTCTGCCTTCTCAATTAGCGATCTTAGCACTACAGAGATAAAGATTTGGAGATTTGAAAAAGCTGCCATTTTCAAATTAACTTCTTTACTTAAGAGATTCAAAGTCAAGTAGACCAAATATTTGATGTTCTAAAAATGAACATAAGACTTTGTGGCTCAAACATCTTGGTTGCTTCCTTGTTATAAACATGGAGGTGTAGGAATGACATTTCCTGACTGGTGGAAGAATGAAGACCTGAATGAATGCAGCTGCTTTTCCTCCACTTTTGCTATTATCGACAAAACACCAAGTTTCATCCACATTATCTCCATAGGGGAAAAAGAAAACTCCACTGATTTTAAAAATCCATTGATTCATTTAAACATTTAATTAAAGAAATATTTGAGTTCTAAATTCTCTCTCTCCCTTCTACCTCTCTACTACCTATTGAGAAGACAAACAATAAAAAATTTATTATGCATGTGAAATCTTGTGAAACATATTTCCATATTGGCTAAGTTGGAAAAAATAAAGTAAAAATAAAATAAGCATGTTTTGATCTGCACTCAGATTTCATTAGTTGTCTCTCTGGAGGCTGGTTGCATTTTTCATCACGAGTCCTTTGGAATTGTCCTAGATTATTGTATTGACCAGAGTAGCTAAGTTTTTTCGTATTTGATTACTATTACAATATTGCTCTTAGTATGTACAATTTTCTCCTAATTCTACTCACTTCACTTTGTCAGTTGTCTTCTTTGATTTTTCTAAAGCCATCCTTCTCCTCAAAATAATATTCCATCATAATAATATACCACAACTTTTTCAATTATTTCCCCATTTGATGGGTATTTTAACTCTTTGCCACCATAAAAAAATGCTGCTAGGAATGCTTTTGTACAAAAAGGTTCTTTTCCTCTTTTTTTGATCTCTTTGGGATACAAGACTTAGTAGTGGTATTGTTGAGTCAAAGGAAATGTAGTGTTATAATCCTTTGACTATAGTTTCAAATTATTCTGCAGGATGCCTGGACCAGTTTACAGCTTCACCATTAGTGCTGCATTAGTGTCCCAATTTTTTCCCATGTCCCCTCCAGCATTTGTCATTTTCCTTTTCTGTCGTTAGCCAATCTAATAGGTATGAGGTGACACTTCAGAGTTGCTTTAATTTTCATTTCTATAATCAATGGTAATTTAAAGTATTTTATGAGACTATAAATATCTTTGATGTTTTCTGAAAATTGCCTGTTTATAACCTTTTATCATTTATCCATTGGTAAATGATACTTATTTTATAAATTTGGCTCAGTTCTCTAATAATTTGAGAGATGTCATCTTTATAAGATAAGCTTTTTATAACTTTGTTTCCAGTTTCTTATTTCCTTCTAATTTTAGCTGCACTGATTTCGTTTGTGCAATGTTTTTTAAAATTTCATGTAATCAAAATTATCCATTTTATTTCTTGTAATTTTCTCTATCTCTGGTTTGTTCGCAAACAGCCCTTATCTAGAGATCTGATAGGTATTTTTTCCATGACCTCCTAATTTGCTTATAATATTACTTCTATGTATAAAATTTGTACCCCTTTTATGGTTTCTTGGTATACAGTGTGAGATGTTGGTCTATGCCTAGTTTCTGCTAGACTGATTTCCAGTTTTCCCAATAAGTGTTGTCATATAGTGAGTTCTTGTCCCAAAGCTTGCATCTTTGGATTTATCAAACACTAGATCACCATGGTAATTTCCTACTATGTATTGTGTACCTAATCCCACTGATCCACCATGTTATTTCTTAGCCAGCAACAGATTGTTTTGATGATTACTGTTTTGAAATTTAGTTTGCAGTCTGGTTGTTCTAGGTTAATTTCTCTCCTCCACTGATTTTTAAGATCTATTTTTAAACTGTTCAGTATGAATGTCAAGGACCTACATAAACTCACAGAATCATAGTATTTCTATCTAGAATCAATTATAGATGATCTATTATTCCACCTTTCTCATTTTTCAGAGAAGAAAAACAGCCAGAGTGGCTCAACAACTTCCCCAAAGGTAATAAGTAGTAGAGCTGGATTTTGAACCAAGATTTTGTTACTCCAAACCAAAAGTTTCGACTCCTTAACTTCTCTTTCCTATATCTCTTACTCTTTTGCTGTTCAGGTTCTCTTCAAAATCTGAAAAAGGCAAAACACTGAAATTGATGAAAGGATTGGAAAAAGAGAGAGAAATATGCAGTAGTCCAGAAGAGTGATTATAAGGACCTATACTGTTATGCTCGAAAGGAAGCAATAAGTTGCTAAAAGGATGTTGGATACAGAAGACATAGAAACTGATGGGAAGGGAAAGGGAAAAGTTACACATGACATGTGTTGATCCTGGATTTATGTGAGATTTATGGTGCCATCAATAGGCAAATATAAGTTGAAAGGATGGACAGGTTTTTAGGGGAAGGTGATTGAGTTTTGGACATGTTGAGTTTAAGAATAAAGAAGAAAGAGTGTTACAGCAGAAAACCTTAGAGGGAATCTAGTCAACCTCTCTCATTTCCCCCCATATACACTGTCCACTAGTCATGTTTTCTTTCTATCCCACATTTTGTAGGGCTTTTACAAATAAATTTTTTCTTTTGATTATTAAATATATACCTTTAATCCTTCCTACCCCTATCAAATGAAAAGAAAGGAATACAGAACTTTTGTATCATATAAGCACAGTCAAACAAAATAAATCCCCCATTGGCCACATTTACAGATGTGTGTCTCATTGTGCACATTTGCTCATCATTTCTCTGTCATGAGCTGGGCAACATTTTCTATCAGTCTTCTGGAACCACAGCTGATCATTGCATTAATCAGAGTTCACAAGTCTTCCAGAGATGTTCCTTTTTTGTTCTAGTGTAAATTATTTTCCTGATTCTGCTTACTTTGCTTCAGCACAGAAAAAAGAAAATAAATGTATAATTACTGTCAAAGTACTTAATGACCAATCAGGATTCAACCTAAGAACTGGCTCTTAGTCCAGCATCCTTATGAGAAGAATGAAATGTGTGATTCTGAAATTTATGAGTCACCTTTGGGACATGAATAGAGAAGAGAGAGGTTAATACAGAACTTGACAGTTTTACTAGAGCTAGTTGTCTCTTCAAATAAAACAAGGATAAGCAACTAGTCTGTCAGCCTAGAAACCATTTCAATAAATGACACAGTATTTTGTGATTGTATCTGTTTTAACTGTGTATACATCTCTAATACTGAGGGCTCTTAATACACTTTTTATTCTATTGCTTTAACCAAAAATATCTGATACAGTGAATATATCTGATGAACAGAAGTGTGTGTGTGCACGTGCTTGCATGCATGAGTGTGTGTGTGTGTATTACTTATGGATTTTTGCTGAGTACTATCTCACTTCAGGAAACTATGTGAAACCTCAGAGTTTTAATTTTCTTTTATTTTTAGATTAGTGATTGCAAGCATGATTTTATGTTTTCATTTACAGTCCGACAGTCTTTGAAAGCAGTTCAGATTCATTGACCACCTATTTATTGGGGAATGACCCTTGGGTGTAATATATGTGAGTTGATTTGCTATGTACTTTGAATATGACTTTTATGAATGACATGACAGAAATACTTTCCTTTCTATCAGTTCTCTTCTAATTATTTATACAGTGGTTTTATTCTTTCACATATTTATTATAACTTTGACTTCATCTTTTTTTAATCAGTCTCTTGTTTGATTAAGAATTTCCCCCTTAAGGAATAGAAAGTCATCTGGCCCTACAGGACAAAAGAGAAGATGGGGACCCGAGAAGGGAGGGAGGATAGAAGAGAGGGCAGATTGGTGATAGGGAAAATTAGAATGCTCGGTGTATTGGGGGGAGGGGACAAATGGGGAGAAAATTTGGGACCCAAAATTTTGTGAAAATGAATGTAAAAAGTTAAATAAATAAATTTATATTAAAAAAAAGAATTTCCCCCTAAGTTACCTTTTCTTATTCTTTTAGTGGTGTGACTTTTCATATTTAAGTGATGTATCCATATTGAGCTTACCATTTTATACCAAGATATTGGTCTAAACCTAATTTCTGCATTTTTTTTTCAATTTTGATAAAAAAGGATAGTCCTCCCAGAAATTTATATTCTTGAATTGATCAATCACTGGGTTCCTGTGTTTTGCTTATCATACCTGTTATAATGACTTGTGTTCTATTCTTATTGACTAGTACCAAAGAATGTTAAGTATTGATTTAATATATAATTTGAATTCTGATGATTCTATGTCCTCTTCATTTATAGTTTTTCTCATTATTTCTCTTGAGATTCTAGATAATTTGTTTTTCTAAAATAATTTGTTATAATTGTTCCTAATTTTTAAATTGGAGAGGACACATGACATAATGGATAGGTAAGCAGACTAACAGATAGGAAACTATGAGTTCAAATTCTGTCTCTAGTACTTACTGAATCATATAACATCTTAGCTCTCTAGGAATATTTTGAAGACTATAATCTATCAACCAATATTTATTACTAAGTACCTGCCATATGTCAGCACTGTACTAAATGTTGGATATAAGAAAAGATAAAAAGTACAACAAAAGTTGAAGAGAACCTGTCAATTTGCATTGATAGAGGGAGTGTCCTGTACCAATAAATTCACAGATCCAGTTCCCCATACCTTTAAACAGTACTCTTTAATTAATTTGATGGCTCCATACCTACATTTTATGGTTTTTAATATAAATATTTGTTGGATTTTTAGCAAAAGTATTTTATATTTATTGAAATATTAATTTTTAAAAACTTATATGATTCCTTCTTAATTATTTGTTTTCTTAGTATTGAACTCTCCTAGGAGCAATTACTATAAATACAGCTTGTTTCTGTGAAATTATTTTTGAGATGATTTATGTAGTCACCTTCTATGGACTTTGTATGTATGAATGCATATATGTATGTATTTAGCGTTAATACTCATTATGAAAAATGAAATAAAGAAGAGATAAAGCACTAGATTTGAGCTGGAATATGACCTTCTACCTAGTCTCTCCATTTTTCCCGTCTCTAGTTATAACCTGGCTCTATACCTACCTGTATAGTTTTATTATATTATAAATTACCTTTAAATACTTTTTAATCTAGTCAAACTAGCAGTTTTGTTGTTACTCACATTTGACACTGTTTCTCCCACCTCTGCAAGAGGCCACACCTTATATTGTAAATGCAATCTCTCTTTACCTCTTCCCCTTATAATCCATTGTTTTTTAAAACTCAACTAATGTGTCACTTAATATATCAGAACTTCCCTGATTTTCCCTTTGCTGCTTTTGTCCCTTCTATCACAAATTATCATATTTTTTAGTTTGTATACACTTTATGTATATATATATTCTAGATAGTATATGCAGGTTTCTCCCTCTCTAGAATCCCAGCTATTTTGGGGAAAAGATAATTTATCTGCCTAATCCCAACATCGAGGACAGTTTCTGGTACATGGGGGACAATTAGTAAATGCCTATAGATTGATAAATGATTGTGTTTCGTTTTCAGACTCTTTGTACTTCCATTTGTGATTTTAGTGGTGAAGACTTTTACCTTCAGTAGAGGAAACAGTTCATTCGTTACCTTCTTCTGTAATACCTGATCTGCTTTACAATGTTGCTAGTATCCTTACTCTTTACTCTGTCATGCTATTCCTCCAATATCTAATCAATTTGGATTTCTTCTCAATTTTTCCTCTAACATTTCCCACATCTGTCCTTTTTATTTACACTAATATAACTACCAACCTAGGTATGAACCCTGTCATCACTCACCTGGACTGTTGCATCCTCCTGAATGGTCTCCTTGCTTCTAACCTATTCCTTGTCCCCTCCATTCTCCACTCAGCTGCATAAGTGACATTTTTAAAGAGAGACTTGACCATGCCACTGATTTGCTTCAAAATCTCTTGCTGTTTATCATTTCCTCTAAACTCAAATATTAATTTTATTACTCCTATACTTGTATTAATCACAAGAAGACTCTATTAAAGAAAACTACCTAATCACAAATTAGATGACATCCAAACTTTCTAGCTTCTTTTGGTAAAGCACTTAGTACAGAGTCTGGCACATAGCAGATGATTAACACTTGTTCTGTTCCCTTACTCCATTGTTCCCTTTCCTGTTCTCATTATTTAATTTACCTAGACATAACTTGATGTTTGTGATCAACTCTAGCCAGGAAGCATTACATCTCCTTTATGGTTCTAGAAAGGATCTATTCTGCTTCATCACATTCTCCCTTGCTAATTCTACTTATCCACCTGAGTGTTTCATATCAAGTTCATTGCCATATTCTACAAACCTTAAACCCATTTCCATCCAGTCAGGAATCTTCCTGATTGACTGGTGGTTTTGTGTATGTTTGGTCCACATTTAATGCAATACCTTGTTATCTACCTTCTCTCTCCTTTCCTCCCAAATGGGAAAAACAACAAAAACAAATAAACAAAAGCTAGAAAAGGAGGACAGATCCAGTGAAGTGCACCTTTACCTTAGAAACAGAACACAAAACTGAAAAGTAATGGGGCTGCGTAATACATATAATTTTTAGCTCAAATTTTTCGAAGTGGCATATGAATTACTAAAGTATGTTCCATATTGTTCTGTGACGCAAGGATGATTTCACCTTTCTTAATAGAAAGCATCACCTTTTTATTACCAAAAGATGCACCAGTGACTACTCCCAAAATGGACTGATTATTTGTTGATATACTTTAGGCAATGCATTCTCAATATTTATCACTTCCAAGAAAAATTATGAACACTTATGAGAAAAATGATATATTGACTAGGGATCAAAATTTTAAAAAGAATATCAATTTCACAACTATAACCCCCCCAGCAAATCCCAACAAAAACACCACAGCATTTACATTATCTTTACTGATTATTGTAAAACCTATGATGTAGTTAGATACTCACAGCTTGATAATGTCCTACAAATGTAGAAAATGGATTCAAGTGCCCTGGAATGTATGATGTCTTTATGAAAAGATGTCTCTACATTTTTTAAACCAAAAATAATGTCAAGAATAATTGATATAAACTTTGACACTTTTTCAAGGAGATAGTTTATACCCATTACAGTTCTGAATAGTCTTAAATACATTATCTCTCCCAAAGAGAACAAATATGCTATTTAAATTAATAAGGGAGTTGAGCTAAAACATCTGATTAATGACTTAGTATAATATAATATAGTTCCAATGAAAAAACACATTAAAATTTTCTTCATCTTGTGGCACCTTTTCTAGTGGCATCACATTGTCATTTGAATTAATATATATATATATATATATATGTAAAATTTCTGAAAGAAAAATTCTAAGGCAAAGTAGAGGATGAAGATTTTGAGCTAAAATCTAGAAATCAGACAGAGCCAAAGGATAAATACAATACCTACAATACTGTGGCCTCCAGTAAAGACATTTTAAGTATACTGTAATGCTTTCAAGGAGGAAGCTGTGGAAAAAGTTATTGAAACCTACTGACATCATGAAATCAAAGTTGAATGGGAAGAACATGTTTAAAGCAATTAACACCTACGCAATATTCATCTCAACGTACACTTCTGGAGTTGTAAAATGGACCATAACAGATTTGGAATGTATCCTAATGAAAACCTGTGCAATATTAATGAATCACAGGGCCCATCACTAAGGCAGCTACAGAAATATTAATACTTTCTTGCCAAAAAGGAGATAGAGAATTTATTGACTTTGTCAGTGTACATGAGAATCAGGTAGCAATTCTATAGATATTAATGTGAAACACAGAGACACCATTTCAATTAGCAACAGGATTTGTTGAATTAAACAAAAAGTGGTTTACCTCTGTTCCCTTGGAATGACTAACATCCAGTAATGGAATTCGTACACTCTACAAGATTTTAGAATCCACATGATTAGCATCCAATAATATTGTGATAAAGAATCATGAAGCAAATGGTCGAGGAATAGAAATCTGCTCATGAACATCAAAGGATTTATGATGATACTTCTGGACAGGTTCATCATCGTCATAAATTACAGAAAGGATAGATTTCAGGAAGCTGGACATAAAATGCAAAGACACATCAATATAGATAGAAAAAAATTAGCATCTACCAAATATTTGCCAAGACATGACTAGGTAGCTAGAATTATATATATATATATAAAATTATTTTTCCGGGATGGAGATGCAAAAAATCAATCCCCATACACAAAAAAGTAGAAACTTAAAAATAACAGCAAGAATTGCAGCAATAATAATAATAAAACACTTTAAGATTTACAAAGTGCTTTACATATGTTAAGTCATCTAAACTGGAAACTCAACCAATAAATTCTATTGGAACTGGGCCATTATCAAAAGAAGAAATTTTACACTCAATCATCTGTACCATACGTTGATCCATAAAAACTTAAAGCCTGAACTATTAATAGATATCACTATACTAAAGATGCACAATCTTCAACCTATGTGGATGATAAACTTTCAAAATACAAACACCTAATAGAGGACACTAAAATCATCTGGGAACAGATGAGGTGTATATCACTAGCATTATACTGTCTGTTACTGTCATTGTATCAAAGATGCATTCAGATGACAAGCTTGCATTCTAGTACTTTTATTTAACTGCAAAAGCATTTTTTAAATCACCTGAACAATAGATTCCTGAACATTAAATTAAAAAAATAATATCAGGATAGTGATTAGTCCCAACTTATGAATTCCATCAACATGATGAAAGGAATGATTTTTCTATGTAGCTCATCAAAGCTAGTCTCTCAGTTTGCCTGGATATTAGCAGAGTGAGATCCCACAGTGCAGACATTAGGCCATGTATCTAGAATATACTACTGGAGTTTATGAGGCCCCACTCTTTTGCGGTTCTTTTGTAGCTCATCCTTTATTTTGAAGAGGACTAATTATATCATGGGATAATGTCTTGACTTGCACATTGTATTTAAGTGAAACAGAATTGCACAGAGTCATCAGCCTTACTATCTCTTCCAGAGTCACCAAAGTCCAGCAGTAGGACAAAAGTTAGGATGACTGGCAATGACCTGGGATGCAGTGGCTGCCCTTGGCATCTTTGATGTCTAACCAAGCTCTAAGTGTTCCACGGGAGCTGCTTCAGCTGGAACATTGGAACAAACATGTTCTCTCTTAAGCATTCCATAAGAAGTCTTCACGCGCTTGGGACAGACATCCCCCTAACTCACTAATGGGTTTGAGGCCTGTTGTTACCGTCAACCTGGTTTAGCCCATCTGCTAAGATGTATGACTGCTGTGCATGCTATATAGCTTCTTGGAGCCACAGGTGAAAAGTGGGTGAAAGGTGGACACCAAAGATGGATAAACATCCCTGAAAAAGGACTTGGCAAGATTTTTAATAATTTGATAGTAGATATAATTAGCCTGCAACAGAAAAAGATATTAAGATGACATAATAAAAATAGTAGCGATCAAAAATTACCTCTTCATAAACCTGGGCTTCATTCTCCCACAAATGCATGTGACTATCCATGAGAAGATGAGCACAGGCGTAGAGTACATTTGTAGTGAATGAAATTCTGTTGAGCAGGTGACTCAGCAAGGTTGCAAGGATTTGTTCCTTACATAGCTAACTCTCTCTTGCTAGGGATAGCTCACAGGGGTCTTTTTTAAGGTTGGAGGAAACTACCTTTCCTGCCCCTTAGGTGAGTTACAAGAGTCTTTTTTCCCCTCTGACTTTCCATGAATAACTTATCTTCTCAGAACTATACATCCTTTCCTGAACTTTCTAACATTAAATCCCGTGTCCAAACTATTAACTTGATAATAGAAAATCATTTGTTGTCCTTGCCAGGAGAAATTCAATATTTCCTAACAATTTCTTTCATTTTGGTCCTCAGGGTACCACCTGCCACTGAGAGAATTTGTGGTCTGACCTGGGTCCTCTCAAGCATCTGTTAGATTTTCCCTCCATTCCCATGTCAAATAATTACACCAAGGCCAATTAATTTTCTCACCCAGCAATCTGCTTCACCTGCCATTAAACTGTGTCTCTTGAACTTGGAATAGGTCTCTATTCCCCTTAAAGATTTACTAGGGCCTAACAAATTAACCGTCCCTTATTTCTAAGATATTAGGCAGATTGCAGGGGTTAATTCTAGTGCACTTGGAATTGCTACATATAAACCAAGGCCGTATCAAACAAAATTTTTTTCATCAAACTAATTTACCTCAAAAGAAGTTTCAATAATTCTTCGCATTCCTACATACATATATGTGTATGATTATCTTATGTTTTTACAGAAATTTCCAAATATACCCCTCTGTCCCTACTCAGTCAGGCATCCCATATAACAAAACATTTTTAAGAATGGTGGAGAGAGTAGTTGGATCCCTTCAACAAAACTAATGAAAACATTAGTCAATTACAACAGTCTATGTACTGTTCTATATCCATCCTACCTCACCTCTGCAAAGTAGGAAATAAGATACATTCTCATATCTCCTTTTCAGGGTCAAGTTCAATCATGACAATGTTCATTTTTAGTTTGCTGTTGTTATTGTTGTTTACATTATTTTGTTGCTTCTGCTTACTTCACTTTGCATTAGTTCATGTAAGCATTCCCATACTCTTTTATATTCTTCATATTTATCATTTCTTACAACAAAATAATATTCCTTCTTCACATTCATGTACCACAAATCATTAACTCTTCTGGAGTCAGTGGGTATCTACCTTGTTTCTACTATCTATTATCATAAAAAAAACTGCTGCTCTAAACATTTTGGTGTTTATGGGGTCTTTATTTATACATATAACTTTTGAAGAGTTTATTTCTACCAGGGAAATTTCTGGGTCAAATGTTATAGAAATTTTTCTCTCTTTCTTAATACATGTTTCTTAGAGTGGTTAGACATATTTAATTATTAATATGCCTTTCTTTTCATAGCCCTTCCAAGACTATTTTTTTGCCTTTTTTGCCAATTTCCTTGAAGTGACGTAAAACCTTATAATTATTTTGATTTGCATTTCTCTTATATAATGATTTGGTGCAATCCTCTATATAATTTCTCATTGTTTGCAATCCTTATTTGAGAACTGTTCATATCTTTTTCAACTTATATGCTGGGCAATGACTTTCTGGTATTTATTTGGTATTTCTGCTAGCTACCAATATGTCTTGGATATCAGACTGTCATCATAGACGTTTGATGCTAAAACTTTTCCCTCCATTTGACCAATTATTTACTTATACTAGTTGCATTAATTGTGCTAGGTACAGGGGTGGCCATGTGTTCTCCAGGCCACAGGCTCTTCACACCTGTTTTAGGATATAGTCTTTTAATTTCATGTGATAAAAATGATCTGCTCTATCTTTTTTAATCACTTTCATTCTTTGTTATGGTAAAGGCTTCCCCTCTACTAAACATAGTTGTAAAAGGTATTTGATTTGGGTCTCTTTTTTTTTTTTTGAAGTGTGACATTTGATAGTTAAGTAACATAGGTCTTTTGAGTTTATTGTGGAATATGGCATAAGACCTTAGTCTAAGCCCACTTTCTGATAAAATACTTTCTGGTCTTTTTAGCAGCTGTCAAATATGGAGTTCTTCCATAACTTACTTTCTGGGGTTGATGGGACACTGAAAGTTTGTTGAGTTCAACTGATTCTAATCATCCTTATCTAGTCTGTTCTACACATCTAATGCTTTCTTTTATGCTTTAACTAGTACCATTTTTTTCCTGTTTTTTTTATGACTTTATAATATAATTGGACATTTGGAGGTTCTATTTTCTTTTTTTCTTCCATTACTTCCTTTGAGATTAGAGACCTTTTATTTCACCAAATGTTTTGTTACAGCATTAAATTATGCACCAATGTTTTTTTTAAGCCACATTCCTTTTCTGATATACCCCCAACAAGGGCAGCTAGATGGTGCAATGGATAGAGTAGGAGTCAGGAGGACCTGAGTTCAAATCTCACCTCAGACACTTGACACTCACTAGCTGTGTGACCTTGGGCAAGTCACATAACCCCAACTACCTCATCCTGGGTCATCTCCAGTCATCCTGATGAATATCTGGTCATTGCATTCAGATGACTCTGGAGGAGAAGTGAGACTGGTGACCTTGTACAGCCCTCTCTCACTCAAAACAAAGTCAAGTGCAAGTCATGTCATTATTTCTCTGATGGTATGGTCTTCTTTGGAAACAAAGGAAGAACATCACCACCCCCAACAGACAGAAACAACGTTTGATAACGTAAGTAATATTCAATATCTGTATCTTCTGCCTCTATCTCCAATTTAATGAGAAGAGGTAAGTGTATTTTGCAGTTTTTGTGAATTGTGTTTTTTTGATTCTGCTTCCTTCCCTCTTCTCTTCATACCTATATTCATTTCTCTATTTCTCTAAATTCCTCATATTCATTGTTTCTTGTGGCACAATAACATTTCATGGCAATTATATGCCACATTTTTTTCTGCTATTCCTTGATCACAAATTTGTGTCCAGTTTTTAGCTGCCACAGAAATTGTTGGTTTTAATATTTTGGTAGATATGTAACTATATGTCTCACACATATGATGAATATGATCAATTGTGGGACTGCTGAATCAATGAGTATGAGCAACGTAGTCATTTCCCGCCTGCCTTTCCTTTCCTCTCTCTCATTTTCCCCCATCCTCCTCCTCCTTGTCCTCTTCATCCTTCTTGTCCTCCTTCTTCTTCTTTATCATCATCATCATCATCATCATCATCTTCTTCTTCTTCTTCTTCTTCTTCTTCTTCTTCTTCTCCTTCTGCTTCTTCTTCATCAATATCTGCTATAGGCATCCTCTAATTTCCAATTCAGTTGGTAAATTGCTGATTCAGACCATGATCACTTCTACAATAGTCTCATATACTAATCACTTGTCTTCTTGCCTCCAGTCTACTATTCAATCCATCATTTATTCTACTTCTTGAGTAATGAGCATGTCACTACACCACTCAGAAACCACCAGAGACTCCCCATTGCCCACCAGATGCCTAACTCTGGAATTTTAGATCTTCTACTATTTGTCTTCAACCTATCTGTCCAACCTAATCTTATACTACTTTCATGTGTTTCAGCCAAACTGGGCTATCCTGCATCTTTTATTCATATTCTACTACTTTCTGTCTCTATACCTTTGTTTGTACCATATCCCATATTTAGTACCCCTCCTGCTTCTATTCCCCCAGTTTCTGTTAAGAGAGAGAAATCTGTTCAAACTCCCTACCTCCTTCAAATCCTGTCAGAAGTAAACTCCTTCATAAAACCTTCCTTTATTCCCCCAGGGGAATATGATCTCACCTTTTTCAAATTTCTCATAGTACTTTACCTAGGTCTTTCTTTTGCACTTATGCCATTTTCTCTGGTATTGTACTGATTTGTGTACTTGTCCTATACTCCTTTGGTTCATAGGCAAAATGACAGCATGATCTTTGTCATCTAGCTAGTGTTTCAGATATAGTAGAGACAATAATTATTTGTTGATTTGAATTACAGAATCATCAAATCCAAGGATGTAAAGGGGGAAGGGACTTTACAAAACAAAAATTGTGTAGATGAGGAAATTAGGTCTTAGAAAGGTTGAATGACATAACTATGATCGCATAGTAAGTGATCGAGTAGAGATTTGAACAATTTCTGGGTATTTCTACTGTTTCCCTACCTCCAAACTGAATTTCATTTAATTGAAGTGTTCAGTTGTTGATTTGGATTTGATAATGACTTTAGGATAGAAAAAGAAGAAATTAGTGAGATAAATAAACTGTGGATAGGATTCAATGTGCTTTATTGGATACTGACATTCTTTGCTCACATGTGAATCTATGGCCAAACATCAGTAGAAAACATAGAAGAGGCTATGATTTGTGTTCTGGCTGAAACCCTGGAGTGAGTTAAGAATGTGGGGTTCAGCACTGGGCAAGCATTGTGCTAGTGAAATACCAAAGAAACCTAAGCTCCTCCTGTCCTATTAATTTTGAACATTGGGGGCGGATTATCTAATTCATCCACAGACTAGAGACCCTGCTTTCTAATGGAGTGAATAAATCTAATTATACCCTTGAATAAATAAAGTAAAAGCATCTTTAGAGGGCAGTGGTAGGAAGCAGTATCAAGGAGCTCATGTAGCAGTAGTGCAGGATGGATGGCCATTGTGAAGAGATACTGGGAGTCAGAATAGCATGTCTATTAGGAGTCGTATTGATCACAAAAGGTTCTCCCACATCTAAAACTTTGTAAGTCAGTGATTATGTGCATTTTTACAAGCCAGAAGTGCAAAAATTCTGATTGAGATTCAGAATCAGACAGAATTTCTGATCAATGAGCAAAATCTCTTCTACTTGAATTCAGCATTCACAGTATCAAAAGATGACAGCTGGAAAGACTCTCAGAATTATAGGATCATAGAATGTCAGAGATGGAAAAGATTTCAGAAACCACTCAGTCCAATCTCCTTAGTTTATAGGGTGGAGGGAGGGAAACTGAGGCTCAGAGAAAGCAGTGACTTAAAGTCATAACTGTAATACATTACTCCCAAAATTCAGGTAGATAACATTTTAGAGAATGTTATTTTAACCTTCCATTTTGGTGTCAATGGCAAAAATTACACTTTTTTCTTCACACAAATAATAATTTCTAGCTGAGGATATGGCATTTTGCACACAGAATGGACCATTAAAGTATATAGGTTTTACAAGAAGATTGCCATTTTCTTTATAGCTTTTACATGTCCATTGGTGCCATTTCATCAGAGACCTAGGTGCTCAGCATCACTCAGGGTCACCTTTGAGTCTTACATTTTCTCCAGAGCCATTACACTGGAGTTGTCCTGCACCACTTCTATTTTGAACACTCCATTTGGTTCAAGGGATCAAATAATTCAATTCAACAAGCATTTACTAGATATCTACAATGAGCAAGGCCTTGTGCTGGGCACTAGGGTTTTATGTAATTTATAAGACATAGTACAGAGATAAGATATGTGTGTGTGTCTCTGTGTGTGTTTATATATGTATATATATACATAGTATATTTATATATATTGATGTATACATTTATACATCAATATATATTAATGTATATATTTATATATACATGTATAAATATACATATATCTATATTTATCAATATCTATCTGTATGAATATGTGTGTATATATAATTCATATTTCTTGTATCTGTGCTTTAGGGTTCCATATTTTCATTCATGTTGGACAAAAACCTACAATGCACATCTTAACCCCCTCCATATTTTAGTCAACAGTTTCATGAGATTTTATGCTAACAGTTCCCCACTCCTCTCCAAAAAAAATTATCCAACGCTTTGTTGATGAGTTTCTTCTCACTTAAATGGATTTGTCCTTCCACACACATACTCACACACACACACACACACACACACATACAGAGTCTCTTTCTGGGCCTATACTCAAAGCTTTGTCAGTAGGATATGGCAGAGCCTTTAATTTCCTGAAATAGTCTTCAGGAAGCCTAGGGTATATCCTAGACATGAGAAGGCTTTAGACAACTTCAACAGATGATAATACAAATAAAAATGTAATCAGTGCAAAGGAGATACTCAGAGAAAGTGCTATGATAGATTAAAATACTGAGGGATTTAGGGACTAAGAAAAGAGAAGAAAAGATTTTGAAGGACTCATATGAGTACATTGGATTAGATTTGTCACTGCATGACACCAAAGGACAGAATTGGGAACAATGTGTTATAGTTACTGAGAGGCAGATTTGACTCAATATTGGGAAATATGTCTTAAGAATTAGAGCTAAATCAGTTTGGAATAAGATTTTTAACTCCTTATTTTGTATGTTCACTTGACTGTTTTTGTATTTGGTCATTGTTTACAATAAGTATCCATTTAAATATATATATATATGTATATATATATACATGTACATGCATATACACATAAATATATGTACACATACATACATATGTATGTATATATCTCACTGTCTAAATATACTGAATAGGCTGCCTACAGAGATAAGTTCATGGCCACTGGAAGTCTACAAATGAAAACTGGGTGATTATAAGTAAAAGGGCAATTGCTGAAGGGATTAATCTCAATAACTCAATAATAAGAGTGATTCTTGTTAAGATAGTCTATGATTCTATGACTAGGTGATCTCTTAAGTTCCTTCTAAATTTGGCCCAGTTTGATTTTATGAATTTTCGGCTAGGAGTAATCAGAAAAAAGGCCCTGTAAAGGATGTGATCTCTGAACTAGGACTTGAAAGAAGGAATTTCAACAAGGAGTTAAACAAGAAAGTCCATTCTAGTCATAAGTAGAGGGAAAGACCATGTACCAAGTCCAGAAAAAGAAAGGGAAGGAAGATATTATAATAGAATGGTGAATTGGTTGGTCTATATAAAGGTGAGTTGGGAGATAAGGCTAGGAAGTTGAAATTGAATTATGGAGAACCACAAATATAGACTTTACCCTTTATTTGGTGAACAGCGATAAAGTAATTGTTTGGTCAATCTTGTGCATTAGAAAGATTACTTGGGCAGTTTTGTGAGTGATGGATTGGAGGAGAGAGGGATTAAAGGTTGAAATTGTGATTAGGAGACAAACAAGATTTGGGGCAACTGGAGATAACATTCCAAAGTAGGCTTATAGAACTAAAAACGATGGATTTCAGAGATAGCGTGGAGGTAGAATCAACAGAATTTGGCAACTGATAGAAGAATAGAGAATTGGGCAATCCATTCAGTAAATCTTTAGGGAGGGACCCATCCCAAATACTTCAGGAGAAGTGAGAGAAATCCCCAGTACAAAGGGCCAAATGAGCTCATCTCAGAACAGCTTTGGGGAATTCGGGACATGGGCTTAAGCCAACTAGGAACTGGGTGAATCATGATGAGTCTACTGTGCCTGCGCACTACTATCTCCCTCACATCAAATATCCTTGGTTGGCTTATTCCTTCACCATGCATCTTTCACTGATAGACATACACATGCATACATATCTACATGTATATATATGTATGGATGTGTGTCTATCTACATATGTATACCTATATGTGTGGACACACATATATTATACACACTAGTCAGTATTCATAAAGGAACGCTTAACAATTTGGATAAATTTGATTGTTGGAGAAATGATCTGACTAATCTTAATCATTCAAATAAACTTGGTGGTTTATTTCAAGTGGGAAATCAATAGCTATTTTTCCACTGTGAAAGGTGGGGTGGGGCGGTAACGAGGAAAATAGGAGGAGAAAGAAATGATGGGAGATTTTATGCTTTTACAGGATATTTATAGCTCAAAGAATGCCACAAAGAGAACCTTTGGCTCTCAACTCAGAAAATGTCTACCTGAGAGTCAGATTTTAATTTACGTTTCTAAAGATGCCTCAATTATACCTGGCTACATTTGAAAAAAAACTGAAGAACAGCAGCTTTCAAATTTATTCAGACTAATGAGCTAGTATAAATTTGGAGAATTCTAATTCAGAGACACTGGTTCAGTGGTGGGAGAAACACAACAAGCGTGTCACTGACAGGGAACAAAGTGAATTGGTTATATGACTGACAGTAAAGATTTCTTTTAACATCAGTAAAAGGAGGCTGAAGTGACAGGTAAGAGGACAGATAGAGAATTCTGCAGCACTCTCAGAGTTTGTGTACTATCACTAAGGGACAAGTTGACTTGATACCCACTTAATACGTTCAGCCGGGACTAAGTGCAAGGGGATGGAGACAGTAAGTGGGTGCAATAGGGCACCCATACTGTATCAATGTAAGTGTACTAATTCTTGGAAGGAGAAACTAATCGCATTATCTTTAAAGCGAGACTTGTCTTTTAATCTGAGATCTGCCTAGTACTGTATATTTCACAGGAAACATGCACATAGTTTGAATCTTTTTCTCCTGATCTCAGGAATCAATTTAGCAACCTCATGAGGTAGCTTCCATTCAGTATCATCTCTCAGGGAATGAAATATTAAATCAAAACCATAAATGGGAATCTGAAGCCAAAGAGATGCCCTAGATAGAAGGGGGACTTTTTTATGTAGGCAGCTCTTAGCCCAAGGGACACTGTGTATTGGTTGTATTGGTGGATGGATGGAGGATGGTTTGTGACCTGAAATTTTCTTTAAAATGGATGGTTTTGCATGAACTTGAAAAGGTATAGTAGCTGAAATCACATGGTCCTATTTTATTATAAGAATTGGGAATCAATCTGAACTGCCATCTGGAGATCCCCTTTACTCGATCTCAAGTGGGATCAGGGACAGAGAAGGAAGAATTTCCTCATCTTAGGTCTGCAATCCCTACCTACAGTCTATCCTTTAAATGTTCTGAATAATGATGTTCCTGGTGCCCAGACATGGTCAGGTCAAAACGATGTTCAAAACTCTTCAAAGGCTCCTTATTTCCTGCTTAAATTCTATGCTGTTGTTCTTTACCAGGGATCTGGGAACTATTTTTTCCCTTAATTTTGAAAATTGTATCTCCATATAATTGATTTATTTTTATAATCCTATATATTTTATTTTATAAATTTAAAAACATTGTTCTAAGAATATGTATATAAGCTTCATTAGACTTCTAAAGAGGTCCATGATATCAAGAATATTAAGAACTCCTGGAATTGTCCATAATTCAAAATTATCTACGAACCAGAACAATGACACATTTCTATCCTGACCATACTCTGCTATCCTTCACGTGTTCTAAATTCCAAACAAATACAGCTACTTGCTGTGCCTTCCTTTTCCCTGTTCCTGAAATTTTGCCTACCAAGGCCCCAAAGCCATGGTAATTACCCCAAAGGTAATATCCTGCTTCACTCACTACCCTGTCATTGCCTTTTGAAACCATGCCCATCATTCAAGGCCCAGATCAAAAACCAATTTATATTTAAAATGATGATTATTGCTATGGTTATAGTAGCACTAGTAATAAAAATAACAAACCTTATGTTTACACAGTGCTTTTTTACCATAATAAAATTGTGAGTTAGTTACACTATGATTATATCCATTTTATCGATAATAAAAATGAAAAACAAGGAAGTGAAATGACTTGTACAAGGTAACCTAAATATTGTGTCAGATGCGGTACTCAGAAACATGCTTTCTGACTCTTAAGATCAGCCAGTGGCTTTTCCCTCCTTAAGGAAGCCCCTATAATCCCCACAACTCACCAGCTGAGTTGATCTGTTCTTCCTTGTACCTTTTCTTTTGCATCTTGGTTTTGTTTTGTATTAGACATATGTCAGTGCATATTTCTGATCTTTTCCTAGAGCCTTAGGAGGGTTATGTGAGGTTGGACATCACTGGACCTTGGACAATGTCCTGTGCACAGCAGAGCTGAGAAAATGGCTGCTCAGATGAATTGTATTAAATTGTAAAGTGGCGACCAGTGACACATTCTACATGCAGGTAGGAGGTCACACATTCAAGGAGCTCATCTGAGGTAATTGGCAAAAATGAAGCTGGAGATACCAAGATACCATTTAGTCCTCCAAGTCTTGGACTTTCAGGAGGCCAGGTTCTATGGTTCACAGGCTGGAGATGGATAATTACAAGAATGGTGGGCTCCTCATCTCAGAGCTAGGATGAGGGAAAGACAATGTAGGAGGATAGCCAAGGTACATCAAATAGGAAGTTGCTTTGAGGGCCACCTTACATTATGACTTTTTAGAAATATATATGTGTATCTGTGTGTATTAATATAACATGAAATAATATGTTGCAAAATTATAATATAATATGCATACTATATAATATAATAAATATAATATAATATGCAATGTCATACAGTGTAATATAATATGGTATAGTAAAATAATATAATATATTATGATGTGCTTATATATTATAGTAGAATATATAAATTATAAAACCTTCACTCTGGTGAGGAAGACAATATTAAACAGAACAGAAAGCACTATCTATACTGGAATCAGAGCACTACCGTACATGGATCATTTTGCTTTCCAGAACCTCAGTTTTCTACTTGTCTCATTGGACTGCTATGAGGAAAACACTTTGATAACTTTAAAATATATAACTTTAATGCCTTATCAGAGCATGTATGAACTAAAAGGTTGATTCCAGTCTGTAGAAGGTTCTACTACACCAAAACAGCCATAATGCAAATGTAGCCCATGCTGGATTTTGCATCTATCACTCTCTTTAAAAGAAAAAAGTCACCTTCTCTCTCTAAAGGAAAAAAAAGACTCATTTCTAGGTAGCTGGTCATTAGAATGAGTCTTTAAAAAACTATTAACAACTCATGAAATATACTTTCTGAGGGATAGAAGGGTTGTAATATATTTTTGTGGAGGGAGGAAGCACTTGTAATTAGTGAAATTATCAATGATTGAAACGAAGTTTAAATGAAAGTTATTATTACTATTTTAAAACTTAAAGAAGGAATCATTTTCCAGACCTGACCAGGACTGCACCCAAAAACTGATCTCTATGTCTGACCTATCACAGTTAGACTCTAATATGCCTGTTCAGCCTCATTTCCTCTCACTTTTCTCTATGTCCTCTTAACTTCTAACCCAAATAGATGAGCAGTTACACGCCAGTCACATTTTACCCTCTTCTGCTTCTATTAATTAGCACCCTGGGTCTGGCATGCACCCTACCCTCATCTGCCCTGTTGAAATCCTTTGTACCTTTCAAGACTCAGCCCAGATACCACCTTTTCCAACAAGTTTTCCTTCATGCTCCTGATACATTTATTATTTCTTAGATTTTTTTATAATATTCTAACTTTGTCTTCTCTATCCATAATATACTACCTTGTGCTATATGTATGCATGTCAGATCATCTTTATTAGACTGTAAGTTCTTTGAGATCAGGGATCATTTCCTTTTTTATCTGTTTCTTCTTTGCATCCCCACTGGAAAGCACATTACCTTAGATTTGTATTTAAAGGGCAAGCAAATTCTGGGTCTATCACTTACAACTTGTACGAACTTGGGCAATTAGCATTACTTTTCTGAACCTTGGTTTTCTCATATGTGAAATGACAAGGCCAAACTAAATGACCTCTGATATCTCTTTCAGTTATAAATCTATGTTTCTTTGTTATAACACGTTTTGAATTAAAAAAAAATGTTACATTGAATTTCTACTCCAGTTGTTTTCTGTAGAGGTAGAAACTTCAAGGTAAATGTCCCCTTTCCTCTGATTTCATCAGGCCCCTACCTTTGTTCCTTTTCACACACCCCACCTTTGTGGCCCCTTTCTCTTTACCACACTGACAGCTTGAAGAAGGAGACTTAAAACAACAATAACTTTTCTCTTATGGTGGTAGCCCATGATAGAATTGGCACGACTTCCCATACCACATGAAATAGGTCGGGAGATGTCTCATTTTTTCCCCCCAAAGTAATTCTACAGTAGAAGCCTTCCTACTGTGCTGAAAGTTGACCTCTTGGACAAACACACTGTAATAAAAAGTGCTATTTGCTATGAGTGCACTGGGAGTTTTAAATCATCAAAATAAAACACCCCAGGCTCTGACAGTAAGATTTTCATTCAAAGAAGGACTCAGCTTCACAACATAATAAATTATATATGACTGGGACACATAAAACATTTAAAGATATACAGAAATTTGCTGTATTTGTGTTCAGTGAGAGAGTTCAGCTCTTGAAGTACTTTTTTATGTCAATCTTGCCTATTCATAAGAGGAAAAGAAAATGTCCTTTTTTGCCAAATGAGAAGAGGCAAAACAACTCACCATCCTTCTCTCCTTTTTACCAACCCCCCCTCCAGTTCAAATTTAAGTTAAATTTATTTTTTTCCTATCACTTTACAGGTAAGTGTTGGTATGGAAAAATGTCAAAGAAGAAAGCAATAATCTTGAGGTCCTCAAAACAGAAGTGTTTAGAAATTGGGAAAAGTGAAATGCTGCCTCCAATGCAATTAAGGCTGAACAGCAGTGACACATGAAGTCTACCATCTGAAATATCAAACCAGAGGGAGGAATCCAGGCCTTTCAGGGATGTGTTGACAAGTGGAGCAGATACAAATGAAATCCCCCATTACTGGGAATCGGGTTTTGGTGTTTTTTTTTTTTAAACAAAGCTTGAAAGGGAAAATTCTGGTGTTGAAAAAATAATATACTGAAATAGCTTCTGGTTAAGATGGCCAAATGAAAGCCAGCTAGGCAGGCCAAATACCCCAGTGAACATCCCAGCTAAGATTTAAAAGAGTACCAGCAGAATTGTGGATGAAGAAGTCAAAGGGAAAAACTTCTTATCCCTCCATCAGATTCCAATTGCACCAAATAATAGCCAGAATCCTGCCATGGTTACAAAGAAAGGTGTATAATGTATACTGAGAGATATTCAATCTCTGGTAAAAGGCACTTGAAATCTTTAGACTCAGAAAAGACATAGTCCGGGAATGGGAGGTAAGCACATTGCACCCTTAAGTCAGTGGATCTCAGCTTTGGCCTATTGAAGCTGCAGGAAGGGATAGAGCTAGTAGCTCATTATGTAGAAAGAACAAGCTGGGACCCAGTTATACTACTATCTATCCCACCTTGAGGTCTGTGCTATGAAGAGAGAAAGGGTAAAATGGCCCTTGTAGGCATAAATGTATATCACAGTTGTTTTTGTAGTGGTCCCAAACTCAAAGCCAAGGGGGTATACACCTTTTGGGGAAAAGCTAAACAAAATATGATATATGAATGACGCTAATGTCAAAATGAAACGAAATTCTGGAGACATCTGTGAACTGATACAGAGTCAAATGAGAAGATCTTAGAACAATTTATACAATGACATCATATTTGAAAGACTTCAGAGAACTCTGAGCAAACGATGAAAAAACTATGAGTCTGGAGGACTGAAGAAGAAACATGTCACCCTAGTTTTTCCAGAGAGGTAATGGATGTAAAATACAGAATGAACATACATTTTTGGACGTGACCAGTGTGGGCATTGGATTTGTTGTACTATATTTATTACATTTTTAAAAATTGTTCAATTGAGTGAAGCAGTGGGAGGGAGAAATAATAAATACTTGTTTAAATAAACAAATGTAAAGTCAAAAAGGGGGAAGAAGGGTCAATAGTAAATATATGCCTTAAGCTAAGAGACCTGAAATCAGAATCCTTTGGAGTAAATAGCAGGAGACAGTCAGAACAATAATATGAAGACTCACTTCAGGTTGGGGGAGGGGAGTGAGGAGGAGGATTAGGTAACTCTGGGAAACTTTAAACAGGGAAATATCTGGTATCCATTAGGGTCCTGTCAGGACTACAGTAGGAGAGACAGACCTGAAGTAGTGATTGCCCAAGGATTGCAGTATAGTTGAAAAATAGAATCACAGATATAGATAAAGAAGGGAGCCCAGAGAATAAGTTAAACGAAAGGTCAAGGATTTCAGAAGAGAGTGTGTCTTGGTTCCCCTTATCTCCTCTAAAACTGTACTAGCAGCCTAAGGAAAAGCAAAAAGAGGGAAGAAAGAGAGTAAGGGGAAGGATCATTCCATCTAAACTTGAGATTTAGGTACTGTCATTATTCTCATTTTTCAGTTGAGGAAAATAAGGTGATCACAGGCTTAATGACTTACCCAGGGTCACACACTTAATAAGTGTCAGAGATCTGATATGAACTCGGGTCCTGCTGGCTTCAGGGCCAGTGGTCTATCCACTGTTGGATCTGTTTCAACCCAGAAAAACAAAAAGTAACTACATAATAAATACAGGTAGAACTGAATGAATAGAATGGCTTTAATACAAGAATTCCAAGAAATATTGGGGGATGAAGTGAAACAAAATATAAAGAAGTGAACTGTAGGTTTCTTAAGGAAAAATAATAAAGAAAGATTAAAAAGTACAGACCAGAAAAGGGGAAATAATGATAGTTTCAAAAAAAATCTGGGAAGGCTTACCTGAATTGATCCAGACTAAAATGAGTAGAACCAGGGATATAAGTAATGCAATGAGTATAGCAATGTAAAAAAAAAATTATAAAAGACTTAAGAATTATGTTCAAAGAAATGAACCATCATGACTTACTAAGACTTTCACCTCTTAGCACAGAGGTGCTAAACGAGCATTGCAGAAAGAGGAAGCATGCGTTATCCGATACAGCCAATGTGTGAATCTGCGCACCAGAAATACTGTGCATTCTTCTCCAGACTGTACCCTTGACTATCTTTGACTTTCTCTACAATGTCACAGAAATCCCTCCAATTGAGAAATTCACTCCCCACCCTAGACTATACAGATTAGAAATACCCTGAGCCTTGAAGCCTCCTCTCTTGATCCAACTGATAGGTTCTCCCCATATCCTACATTTTAAGAAGCCCCAGAACAGTCATGTGCTCATTCTTCTCTAGGTTGCTCTCATGACTCTCTGACTTTCCCACTGTCTCCCTATCCTCTTCCCCTTTTCAGCTGCCTGTTACCAGGTTGTCTTAGACCATTAGAATGTAAAATCACTGAGATCAGAGATTATCTTTCTTACTGTTTGCATTTATATACCTACCATTTGTGCCATTTATATGGCACAAAGGTGTTTCAAAAATGTCTGTGGACCTGACTTGTACTGCTTCATATAATTTGTTACAAGAGAGGATTCTTTACTTCTCCCTGCTCCCTTTCCCCAATAAAGGGTGCTGTAATGGGAATAGGGGAGTAATGAAAGTGATAAGAAGAAAAGAGCTTCAATGAGATGTTATTGTTTTAATCTATAGAAGAGAGCAGAAGGAAGTTCAGAAAGGTAGAGAGACATGCAAGACTAGGTCATCCTTTTGGCAAATGGTATAGTTGAGCTTTGAACACACCCTATTGATTATAAATATAGTTTAGTTTCTACTACATTAAACTTCTCCCTGGGAAAACATTCAATTTAACAAAGACCTTGTGAAAACATAATATTTTGATCCAAAGGAATAAATGATTTCTAGAATTTCAGATATTTCTGCAGATTGAAATATAAAGAAGATATCTGAAAGTAAGGTAAAATATTTTGATGCCTCTTAAATTATGACACTTCTCTACTTTCTGAAGACCTATAGGATATCCTCTCTGAATCTTAAATTAAATTCTAATACTCTATTTTCATAACTTTGGTGACTATATTAATTAATTTCATCTCAATTTCTCTCAAATAAAAAAATAGAAACAGTTTATTTCCCAACTTCTTAGTGTCCTTAGAAGATGAGTCCCTGTTTATAAACTGCGTTGAAGGTAAAAAATTCCAGAGGCATAACTGTACCGTAAGGAGCAACAAGGCATTCAAGAAGGAACTAGATTGGAGCATATGCCCTGGTTGACATACAACTAGGACACTGGGAAAATCATTTGGTCATTGCCTTTGGAGTCATCTAGTATAGCTGCCCTCAGACAATATTAGCTATTACATCTGGCAAGTGGAACTCTATACAATCACTATGAGCTTCATTTTCTTAATCTCTAAAATGGGCATAACACTTCATAGGGCAATTGTGAGGGGAAAAAAAATCATACCCTATAAAATGCTACAGGAATGTAAACTGTCATGATTTGAAATAAAAAAAAAGAGAAAAAGAAAGAAAAACAGTCCATTACATAAAGTAATTTAACACGGTGGGCTAATGCCATTTTTCTTCTTTACAATTAATTTTGAAAGATAGCATGGCATAATGTGAGTGCTGGCCCCAGGCTATAAACTCAGATTGACCTAGGTTCAGTTCCTGTCCCTCTCATATACTATATATGACGTGGGCAAACTACTTAAATGTTTAGGAAGCCCAAATAACTCTTTAAGAATATAAATTATAGATGAATTGGCATTTATTGATGGGCAATTTTCCTGTCAGTAGTTCCTTTCACATACTAAATCATACCTTTGTACATGTACACACACATGCACATATATATGTAAATGTATATGGGTATATACACACATATACATACATACGTACACATACATACACACATACATTCATAAATGCATACATATACACAGCTGTATGTATATATGTATGTATGTGTGTGTATATATGTGCATATATATATATATTCACACATATATAGGTACAAAGGTATGATTTAATATGTGAAGGGAACTACTGATGGGAAAATTCCCCATCAATAGATGCCAAATCATCTAAAATTTATATTCTTAAAGAGTTATTTGGCCTTCCTAAACATTTAAGTAGCTTGCCTATATCATACATAGCATATGACAAGAGACAGTAACTGAACCCAAATACTGTATGGAATATCTTTATTAGGTTTCCAAAGGAAAAGACGTTGTTTTAGGGGCTCATAAGTCTCATTCTAAGTCACCGATGATACACATAACTCCAGTTCTCTGTGACACAGTCATTAAACAATTATTTTATCAGCCTAAATTTTTATTTTCAAATTTATTCATGTTCCCATTTGAATGATAAATGAACTGATACGATGGGAGGGAGATATGAAAGCAAACTAGGACCATACTATTGTGTCAAGTCATTGTATACTGTTAAAGAAATGGCTTCCTTGAGGAGAGGAGCATATGTACTGAAAGATGCCCTGGATTTAGTGTCAAAGGACATGAAAACTTAGCAAACAGTTTTCAAAGGGCCAGTCAAATAGAAAAGGCAGGGAGATAGGGTGAGAAAAAAAGAAATATGTAGATGGCAGTGGAGAAAGCTTCTTTAAAAAATAAGTGGAAATGAAGGTTAAAAGTAGTTCTTAAGTATGCAGACAGATTCATTCATGTGCATTTAAACTCCTGCCAAACCAACATTCCAATGCAGGTATTCAGTTAATCACCATTTGTGTAGAAACTTGATCCACACCCTCAGGTGGATCCATCATGATTTATTCTATTTTTGTTTTCTGGGATCTTGTCTGTTCCACCTGTGTGCCCATGACAGTGACATTACTGTCAGAGGGAAAATTGCTTGTGTGATCAGTGTACACCCTTACTTTTAGTTCATAGAAATAAAATCATGTTGATTAAAGTCATTTTCATGGGTCAATGTTATGATATAGATTCAAATCTTTAATCTGCCACTTGTTACCTATGACCTTGAATACATAATTTAATCTCTCTGGGTGTCAGTTTTGTCCTCTGAGGGGAAAAATGGGTGTAAGATTAGAGAATCTCTAAGGTCTACTTGCTATTCTCCAAACTTGATATACTGTGATCTTTGCACGGGCTATTTATCCCATCTGACATTTGTGAAATGTTGTATAATCATGTCTGACTCTTAGTTACCCCATTTTGGGTTTTCTTGGCAAAGAGACTAGAGTGATTTGCCATTTCCTACTCTAGTTAATTTTATTGACGATGAAACTGAGGCAACCAGGGTTAAGTGACTTGCCTAGGGTCACATAGGTAAGGTCTGAGTCTGCATTTGAATTTGGATCCTACTGACACCAGGACCAGAGCTCTATCTGCTCCTAATAAATGTAGCCTTCTATAATTTCCTTCAAAGTAAATTGGAGTGCCACATCTTACAAGAGTCCCTTTTTGTCCACATCCCCCTAGCTATTAGGGCACCCTTCTTCCTGAAATTATGATATATATTCTTATCTTGTTAATAAGATAAATGCTTTTCCGTTTTGTTTTTGTTACTCCAATGTCCACTCAGTCACTACAAAAAGAAATGACCTAAATCAGTTCAGAAACTTCCTTGGTTAATAATCAGTTGATCTATAATCAATCAGAGACAATAGCCAAGGGCACCACTAGCTTAGAATACAAACTTATTTGTAATACATCTTAAAGGATAAAACTATGAACTATATCTTATGATACAACAAAAACTGACCCCCAAAAAATGAACCTTAGAAAGCATGGCATGTGATTCTTTTGTTGATAGATGACATTGTGTTCATTCTTCTTGGTGAGATCTACAGTCACTATAAAGAGACAAACCTTATGATCTACCTTTTGTGAGGGAGAGGGCAGAGACAAGTAAATGACAAAGGCATATTTCCAAATTCTAATATGCTGTGCAGCCCATTGAGTTAATAGGTCTTTGCTGAGCCAACATTGTAGATGGACAATAAATTGAACCTAGAATTGAATTAGGAGCAGGATAGCAGACTTGATGATATTTGAGAGATTGTGAAGCACTTTCAAATGATCCAAAGTTATTTACAGCTACAAATGATGATTTTAACATCAATAATCCATAAATTAAAATCACTATGGTATATTGAATGGAAGACTGACTGTGGAGCCAAGATGGCTTCTGTTCAAATTCTGCTTCTGATATACACTGATATATACTGACTGTGTTACCCTAGGCAACTCACTTCAAGTCTCATTGCCCTGACAACTCTCTAAAGCTAAAAGATGAAGAAAAATGACAAATACATTACATTTTCCTCACTCGGGAGCTCCTTATATGGATAAAATTCTAGATTTAGAAAAAAAAATAATTCTCTTGATTATGTTGGTGGTGATTCACAAAGTATTGTGATCTCAGAAGAAGAAAAAGAAATTCAGGCCATTCAAGTAATGTGAAAACATTTTATCAACAATAATTTCAACACTAGACCTTGGCGTAAAAGTCATCAAGTATGTGTATAAGCAGAAGTGAGTCAATCATATAACAAGATCAAGGGACTGACATATTAAGTTTTGCTCATTTAGCATCAAAATACCTAGAGGAAGACTTCCAATGAATTGAGTATATCAGAGTTAGGTAGACAGACAGATAGACAAATATAAAGACAAAATATTTATTGTCTACTATATGTCAGGCACTGAGATAAGCTCTCATAATATCGTTGTTGTTGTGTTCATCCTTCATTTTAGAAGAGGACCATGACATCAGAAAAATGAAGACATGACTTTCACTTGACTTTGTTTTGAGTGAGCGAGGGCTGTGCAAGGTCACCAGCCTCACTTTCTCCTCCTGAGCCATCTGGATCCAGTGATCGGATATTCATCAGGATGACTGGAGGTGGCCCAGGATGCAATGAGAGACTTTGGCCTTTTTGGGCTAGGTCTTTTGACATACTCACTTTGAGGGATGGCTGGCTTAGATTGATAACAATTTCTCTTTCTCTCCCAATTTGATTTAGTTATTTTTTTCTTTTGCTCCTTAAAAGAGCCATTCCCTGACTACTTTGCATAATATAAATACAAGGGGAAAGGAAGATAATTCCTGCCCTCAAGAGGTCTACATTTTAGTTGGGAAAAACACATGAATGGTAGATAAAGGGTGAAGGTGAGGCACCTATGTGGGAGCAGTACAAAAATAGTCCAGAAAGTAAATGGATAGACATGGACTAGTGAAAAATTGATGAGTAAACAAGAGATGAAAGGCAAAGTTAGATATAATGTGGATAATTTCAGATACATTAAAGTAAAAAAAAAGTTTTCCGCAAATAAAACAAATGTGGTCAAAATTAGAAGAAAAGCAAAAAATTGGGGAAAATATATAGACTGTTTATCAAACAAACATAGACAGTTTATCAGATAATGGTGTCATGTCAAAAATATATAAAGAACTTTGTCAAATCTATAAGCATCTGCCTAGTTCACCAATTGATAAATGATCAAAGGGTATGAATAGGCAGTTTTCCAGTGAAAAAACCAAAACAATTTATAGTCATATGAGAAAATTCTCTAAATCATTATTGATTAGAGAATTGTAAATCTTGAGATATCATTTTATGCCTACCAGATTGGCTATAATTTTCTAAGGGGAAAGTGATAAATTTTAGAGGGCATACGGAAAAATTGGGACAGTAATTGGTGATGAACCGATCCAATCATTTTGGAGGACAATCCGGAATTTTGCCAAAAGGGTTATTAAACTACCAATATCCTTAAACTCAGCAATACCACTATTAGGTCCATTTCCAGAGATGATTGGGAGAAAAGGAAAAGGACCTCTATGTTCTAAAATGTTTACAGCAGCTCTCTTCGTAGTGGCAAAGAACTGAAAAGTGCAGGAATGCATATCATTTGGGGAATAGATGAGCAAGTCGTACTTGGTGATGGAATAGTACTATGATATAAGAAAGCTCAGTGATCTTGGAAAAAACAATTTAAAGACTCGCATGAAATTATGAAAAGTGAAATGAACACAACCAAGAGAATATTGTATACAGTAAAAGTAATATTATTTTAAGAATGACTTTGAGTGAATAAGTTATTTTGACTATTATAAATTTCCAAATAAATTATAAAGGGCATATGAAAATGATATTATCTGTACCCAAAGAGTGAATTGATAAATAGAAATATGTATATAATAATTTTGCATACCCATTTGTATCTAATGGTAGCCATCTCTATGGCATGTTTGGGGAAGGGCAGAAAAAAGAGGAAGAAAAATAAATTTCCATGATACCTTTGTTGTATATTTAAAATGAATAGTAAGTTGTGCTTATTAGATTTGTAGTTTCTTGTACAACCCTCTTGGTTGCTGTACTATGTTATGGAAATGCCTTTTTATTCCATAAATACATACATTAATAAAAAAATGAAAGAAACAAAAAGAAAGTAAATAGGTTCACTTATGCTTGAAGTGATCATAACTGATGTGGATGATTCATCAAATGGAGGTCTGAGGTCTATGTCACTAATTGGAGGAAGAGGTCCTAGGGGTATTAGCATTGTGAGTATAAGAATTTGTGGTAGGACTTGAACAGGAATCATATAGGATAAGAAAGTATAGATGATTTGCAGTATGAGTTGCAGACTGAAGGAAAAAAGAGTTTCATCAATGAGATCATGCATCTATGATAATACTAAAGTAAGTTGGAACACCACAGTCTCAGATGAATCAATATTATATATAATCTAAAGTGAATGGAAAGAGGCAAAGGAAGTAAGATGGCTAGAGCAAATTACTAACCTTGACATGTACATAAGCATCATAAAGAAAAAAAAATAACTCAAGGATATGTATTATTTAAAAAAGTGGGTCATTCATGCAGTCATGTAGGGAAATTAAAAAGCCACAAAGCTGCTCGACCTGCAGGTCAGAATATTAAAAATAAATAATAATAATATTGAAAGAAAGGTTTCTATTACATTTGGTAGTTCTACCATGCATGGTTTATAGAAATAGAAGAACAGGAATCTTAAAGGACCAAAAGGAATAGAAGTTTTAATTTCTGTACCCAGGAAGGGAGTACATTTACCAGAAAAATCACAGATTCTCAAAAATATCAAATAATTATTTTTCACGAACTTCATAGTTTTTAGAAATCATACTACTTTGATGTATTTGTCTTTTTTTACATTAGTGTACAGTAATTACAAAGCAGGGTAATATTCTGTAGCCATCAAACCCTACATATATTATAATTGAATACTTTAATCATTTTGGGGTGAGGACAAGATAATAATAGTAGTAATTTTCATTCCTATAGTCCCATAAGGTTTCCAAAGTGCCTTCTTCATGACAAACCAGTGAGGAATATAATATGAATATTATTATTCAAGTTTTACAGATTAGGAAACTGAGACTCAGAGAAATAAAATATATTAACTAAACTTTCCAGCTCCAATTTCTATCAATATAGTCACTCACATAATCTGTGTCACAGTCAGGATTTGAACCTGGATTTTCCCTCATTCAGGACTCATGCTATTTCCTCTACACTGTGCCTTCGAAGGTTTATAAATTTGAAAGAGTTGAGGGTTGGGGGAAGGGTGGAGAAGCGACAGCATGGTTTACTCTCTCTGCTGTGTAAATTATGAGAGAAGAGTCGATCTTCGAAGGAAATAATATATCATGCTTACCAGCTTAGGACAGATATTTATGGTGTGATTCACTTCAGCCTTGTAGGATGAAAGTGGGAGCCATAAAATGTGTGCACAAGAGTGTGCAAACTGTTGCATTCTCTGAATTCATTGAAGATGACGTGAAAGAGTTGTTGGGATGCTTTATTATGTGTGGATGGGCTGTAAAAAACCAGTTCGAGTGTAACTTGAAAGTAAACATCGGTCGAAGACGAGGATGAGCATGATGGGGATGACACTGCAATTAAACTTCAAACCCCCTTTTTATGGACACATTAAAAATTATGTTCCAACCAATAGAATGAATAAACAGTATCCCTCCCAGTATAGTTATGAATGCAGCTACAAAAGCACAATCTATGGCTATGAGCGTTTGCATCATTTAAATTTCTTCTCAGTTATTTGAAATATGTAGATATTTTGATATTTCTGCAGTGGTAAAGAAAGTCAAAGGTGAGTTTGGAACTTACAAGTGTATCTTCCAACAGAACTTTGGATGTATACTCAAATTTCATTTGACTTAATTTATTTAAGTTTGAGTTATTTAAATTATTTCATTTAAGAGCTAGCATTAAAAAAATTTTTAAAAGACGATTCTCTGGAGAGGGGAAGAGGTGGCATGGGGTGAAATATAAATGATGTAAAACAAATAGACCAAAAAAACCCTTTTAAATTATGTTAGTGTAATGTACTGGGCAGAGCACTGTAAGAATCAAGAGAAATGGGTTTTAATTCTGACTATTTCATTATTTCACTGCAAAATCCAATAGGATGGAAATTTCTTAAGAGGAGAAACTATTTTTTTTTTCATATTTTCTGTTTATCCCCAGTTCCTAACAGAGAACAAGGTTCTGAGTAGATATTTGGCAATATTCTTCTTGAATTGAATTGAATTGTAGTGAATTGAATTAATCTTGAGAAAGTCACCTTCCTCAATTTCCATATCCAAAAATTAGAATTTTGGAATATACAATATTTAAGATCTTTTTCAACTCTGACCTTCTATAGCTTTTTCAGTCCCTAATGGGACCTCATACTCTACTATTGTGTGTTCAAAAGTTCCTTCTTTTCCTAGAAATCGATGATTCAAATTAGCTAAACATTTTTGTAGATAAAACATTCTGTGGTTCTGTATTCTAAGGAATCTTTCAACTCTGATTTTCTAGGGGCTGTAAAATCCATCATATTTTTTGTCCCAAGACCCTTTCCAACTCTAACATTGTATGCTTTATCATGCCATGGTACTTTCTAGCTATGACATTCTGTAGTTCTAAAATACTAACAGTTAGCATTGCTAACATTGATATAGTGTTATGTGTCAAACGCTGTGATAAGCACTTTATAATTATCTCATGTGATCCTCACAACAGCCCTGGGATGTAAGTGCTATTATTATCCACATGTCATAGATAAAGAAACTGAGGCAAACAGAGGGTAAATAATTTACCCCAGATCATATAGTGAGCAAATATCTGAGGTCAGATTTGAACTCAGGTCATTCTGACTCCAAATGTGGCACTCCATCCATTGCACCACTAAGTATTGTTACAGCTTTAGCAGTTTATCTCCTATGTTTATAAGGCTTCTTTCAGTGCTAGTATTCTATGTCTCTCTGTTTCTAAAAGTGAAAAAATGAGTCTAGAAAATAGCATTAATACTTGATAGACTATAAGAAAGAAGGGAATCACTCCCTTAAAGGAGAACAACCTTGAATGAAGTGTAATGGCTAATAATGACTCCAAAGGAAGGATAATGATTAATATTTTTATCTTTCAGTGTTGAGATTAAGAGGAGTAGGAGAGAGAACTGGGCAGAGTGGAGGAAAGCTGGAGTATGATGAATCTTATAAATCTGCAAAATAAAAGTCCTTACTTGTGATAATGAGATAGGGCAATAATGTTATTAGTTATTCTTATTGACATACATGATTCCTATAGACATTCTAGTCTGGTGCCTAAATGCTACTGAAAAAAAAAAGCAAGTAAGGAGGTTGACCTTTTAAAAGGAAGTCAATGACATGTGCCATCTAAAACAGCATCCTGCATCCCACCACTCTACACTAATGATGCAGTCTCTTTTGGGCAACCTTCACCATAACGGACATATTTTCAGCTTTCTCAGGTCAAGCAACCGTGCAAAGATAGTTCTATAACTCCATGCAGACACACAAGTGATGGTAAGCTGTTTTCCATAGAATATGCCACGCAAGGTCTGAGGCTTCCATCTTTGGGATTATGGACCTTATCAGAGTTCTCATATATGTATTTGTCTGTACACAATTATGGATGGATGTTCAAACTTCTCCAAGTTGTCCAAGACATTATTCTTTTTTTAAATGAATAAATAAAATTCCCTTTTGAGTCAGCAGGGGGAATCATCACCACTAAGGTATACAGAGATAAAAGAATATGTGACCTTATTGCTTGATGCAGAAGGAAACAGGTGAGGGTGTTCTCTTGGCTCCTTATTTCATTCCTGCTTTTTATTTCGTGGCTAACCTCAGAGTGCTTCTTGTTAGCATTCTGCAAAAGAGAAACATCTAGCCACCTTCAGGGAAGCTATTATTGTTCGAATGCACCAGTATTATCATGCATGGGGTAGTGGGGGAAACATTGTTTATGCAGTCTATTTATCAGTGTTGGCATATATCTAGCAATATAGCAATATCTCAGCAGTAATGGCATACTAGAATAAAGGCATTTTCATTAATAGAAAGTGCTTGCCTGTAGCATGTACATCAGAGATACTAAAGGATTATTTACCTATCATTAAGATATGGATTTTTTATCTGGTCCAGTTTTTCTTGCAGCAGAAATCATATTAAACTCATAGGCTATTACATCTTACATCCATTGGACACCTTTTCATTCATAGGTAACCTAATATAAATGAGGAAAAATAAATCCAACTCAATTTGTCGGGCAATCTTTTTTCTCTACTCACCCCATCCCCCTACCGCAACCTGTCCATTGTCTGTTTTCAACACATAATACAATCCAAGAAGCTGTTTCACTTCTATACTTGTATCCACTTCAATTAATGTGTTTGATTCAATATAAAAATTTTAATAAAAAGTTCAAATATGATATATTTTATTTAAATTTCCATTGTTTATAAAAAGATAATTCCCCCTGTTCTGATGCAGTTAAACACAAGGAATATATTATTTGGTTGGCCTGAATAATTAATTCATTCTCACTATCCCCAGTGCAATTTAAAAAAAATAAATTTCTACCTGGTAAACATTTTATTTTGGTGGAAATGTTTCCAAATAACCCTTGGCACTGCCTATAGTGACAACAGTTTCATTCATGCTAAACTCTGGATGAATTTCATGCCAATAGCCAGCTTACTTGTTATGGGGGAAGGGGGTAGGAGAGAAAGAGAGAGGGAAAGAGACAGAAACAGAGACACGGAGAGATATAGAGAGACAGACAGAGACAAAGAGAGACACACACACAGAGACATAGATACAGAGACACACAGAGAGGGAATGTCAGAGAGATAGAGACAGAAAGATAGAGAGACACAAAGAGACAAAGATGTATACACAGGCAGACAAAGAGAGAGACAGACTGAGAAACTATAAATTACTTGTTTTACATACTAGTACCTTTGCGACTGAAATGTTCAGAAGACTTAGAGCCTTAAGGTACCTTAAAGATCACCTAGTTCATCACTATCACTTTACAGATAAAATGACTTGGGACTAGAAATTCCCAGTTTTTTTCCCAAGGTCATAGAGTAATAAATAGGGTGTGTGTGTGTGTGTGTGTGTGTGTGTGTGTGTGTGTGTGTGTGTGTATACACACATATACATATACATATATATACATATATATGTGTATATATATATGTAGCCAGATTTCAAACCTAGGTCTTCTGAGTCCTAATCTAGTGTTTACCTTCCTTCCTTCCTTCCTTCCTTCCTTCCTTCCTTCCTTCCTTCCTTCCTTCCTTCCTTCCTTCCTTCCTTCCTTCCTTCCTTCCTTCCTTCTTTCCTTCCTTCTTTCCTTCCTCTAAACTATGTTGTCTTTTAAACCTATATATTTTCAACTCCCCCTTCTCTGGAAGTCCACAGATTTTGTTCCATGTCAGAAGTTTTCTTTATGTGAGTAGGTGAGGAAGAACTTCAGGGACCTATTTTAACTATTTGTCCTCAGTTTTTTCAACTCTTTTAACAGGTGAGGAAAATGAAACCTATAGAGATGAAATGAACTGTATGTCACATAGAAAGCAAGGAACAGGCAGGATTTGAACTGAGGCATTCTAATTTTGAAACCAGTATGCATGCACACGTGTGTGTGTGTGTGTGTGTGTGTGTGTGTTCATTAGAGATTGAATCACATACATAGCAATGCTCATTGCTTCAATTCACCCTGGTTTGATGCATTCTTTGAAAAGGAAGTGAGTTCTATCTATGATGCTCCTCTTTGAACTTTCATAAGGAGGAAGAAGAAGAAGAAGAAGAAGAAGAAGAAGAAGAAGAAGAAGAAGAAGAAGAAGAAGATCGTGGTGGTGATAAATATTTATATAGTCTTTTAAAGTTTGCAAGACGCTTGTAAAAATTGCCTCATTTTGTTCTCATACCAATCCCAGTAATTAGGTACTGTTATTATCACAAATGGTAGTTATTTCATAGATGAAGAAACTGAGGCAGGCAGAGATTAAGTAATGTGTTCTGTGTTGCACAGTTAGTATGTGTGACCAGATTTCAATGTAGGGAGAATAGAAATAAACCACTTTCATTTCCTAACAAAATGTGTCAAAGGTTTTGACCACAGTGTTATAGGTTTTTTTTCTCCTGAGAGAAGGATTCTGTTTGGGAGAGCAGGGTACCACCTATTTCTGCTCCTCATCCCTCAAAGAAGAGAAAAGAATATCTCTTTGAAATTGACAACTTATTGAAAACCTGCTGAATCCTTATCCACATAATATTGTCTGGTGTTTCCTCTCAGTCCCTGTCTACTTCATTCCCTCTTACCTGGACTGTTATATACCTTGAACTTCAAGTCATAGTACTTTCCCACAATATTATACTGCTTCTTTCATTCTATAAAAGTACAAAGAAGTTTCAGGAATTGGAATTCCAATATCATTTCTATTGCCTTTGAGTAGAAACTCCTCCAGTGCTATAATTTTCACTTCTCTGAGTTTTAGGCTAGGCAAAATATGTTCTACACATCTAAAAGAAGTCTAAGAAAAGGGATTGGCCCCATTGGAGAGAGGAAACTCCTCTCAGAAAACTGATTCCCACTCTGGAAAACAATTGCCAGGAATAATAATTAATAATAAGATATGCTGAAGAGGATTAGGCCAGTGGAGAAATCTCTTGACAGGCCCCATTTTTTACATCAAATTCCTCAAGGAGTTTTGTTCATATGTCGTGTTTACTATAATCAAGGTAAGGCATTGAAATTAATTGTTTTGGGCAGGGCAGTAATGCCATTGGTTACTCTCACTGACATCCATGATTCCTACAGGAGTTTTCCACATCATTGCTAAAGATCTGGTCCCCATAGTTTGAATCAAAACCCACCCATGGCAAGGCCAACTGTGTGGTGTCAGAACCTTTTATTAAACATCTTTACTTTATCTGAGTTTTAAGGTGACCCAACTCAGGAAGAAACTCAATGTGACATCTCAGAAAGATGAGAAATAAGAATTATTTATATTTAGTCACTTGGAATAGTTAAATCAAACCAACAAAGAAAAGAGAAAAAAAGGAGAATGATTACTGTCTTCCAATATTTCACAGAATCGCGGAGGAGGAAAGGACCCCAGGAGTCCTCTGGTTCAACTCCTATATGAAGTGTGAATCTCTGCCTACAGCATCTCAAAGAAATTGCCAATCACCATTTTCTTACAAAGAGATGAAAACATTGTTTTCCTAAGGCATCTCATCTCACTTTGGAACATTTCTAATTGTAAGAAAATTTTTCCTAACATAGATCCAAAAACCTAGAGCAAAAACTAATTTTTACCAATTTTCCCCATTTGTTCCTTTTGGAATCAAATGCAAACAAGTCTATCTTAAAGTAATAACAAATAGAAAAAGCAATATCTCTTATCTGTCTTCCAAATGAAGGTTGATTTCCCTCCTGAAAGAGAATGAAGTTATTCAAAGAAATGTATCTATACTTTGAAGGTGACAAGGGAGAACGGAGTGTTCTTAAAGGAAAAAATTGAGACTGCGATGGAGAAAGGGAAAGAATGCATGTGAGTTCCAAGTGAAGAGATTTGAACTTTTCAGGAAAATGGAGAATGGAAGAGTGTAACACAGATGAGAAGGGAGAGAAAAAGGACAGTAGGACAATTATAGCTTAGAAAGAAATTTGAGTGTCTTACTGAAGAGGAGAGACTCAGATGCTCTGAGAAGAATGAAGCTTCTTGTGCTCTTGAAAATGAAAAAAACTAAAGACCCAGAAGCAATTAGAAGAATAAGTAAGGATCAGAGGAAGAAGAAAGAATAGTAACTGTCATTAAAATCCTGTGCAGGGGTACTCAGGAAGGTATTTGTCGACCTAGTAACAATGGAGAGGACTTTTGTCTTACTGAGACATTTATCTAAGACATAACAGTGAACCTCTCAAGACTTATTAAAATGGATGACAAGTATCCACTTCTGGTGATTTATGTGGACTCAAATGATTCTTCCAGAAAGAAGTTTAAAAATGGTAACCAATAATATTGTCGTCTTAGGGGAAAAAAACCTAAAAAACTAAAAACAGGTGTAGAAACTTTATTTTCCTGACTACAGAGTAAAAAATGTAGAAGATAAAAATTAATTTGGAAAATGAAGAGTTGAATAAGCAGGATATGGTTTCAAAGAAACTTAGGAAGACTTAACAGGAAATGATGCATAGTGAAATGAGCAGAACCAAGAGGACTTACAATTACAATATGTTTTAAAGACAAACAGCTGTGAACCATTTTTGAACTCCAATCAGTATAATGACTAACCACAGTTCCAGGAGACTCATGGTAAAAGATATTATATACTTGTTAACATAGAGGTTGTGGCCTCAGAACAGAGACTGAAACACATTTTGTAGATGTGGTTAATGGGAGAGTTCATTTTGTTTTGTTATACATGCATATAATAGGCATTTTATTTCTCTTTCTCATTGGAATGTAGCAGAGGAGATGACAGAAAGAGAAAGTGGGTTTTCTTTGATAAAAAAGTAAAAATTAAATAAAAAGAAAATAGGATAAATGAATTAATTTACTAGATCTCACAAATGTCTATGAGAAAATGCCCAAAATTTTAGCTACATGCCTACATATATAACAGACATACACAATACAGATATACACAATACATGCATACCGAAGGAGCTAGCTAGCTAGCTGAATGGATGGACAGATGGATAAAAAAATAAAGTAGATAGGTGAGAGTATAATTCCTAATATAAAGAGACAATTTGTTCTTCTATGTATCACTAAGACTGTGAAATGAAGCACATGACTATGTTCTAGATGGGTATAACTTATTCTAAAGAAACAGGGTAGGTTTAGGGAGAAGGGAATATAATTGAATTATATGAATATATTATATATAAGTGAATATATGAATAATAATTAGAATATGATTGAATATTAGGAAGTTATACTCATGTGAGATAATACAGAAGGCAGAGAGGCAAAACATTATCAAGAGCATCTGAGTGAGGGTCAAAGTGGAGAGAAAATAAGTTATTTTGTCACTTGGTTATATTATAGACCACTAGGATGTGATGAGTAAATAGGTCAGTAATTTAGGAAACTGATCCAGAGTCTGGCACATAGGCATGATCTAATAGTGGTAAAAGACTTAAAAATCTATACATTTATTGTAGTTCTCTTTCTTCTAGAAGCAGAGTTAAAAAAGCACTTTTTTTTACCAGACAATAATTCAGTCTTCAAAAGGTAGAGTAGTAAACAAAGGGAAATTTTCTTAAGAGACTCACTTTCAATGATAGGAAGGATTGTATAGAAATATGGTACCTATAAAGGGTTGTAGAAATAGTGGGAACCTTGATCCTCCTGTTAGAGGAGTAAAGCAAATTAGTATGGTCTGACAGGAAATGTAGACATTTTTGGAAAGTAGATTTCAAACTATTCAAAGGAAATATTAAGAAGTAGCTCATAGAGTAAAACGTTACAGGTGAAGTCAACCCAAGGAGGTTGAAAGACATTTCAGAATTAAATTCTGGCAACACAAAGGAAAACTGTTCTCACAAGAAGGGAAAAAAATGGCATTTGTTTAAAGAGACTTTTGTGACTCCTTCCTAGAAATTATGCAATTTCTTTGGGATATATATATATATATATATATATATATATATATATATATATATATATATATATAATGAGTTTCCTCATTTGTAAAAAAAAATCTATCAAATATCACAGCTATCACATAAGTCCAAGTGGTCTGATCTTAAGATATGTATTCTTTCGTGTTGCTTCTCTGTCAGAATTTTCTCTTTAAAACAAGGGACTTGGATGAAATGATTTCTAGTATTTTGATGATTCCATGAAAAACAAGCAAAAAACATTTTGATAAAACCAGAACTAAAATATGTGAATGAGAAGGTGTTTTTCCCCTATATTTTCATATCATATCTGTCTTCACTGATATTTAAGATGAAAATTTTCTTCGGTACTACATATCTGTAAAACATTGAGTTTTCTCTCATGTATAATCCCTTCTGCCTCCACTCATTAGCTATCAATCCTAGTACGAACAATCACATGAATTATCAGGAGCCTCTCCTGTAAGACAGTTTCTTTGACTAATTTAGAGACAATTAATTCTCTGGAAAAAAGAAAAAAAATGCCTTCTGCATGTCTACCAATGTACTGAGCCCAGGTGAGATAGAAAGCTTATGTAATGACAACATCTTGAACTGTAACATTTTGATCATGAAGCTTAGATTCTAATGGGGCAGATGGCACAAACACACGTAGCTACAGTCCACAGTATTATATGTTCCTCTGGCAGGTGAGGTTCACAAGTGCATTCTCACAATACTTGGGGTGTTTTATTGCTACATTTTACAAGTAAGAAAACTAAACTGCAGTGAAATGAAATCACTTGATCAGGATCACACAGCTCATATGTGACAGACCTAAGACTAGAACTCAGGTCTATTATATTCTTGTAATGAATGTATTTGAAGGGTACAAAATAAGCATCATAAATATTGTTACTCACAAAGGAGATTTGTGTGTATGTGTGTGTGTGACACACACACACACACACACACACTCACACCCCTACCTTGACTTCTTGCCTTTCATTATTTCTTTCCTGTGGCCCATTTCAAGAGATTTACATTTCATCTCATTTTCTACTCTCATACTAGGATACTAGACTCTGAATTTTTAACTTGTATACTTTTATCATGGCCTAGGAGGGTCTGTCATAGTTGGCCTTCTTCCCTAACCTGCATTTTCCTTCTTGCCAATCAGTTCATTATAGGGCCCTGTCTCTGGGCACCTGGAGTACATATACCCCCTTTTTCCTCCACAAAGGGAACTAGTAGGAAACACATACAGCAAGTCCTTCTTCACACAAAAAGCAAGTCTGCATGCCATCAACCATGCCAAATTGTCCCTTTGAGCCACATTTATAGCAGGTGTGTATGGCTGTCCTCCTACCAACAGGATCAACTCTCACCCTCCAGGTAAAAAGTCCAGGTGTTGATTTCATCCAAACCTCCCTCTGCCACAATTCCACTCCACATCTATCCTTCCTCCTTCCAATTCTCTCTCTATCCACTATCTTATCTGAGAACATATTAACAATACAAGATCATTTTCAGTCACACAACATTGTCACATATAAACAAAATTTTCACCTATACAAAGAAAAATATAGAAAAATTCCCCTTAGTCTTCCTAATGGCATCAATGAAAATTCTTTCCAGCTGTTTTTGTCTTCCTCTTACATTTTTTTCTAACATTAAACTTTGCATCAAATGATTGCCTACCAAGTAATGCTAAAACACCCCTGCCTGGAATTTAAAGTCTTCCACAATTCAGCAGTAACCTACCTTTCCAACTTTATCTCATGCTACTCACCACATACTCATATGATCCAAACAATCTAGATTATGTTAGGTCCTTTGAACAAATGTGATCTGCTTTTCCACCTTATGTTAGGTCCTTTGAACAAATGTGATCTGCTTTTCCACCTCTGAGCTTTTGTTCATAATCTCTCTATATGTGAAATAATCTCTCTTTCTTGTTGAATTCTTATTGGCCTTCTAAAGTCTACTTCAAATACAACTTCCTGCAAGAGACCTTCCCTGATCTCAGTCGGTTCTAAATTTTATATTACACCCTCTCATCTCACATAATACTTCCTTTTTGCATATCTTTAGTGCTATTATCATATATTATTATACATTAGTTTTCTCTGTGTCTTATCCTCCAACTAGATTATAAGTTCCATGAAGGCAGGGACAGAATCTTATCTGAAATTTGTTTCCCTCCCAAAACATTAGTAAAATGCACTGTATAAAGTATGCATTTAGTAAATGAACAATGAATTGAACTGAGTTATTTTATACCCCAGGAAGGTGATGTCATTAAATGCAAGTGAATTGTATTTAAGTGAGGGAGGGCTGTGCAAAGTCACCAACCTCACTTTCTCTTCTGGTGCCATCTTGGTTCAGCGGTCAGATATGGATCAAGACAACTGGAGATGTCCAGGATGCAGTGGGGGACCTTGACTTTTTCAAACTAATGTCTTTAGCAGGTCTCAGTTTAACTGAGTCAGACCCAATAGTGAAGAGATTAAGGCTCCTGGATGTACAGTGACTTGCACAAGTCATGCTTAACTTGTCTCTGAGTCTCTTTGAAATCAATAGTCTTGGCCAAGAAATTAGCTAGAAATGTGGACCTGTATACTTGAAACTCAAATCATCTCTACAGCATTGCAGAGTGGTTGTCCAGCACTTATTTCACTAGAAAGAGAGAGCAGGGGACAATAGAATGAACATTAGACCAACATGGGACTTAATACAAGGTGAGGACTTAATAAATGTTTCTTGAATTATATTTCATTGGATTCCTCAGAGTAAATTCAGTCACATGAAATAGTACTTCCACCAATTAATAAATGCCATGGCCAGATCTACTGGGGATTTGGCTGATAAATGATATTCTGATTGAGATGCAGTTGGTGGTACAATGGATAGAGAACTGAGCCTGGAATCAGGAAAACCTGATTTGAAGTAAAGCTTCAAACACATACTAGCTATGTGACCCTGGCCAAGTCACTTAAACTTTGTTTGCCTCAGCTGTAAAATTGGAATAATGATAACATTTACCTGGCAGGGTACTTGTGAGGTTCAAATAAAATAATACTTGCAAAAAGTGCTTATCACAGTGCCTGGCACATAAGAGAGGTTATATAAATGTCCATTTCCTCCTCTCTGATAAGGAGATTGATATAAACAAAGGATTATGGCATGAGACAGGAAAAAGAGAGAGAAACAGAGAGAGAAAGATGGATCTTTAAAACAATGATTTGTTATAGTTTTTTAAGGAATACAGAGATCAAAAAGAAATTTATTAAATAAGCAAAGAATTATCTACATGATAGCATGAATCTATTAGATGAGATATGTGAAAAGAGTGAAATTTTTAAAGAGTTGGTACCTACTATTACATTACAGAAAAGCACATTCTCCCACAATATCTGGGAGAGAATGTAAATGCATTTCAGAGCTTGCATACCATAGTATGTATCATGGACTTGCCACAATAAGGACCATAGGAGGATACATGAAGCTATCTAGAAATACTCTGAAGGACAGTGTCAATAATCATAATTACACTTATAGTTAGCATTTATCTGGTGCTTTAAGGTTTTCAAAGCATTTTACATTTTTATTTCATTTTGTCATTACAATAAGCCTGTGAGGTAAATTCTATCATTATCACTCTTTTATAGATGTAGAAAGTGAGGCTGAGAGAGATCATGTGCTTTGCTACATAGCTAATAAATTACATAGCTAATGAGTATCTGAGGTTGAATTTTGACTCGGTCCAGGTCCAGCATACTTTCAACTATGCTACAATTCAACTGCTGCCACTGTGGCAAAAAAAGGCCTTAGAGAACTATTGATAACTATAGAAAGACATTAAAATATTGCATCAGTGTCTGGCTGGCATATGAAGTACAAAATGTGAATAGCATACCATCTAAATAAAGCCAACAACAATAAAAAAAGTGTACAGATTTGAACGTTGGGAGGAGTATTAATGAAAATGTTGGCATCTTTAATAATCAAAATAAAAAGCCAAAAATTTAAAGTAATGATCAAAACAGCACAAAGGGGGAAAAGGACAGTTCAACATCAATCAAGTTATGCTATAGATGCTCATGAAGGAAATACATTGCCAAAAGAAGAGAACCTCCAAGGAAGAAAGATTTGGAAATTTTTTTTCCTGGTTATCCATATGGTCACTAGAAGCCCACCACTATGGCAGTGTTGGATAATACATGAAATTAGATCACATATGAAAAAGAAAGTTTGCACAGTGTTAATAAAATGAAACACATCAAGGAAAGTGACTGAAACAAGATTGGAAAATAGTGAGTACTGATAAGATCCCTAATTATTGGTCCAATGTGCATTAATTACTAGCAAATCACTTTATTAGCTTCCTCTGTGATACAATTCTGACCCCATCTTTCTTATCAGAAGGCATCACCTATTTATTCCTGAAAGATAAGAACAACAGTGGCCTCTACAAAAATAGTTTAATTAAATATTTAGGTACATCTTACAAAGAATCCGCATCTTGTATTGCTCAAAAAAAATCTATAAACTCTACAAGAAAACCACATATGGGCCAAGGAACCAAAAAGAAAAAGAGAAAGAATGAAAGAGAGAGCAAGAGACAGAGAAAGAAAAAAAGATAGGAAAGAAAAGGAAGGAAGGAAGGAAGGAAGGAAGGAAGGAAGGAAGGAAGGAAGGAAGGAAGGAAGGAAGGAAGGAAGGAAGGAAGGAAGGAAGGAAGGGAGGGAGGGAGGGAGAGAGGGAGGGGGGAGTGTGGGAGGGAGGGAAGAGGGAGGGAGGAAGGAAAGTGTCTAAAGTCTCATGGTTGGAAAGAGCAACTCATTATTGATTCAATGACTATAGAAATCACTCAAAGTGCCAGAGCATTTACACAGCCTTTACTGATTATTTCAAAACCATTCTTAGTCTTATATTCATGACTTAGTCATACGTAACAAATATATAAAATAGATCCTAATATAGTGAGAATATTTTATGTTAACATGGAAATAAAACCCCATTTCTCTCTTTAAAGTATGCCATTAACATGATACTATCAAAAACAATTGATATAAAACATGGCTTTGAAGTTACAGAAATTTATATGAACATTACTTAATAATCAGTTCATGTAAATGAGTGGTCTTAAATTATATAGCTCTGTTGAAAAATCACATTAAATAACTTCTTCATTTGTGGAAACTTGCTCCAACAATATTCACATGTTATTTGGACTTGAGAAGTGTAAAATTCTTAATTTGTTCTAAGAAAAGATAGAGGAACTTAAATCTTAAATTTCACAGTGAAATTAAATTAAGGCAAGTAAGTGATTCTTTCAAAATAACATGATTTTACCTACATAAAACTGAGAATAAGGATAAATAAAGAGAAAGATGAGATAAATATGTTAAGAGGGTGACTAGCCTCCTGAAATCAAAGCTTTACAAGAGCATAAGACAGAGCAACTAATACCTACACAATAGACATCTTAATGTATATTTTTATCTTGATAAACTGGACTGCAATGATTCAAGAAAAGTGTCTAAATAGAAATCAATACAATGTTAGCAAAGTACAGGTGTCATCATTTCAAGAGAGGCATCAAAATATTAGCACTCATCGAAAAAAAAGGGAAAATGTTCTCAACAGATGATCTCGATAGATGTTCTCAGAACACAGGATTGAAGCAAGTTAAATATATGCAGAAAAACAATTGGAACAAATAGACTTCATTTTATAAAGCAAGAAAAGAAGACAAACAACAGATATATGTCCCCAGTTTTGTTAGGTATAAGTGAAGGTATTTTTTTGTTTGTTTGCTTTTTGTTTATTTGTTTTTCTGCTTAGCAAAGATTTAAGAAATTCTCTATGAATTTCTTAGTGTCCATCTGAACAAATGACTGTCAGATTTTTTTTTTTTTGTAGAGAAGGACTTTTTAATAGTGACCCGGATTAAGGATATTGCCACCAGAAATTATAGAAAGTTTCCTTACAAATCCTGAATTTGGTGATCATTGCACAGGATATTGTTGCTCAGTGACCCCATTTAGGATTTTCTTGACTAAGATACTAGAGTGCTTTGCCATTTCCGTCTTCATTGGGTCCCTGTTTTACAGATGAAGAACCAAGGCAAATAGAGGTTAAGTGAATTGCCCAGGGACTCACAGCTAATAAGTTTCTGAGGTAGGATTTGAGCTTAGCTCTTCCCAGCACCAAGCCAATGCTCTATCTACTGTGCGACCTAGCATAATAAAATAGAATTACCTAAGTCTAAGACTCACTAGACTGTTGCATTCATCCTGTCATGTACCCCAAGGACTACCATTTTGCCCACTGATGACTCTACTTTTATGTGTTGACTCTACTTATCAGAATGTGTGCTCCTTGATAATAATGACTATTTCACATTTCTATGTATATTCTCAGTTCTTTGTTCAAAAGAAATGCTCAAAAAGTGTTTTTTTTTCATTCATTTTTAACAGATGAAGAGACTGGAGTTCAAAGAGGTCAAGTGACATGGACAAATTGACATAGCTAGCAAATAACTGGGCATCTAGGTATTTCAGTAGATAGAGCACTAGACCTGGAAGTAAAAAAGACCTAAATTCAAATTTGGCCTCAGATACTTAGTGTGACCTTGGGTAAGTCATTTAACTCTGTTTACCTCAGTTTCTCATCTATAAAAGGAGCTACAGAAGGAAATAGCAAGTCACTCCAGTATCCAAGAAAACCCCATATGAGGTCAGGGAGAGCTGAACTGAACTGAAATGACTGCACAAGAAGTAAATAACTGTCTATGAAATCTAGAGTGAAGAATAGCATTGTTCATCTTGTGATTCTCACTGAAATAAATATATACTTCATGCATATGAAGGTAGCACTGGCTTCAGAGCTGCTCTCCCAATTCTCCTTGGTACTGGCAGACTATGGATACTACAATTCCCCCTCTGAGTCTAGAGGATGGCTTTTAAGCTCATAAACCCCTGCTGACATGCTTCTTCTCCTGATAATCTATTGATATAAAGTAGATTGACAGTTTTTTAAAAAGATATATATTCAATCAGGTGGTAGAGTAGGAAGAGATGTTATAAAACCCATTTCCCCTCCAAATTGTGACAAGTCTCCTACTTATACTTAGAAAGCTCAGGGGAAAGTGGACTCAAACTTAGAGCATACATGTAGTAAAGGAACAGTAACATAGATATTGGAAGTACTTTTGCTGGAGTACTGATGCGTTTTTGCTTAGGAATGGTATCACTTTTATGCTAGTCTTTTTTGTGAAGATGTAAATCTGTTTTACCTCATCATATTTAATTTGTCTCAAGTTCTCAGTAGATACAGTGTTATCCTCTATTCTGGAGGTAGCTCTAGGATACTAAGGCAAAGTTCAACATCTTTTAGACTCTCTGAAACTCGCAAATGTCTTCCAGTCAGGGTGAGAGAAAAGATGACAAGGGCTTCCTCTCTCCATCTAACAATTGCCTCTCAGGGGATGACTGGGTGAGTCTGTCATGAAACTTCCAGAAATTTCAGTCTTATATTCCAAAACAGTTGGCTGGTTCCATATATGCCCTACAGGGAGAGACCAAATCCCACAACCAATTCAGATAGATACAATGTGAAACATCATTTCACTTCATCCCATGGCTTTCAAATACATTTAAATTGATCATGGAATTTTAGCATTTAATCTTAAGCCTCTGTTGATTAACTGATTCATTAATGGATTATCATGAGATGTCCAGGTCTGATTCACATCTATTGAACAATTGGTTCAATTCTCACTTGGTCAAGGTACAGGCATAGCATATGGTGGCTAGCTTTAAGTGGGGTGGGATAATTATCTAGGCTGACTGTCACCTTTACATGAGTGTCACATATTTCCACAAATGTGTGTATGATAGGAAATTGATGTCAGGATATGCTGCACTTCACCAAGAATAATTGAGTTAAATTAACCTATACATGGAAGGGGCCATCCCAAACTCATGATAAAGACTCATGGAGCTTTACGAGATTAGTATAAGCTCTAAAGTTGAAGACATATTTTTGAAAAAAGGATGCATCATGTACAAATTAAGTTGATTACCTCAAGAAAAAATATTTTTATGCCTGTTCTTTTTCCCCATTTAAGTGTAAAGGCCAGCTAGTCCTCTTTTCCATGAATTCATAATCATTCAGTTAGATCCTTGATTGAATATAAATCATTTTATCAACTATCCTGGCTAGGAATTTTAAAAAAATGCTTTGCAAACAATAGCCCTCATCATCCCAATATTATGCTTTGTTTTTAGAGATATCGATTGTTTTTATTCATTAATCATCCCATCTTAGTGATGATTTGTAGCAGATAAAGGGGGAAAAAAAGAAAAGGGTAGAGAGGATGTGTTGTATGTTAGAAATTATTTTAAAATAATATCTCTAATACATATTGAGAATGAATATTATTTTCTATCATTTTAATTTAATTTTGTGTGCATATATATCTAGATATATGTGTATATATGAGTTTCCCTTTATTTTGTGTTAAAATTGTGTTAACAGTTCCATAGTGTTGCAGTACATTTATGCACTATGTATCAACAATGACTTCTCCCTTTCTTGTCTTATATCTTTCCTATTTATTTGCTTCTAATAAGGTTGTACATGCCTCCTTTTTAACTTCCTAGCAAAAAGGAAATGGGAACAATTCAATTCATCTCTTTTATTACTTGGAGATGAAGGTATTTACAATGTCATCTAGATTTTCTGGAAACTATTTTTAAAAAATTAGTGACTCCTTTCTTTGATTTAGTCATTTGTGAAAGTTTTGTGTCTCAACTGCTTTTTTTCTTCACTACAGCTACTCTCTGTGACTAGAATATGGTTTTATATGTAGCCAGTTTGAGAAAAAAGAAACAAAGTGCGTAAAATGAGAAGGAGGACAGAATTGTATGTGGAAAAATGTGAACTCATATCAGGAAATTCAGAAAGTCACGTAGGTAAGTACAGAGATGATAATAATAATAGTGTGTGTGTGTGTGTGTGTATGTGTGTGTCTGTGTGTCTATGCATAATCTATAGAGGCAGAAATAGAAGAGATTTTGTGGTTGGGAAGTTTACTACAAGATACCTAGAGAGTGCCAATAGATTTGGGAAACAAATCACAAAGGTATAATATAATATTAATATGACTTCTGTTATCCAAATATAAGCTAGAGCTCACACTCTGTCAAAAAATAGACCAGCTAGTACCTTTATGACTTGCCTTAATGATAATTTCATCTTTCAAAAGGGAATGGAACTACCACGGAGAACTTATTCTGGATGTGATTTTCACTAACGGGTAGGAACTCATAGCTGGAATGGAAATGATTTGAACCTTATGGATAAAATGATAATTCTTTCTAAGAGTTTGTGATGGAGGAGAAGAAATAGAGGATTATGCATCCTAGATTTTGGAAGTGCCAATTTTAAATAGTTCACAGGAAGATTATTTAGGATGCCATGGGAAAAAATTCTACAATAGAAGTAGGGAGATCAGAAACTCTCAAGAATGTAATTCTAGATACTTAAAATAAGGAGGAAAATGGCAATTTTATGAAGAGATAGATGCAGAAAGAATTCATTAATTCACTGAGAATTTTTAAAGATATGCACTGCGTGTATGAATAGGGGCAGAAAAACAGGATGAATGCCATACTGTGGTCCTGTTCTAAAAAAATAGCATTAGCTATAATAAAGTTCAAAATAAGCTGAGACTAGCCAAGGAAAATTATGCAAAAGGAAAAAGGATTTTGCTTTCGCTTTACTTTATCTATTTAGTGTTCTTAGTACAAGCACGATATTCAAAGAAAGGGTAGAATTGCTTCTTGATTTGGGCAGAACTATGACAACAGAGAAGAGAAATAAGATCAAACTGATCCATTCCTACATTCTTTATTTTCTCAGGTAGGAAAGTGACTTTTGCACTGGAATCAGAATGAAAGTTACTAATAGGCAATTGACACTCAAAAATAAGTAAGAGTTATAAGAAGAGAACCTAGCTGTTCTTGAGTTCAGTCACTTTGAGCAGGTAAACTACATCCTCATTTAAGAAGAGTACTGGTGGATATGATTGGTGAACCATGGTTAGTGATATTTAAAAGATGTGGAAAAAAGAGAGAAATTGAAAACTGAGAGAAGGGTAAATGTGGCCCTGAATTTCCAGGAAAGAAAAGAATAGACTCTGAAAGCTTAAACTGGATTCCTAGGTGAATTCTAGGATAGGTTATTTTAAATAGAGAACATCTAGAAAAATAAGTGTCAAATGAGATCGGTTACTATACTGCTAGATCAGAGAACTGTGGTAGGTATAGATTACCAATATTTTGCACAGCATTTGATGACATATCTCATAGTCTTCTTGTGGCAATTATGGAAAGATATGGGCTAGATTATAATACAGTTAGCTGGATTTGGAATTGGTTTCAATGGCTAGAATCAAAGAATAATTGCTAATAGTCTGGTGTCAACTTAGTGGAATGGGTAAAATTGGGTGATCCTAGGATTTGAGGTTTTAAATTTTTTTATTAATCACTAGGGTATATTAACAACAGCGAGCTCAACAACTTTTTTTTAGGCAATGATAGATGACATACATGCATACACTCACAAATAATACTTCAGGGTCTGTAAATTATTTTATATACCTTAATCTCACTTGGTCCTCCTAGTAACTTGAAGAAGTAAGTGGTATATTTTCTCTGTTTTATGGATAAAGAAAATTTGGACCCTGAATCCTTTAGTTAGCAGAAACCTTAAGTAAAATATTAAACTAGGTCCTCTTGATTCTGTGTTCAGTGCTTTATCACCTATGTCAAGCAGCCCCCAATAACAAATAACATTGTATAGTATTTAAGCTTTATAAAGTATTTTGCATGTATTAACTCATTTCGTTTCAATAACCTTGGAAGTAACCTCCCACTTTTATCCCTGAGAGATATGTATTCTCATCACAAATAAGGAGACAGAGATTAAGTAGCCTGATTAAGGTTATACAGTTACAAATGTTTGAGATGGGATTTGAAGTTAGGTCTTCTTGCCTTTAAGAGCAGAACTCTATCCACTGTCCCAAGCACAAAATAGAGAAGGATAGTTAAAACACTGAAGAACATAATTGGGGTCCTGAAAAAGATCATAACCCCTACATAATTAGATTGAGTCTAATGATATGAAAACCAATAGAGATGATTGCAAAATCTTAGAATTGAATATAAAAAATTAAAATTTGGGGAGGAGGAGCCACGATGGCACAGTAGAAAGACACACATAGGCTAGCTCTGAACCCATAGCCTATAAAATTTCTGTAAAGAAGAACTCCTAACAAATTCTGAAGCAGTGGAAGCCATGGAACAATGGAGTGGAGGAGATTTCTGTTCCAGAGAGACCAGAAAAACCAACACCAAAGGTCCCTCATGCACCAAACCTGGAACAGCGCCCAGCCCTGCCCTGGCCAAGCAGCCTGTGAGAAGCAGATTCGAGCAGGCTTCAGGGATGGAATATCCAGTGGCCACAAAGTTCCCTCCACCCACAGGCACACAGGTCAGTGAGAGAGACTGTTTGGTGAGCCGAGAGGGGAGCAGGGTGTCTCCATGGCTCAGGCCCCCTCTGGAGGCAGAAGCAGAGGAAGCAGCTGACAGAGGCTCCCAAAGCAGACAGGAGCTCAGATCCATTGTTGAAGATCTCTTCATAAACCCCCTGAGGGAACTGAGACCTGTGTGGCTGGCCTGCCCTCACTTGAGCACCTGAATTTAATCTCACACTGAATAGCAGCCCTACACCCTCTGAAAGCCCCGAGGCTGGGGAGCAGCATTTGAATCTCAGATCCCAAGCACTAGCTGGGTGGATCTGGAGGTGAGGATGGGGTGGAGAGAAATCTCAGAAGACAAGTAATTGGCTGGGGAAATGCCCAGAAAAGGGAAAAAAAATAAGACTATAGAAGGTTACTTTCTTTGTGAACAGATATTTCCTCCCTTCTTTTCTGATGAGGAAGAACAATGCTTACCATCAGGGAAAGACATAGAAGTCAAGGCCTCTGTATCCCAAACATCCGAAACAGATGTCCAATGGGCTCAGGCCATGGAGGAGCTCAAAAAGGATTTTGAAAATCATGTTAGAGAGGTGGAGGAAAAACTGGGAAGAAAAATGAGAGAGATGCAAGAAAAGTATGAAAAGCAGGTCAATACCTTGCTAAAGGAGACCCAAAAAAAATGCTGAAGAAAATAACACCTTGAAAAATAGGCTAACTTAATTGGCAAAAGAGGTTCAAAAAGCCAGTGAGGAGAAGAATGCTTTAAAAAGCAAAATTAAGCAAATGGAAAAGGAGGTTCAAAAGATCATTGAAGAAAATAGTTCTTTCAAAATTAGAATGGAAGAGATGGAGGCTAATGACTTTATGAGAAACCAAGAAATCACTAAACAAAACCAAAAGAATGAAAAAATGGAAGAGAATGTGAAATATTTCATGGGAAAAATAACTAACCTGGAAAATAGATCCAGAGAAGACAATTTAAAAATTATGGGACTACCTAAAAGCCATGGTCAAAAACAGAGCCTAGACATCATCTTTCATGAAATTATCAAGGAAAACTGCCCTGATATTCTACAACCAGAGGGCAAAATAAATATTCAAGGAATCCACCAATCACCACCTGAAAGACATCCAAAAAGAGAAACTCCTAGGACCATTGTGGCCAAATTCCAGAATTCCCAGGTCAAGGAGAAAATATTGCAAGCAGCTAGAAAGAGACAATTCCAGTACTGTGGAAATACAATCAGGATAACACAAGATCTAGCAGCTTCTACATTAAGGGATCGAAAGGCATGGAATAGGATATTCCAGAAGTCAAAGGAACTAGGACTCAAACCAAGACTCACCTACCCAGCAAAACTGAGTATAATACTTCAGGGTAAAACATGATCTTCCAATGAAATAGAGGACTTTCAAGCATTCTTGATGAAAAGACCAGAGCTGAAAAGAAAATTTGACTTTCCAACACAAGAATGAGAAGAAGCATGAAAAAGTAAACAGCAAAGAGAAGTCATGAGGGACTTACTAAAGTTGAACTGTTTACATTCCTACATGTAAAGACAATATTTGTAACTCTTGAAACTTTTAAGTATCTGGGTAGTTGGTGGGATTACACACACACACACACACACACACACACACACACACGCACATACACACACAGAGACAGAGAGCACAGAGTGAATTGAAGAGGATGGGATCATATCTTAAAAAAATGATTGTAAACAGTGAGAGAGAAATGTATTGGGAGGAGAGAGGGAGAAATGGAATGGGGAAAATTATCTCTTATAGACGAGCAGGCAGGAGACTTTTTAGTGGAGGGAAACAGAGGGAGCTGAGAGAAAAACATGAAGTTTACTCTCATCACATCTGACTAAAGGAAGGAACAAAATGCACACTCATTTTTGTATGAAAACCTACCTTAGAATACAGGAAAGTGGAGGAAAAGAGGATAAGCAGTGTGGGGGGGGGATGATGGAAGGGAGGGCAATGGGAGGAGGGAGCAATTTGAAATCAAGACACTTGGGGAGGGACATGATCAAAAGAGAGAATAGAAGCAATGGGGGGCAGGATAGGATGGAGGAAAATACAGTTAGTCTTACACAACACGACTATTATGGAAGTCATTTGCAAAACTACACAGATATGGTCTTTATTTAATTGCCTGCCTTCCCAAGGGAATGTGTGGGGAGGGAGGGATGGGGAGAAGCTGGAACTCAAAGTTTTAGGAACAACTGTTGAGTACTGTTCTTGCTACTAGGAAATAAGAAATACAGGTAATGGGGAATAGAAAGTTATCTGGCCCTACAGGACAAAAGAGAAGATGGGGACAAGGGAAGGGAGGGATGATAGAAGAGAGGGCAGATTGGTGATAGGGGAAATTAGAATGATCGGTGTATTGGGGTTGGGGGAGGGGAAAAATGAGGAGAAAATTTGGAACCCAAAATTTTGTGAAAATGAATGTAAAATTTAATTAAAAATTTATTAAATTAAAAAATTAAAATGAACTATAATAGTGGGTGACTTTAATCTTCTCTTCTCAGAACTAGATAAATATAACCAATAAGTGGATAAGAAAGAAGTCAAGGAACTAAATAAAGTATTAGGTAAGATAGACATGATAGATATCTAAAGAGAATTGAATGGGAATAGAAAAGAATATACCTTTTTCTTAACAGCATCTGGTACCTTTACAAAGACTGTGCATATATCAGGGCACATAATTTTATAGTTAAGAGCAGAAATATTAAATGCATCATTTTCAGATCACAATGCAATGAAAATTATATTTAATAAGGAACTCTCGAAATATACAACTAAAAAAACTATTTGGAGATTAAACAACCTAATCTTTGAATTGTAGAAATCATAGAAACAATAGACAGTTTGATTAAAAAGAATGACAATAAGGCATAACATATTGAAACCTATGGGATACAGCAAATCCAGCAATCTGAGGAACATTTATGTCTCTAAATACTTAATGTAATACTTATAATATAATGTAATACTTATGTCTCTAAATCAATAACACAGAGAAAGAGCAGATGAAATAACAGGTTATGCAATTAACCAAAGTAGAAAAAGAACAAGTAGACAACCCTCAGTTAAACACTAAATCAGAAATCCTAAAAATTAAAGGGGATGATAAATAAAAGTGTCAGAAAACTATTGAATTACCAAATAAAACTTGTAATTGATTTTATGAAAAAAGCAATAAAATAAACAATTAGTTAAGATTTTTTTTTAATTAGAGAAGAAAACCAAATGATTACTATTCAAAAAGAAAAGGGCAAAGCTAACAAACATGAAAGCAAAGTAATTATAACCAGTTATTTTGCCCAATTATAGTCCTGAAATTCTAAGACTCTATGAATTTATGACCCATAAAATATAACACACACTGGGAATATAACAATAATACACCTAACCAATTAGGCAAGGTCCTACCAAACTCCTTTTATGAAAAAAATATAATATTGATTACTAAACCAGGAAGAGTGAAACCAGAGAAAAAATTGTAGATCAGTTTCATTAATGTATATGAATATAAAAATTCTAAACAAAATTCTAGCTAGGAGATTGCAACAATATATTACAAAAACGTGTACATTGTAGCCCAGTGAGATTCATACTAGAAATGCAAGGGAAACTATTCATACAATTGGTATGAATACAATACAATAATACTTTCATACAATTTAAATGATCTCTCCCAGATCTATTTTCTACATTAGTTGTTTTGTTTTGTTTGATAGTTTCTTGATTTCTCATAGAGTCATTAGTTTTCATTTAATCCATTCTAATTTTTAAGGAATTATTTTTTTAGTGAGTTTTTGGACCTCCTTTTCCATTTGGCCAATTCTGTTTTTTTTAAGACATTTTTCTCTTCATTGACTTTTTGGACCTCTTTTGCCACTGGATTTAGTCTATTTTTAAGGTGTTTTCTTCTTCAGTATTTTTTGGGGTCTCCTTTATCAAGCTGTTGGCTTGTTTTTCATGATTTACCTGCATCACCCTCATATCTTTTCCCAATTTCTCTTCTACTTCTCTTACATCATTTTCACAATCCATTTTTAACTCTTCCATGGCCTGGGACCAATTCATATTTTTCTTAGAGGTTTTGGAGGTAGGAGATTTTACTTTGTTGTCTTCTTCTGGTTGTATGATCTTAGCTTCTTTTCATCATAGTAAGATTCTATAATCTGAGGTTTTTCTTTATACTATTTCCTCATTTTCCTAGTCAATCACTTGAATTTTTAACTCTTTGTTAAGGTAGGGCTCTGCTTGCAGTGTAGAGGGTATACTATCCCAAGCTTCAGGGATTTTGTGCAGCTATTTTCAGGTTTATTTCCAGGGACCTGTAATCAGTTCTTTCAAGGTGGTATGACCAAAGAGAGGTGTTTACTGCTTTCCTGGCATGTGCTCTGGTCTGTGAGTGGTCACAAGCACTCTTTTCTGCCTTGGAACTATGAGAAGGATTCCCTCTCCACCATTGCCACAATTCTTCCATGCCAGCACTCCTCCTCACCCCAGTACCACCATCCAGAACTGTGATCCACATTGAAGCATGGGCAAAGCAAGAGAATCTTGCCTCAGTGCCACCAAAGATATCCCTGAAATCTCTCTCTGATTAGTCACGTGATCCTCCACCTTCTGTTGGTTGAGGGCTCTGGAAGCAGTCTCTTTTGCTGCCATTGCTCCAGTTATTCTGGGGCTGGACCATGCTCCTCTCTCTCCCAAATCTTTCCTATTGACTTCTTAAGTTGTTTTAAGTGTTTGTGGGTTGAAAAATTTGGAAACTGCCAAACAGCTGCCAGTGATTCAGTGCCTTGAAGCCTGCTCCAGGATTGCTGGAGCAGTGACCTGGTCTGTTTTGGCATATTTTGTACTGGACTATGCTTGTCTCTCAGAATGCTGCAAAAGACCTTTCCTGGTGACCTTCCAGGTTGTCTTGGGCAGGACATTTTTTTCCCTCTGTCATTTTGTAGGTTATGCTGCTCTAGAATTTGTTTAGAAACCTTTTTACAGGTATTTGGAGGGGTTTGGGGGAGAGTTCAAACAAGTCCCTGATTTTATTCTGCCTTCTTGGCTTCCCCCTACCCCAGCTCAATGATTTTAGAAAAAACATACGAAGACTTGCATGAAATAATGAAGAGTAAAATAAGCGGAACAAAATGAACATTGTATACGATAACTGAAATATAGTTGAAAAATTTTGAGCAACCAAGTCATTTTGACTATTATAAATATCCAGATTAACTATAACTATAATCAAATATGTTATCTGCATCCAGAGAAATAATTGATAAATAGAAGCATGTACTGCATGGTTTTATATATGTGTGTTTATGTGTTTTGTGCGTGTGTGTGTATGTAAGGTTAATGGAATAAAAGATCTTCCTTATACATTAATATATGACCATGTGTTCCTTTTTCTCTTGGGACATGGGCCATGTTCCCAGGTTTAAAAGTATGCAGGTATTTCAATCATGAATGTCTTACCACTTTGAGTACCAGCCCAGCTCACAGGTGTAAGACAACCTGAGTCACAGAGAATTCTGACACAGAGCCAATCAGGCTCTGGGCCATAGGGAATTCCATGCTTTTCCAATTAAGTTCAGAGTCACATAGATTTTCAAGCTTCTTGGTGCTAAATCAATCAGGTGCTGAGTCTTTGTCTGAAAACTGCATACATTATATTGCTTGGAGGGAGAGGAACTGGCAAAGAGAGGATCAGTCAGAGGGAGGAATTAACCTGGGGAGACTTGCTTGTGGAGAGGCTAATTTGAGGGGAGGCTGAATGGAAAGAAAAGATGTCAGTTCTCTTTTGCTTCTTGATGTATACTAATATTTTTTGCAACTTTATTAAGTTTTTCCTTCTGGTGTATCAATAGTGATGTTAGGAATAAATGTTTTGATTTGGTCTTGAATGAAGAGAGTTTATTATATTTTGAAGATCATCTTGGGAATACATATGTGTATTCATAGCAGCTCCTATGAATATTACATTTTTGTTACAGTGTATACACACACATACACCTGCACACATATATATATTTGTGCCTAATGGCAGGCATTTCTAGGCCAAAGTGGGTGGGAAGTGGCGGGGGGAGAAAATTGCATGATAACGTTATGTATTTAAAAAGGAAAGCAAACTGTGCATACTAGATTTGCAGTTTCATGCATGATCCTCTTACTGTTTTTTCTATTCAACTTCACCATGGAAATGTTTGTTTTATTTCCTAAGTTTGGAATAAAATAGAAAAGAAAAAAATGAGAAACTGGAAATAGGCTTATCAATCTGAACACTTTTAAAATTGTCCAGGCAGAAGACAGAGTTCTAGGGTTGTTGGCAATATGTACGGAGAATATGACAGATGTAGACAGCGCTGTGGATAATAGTAAAACTAGGCAAAGTCCAAGAGCCAAAGATGACCCCATTAATTTGACCCTGCATGGAGAGACATGGTACTATCAGAAAAAGAAACAGAAAGTGCAGGAACAGATTTGAGCAGGAAAGATGATGTGCTCAGTGTATGTTGAATTTGGGTTGTCAATAGGCATCCCATTAGAGATGTTCATTTTTTTTTTTTAAAACTACTTGGCTTTAGCCCAGTGCTCTTCTATTTGGTCTCTATCAACAAAAGGTAAACAAACAGAATCAAGATTATTAGCAAGTAAATAATGGCAGCCAAGTACATTCCTGCATTGATTGTGTGAGGTTATGCATCCCTGAGTAAAGAGCAAGGGGATATATATCATAAACAATATGAACTTGGGACAGAATGAATCAGTTGAATACGTTAACTATTTGAAATAGAACTGATACCATTTTGAGTACTGATGACATCAGTTGAGTTTCTCCTCCCCAAGATAAAATCTTTCCTAAGCATAACATCTCTTGATTGTTCAATGAAACATCACAGGTTATTATAGACTGAAAATTTGAAGATACTAGCATGACACAAAATCTTTTAGAAAATAGTAAAAATAAACTTAATTTTCTTCTGAATTACTCAAGAAAAAATTAAAAACTTCACTCTACAAGTTATGGGAACATATTTACACAACAATTTCTCTTTAAAACATCTTAGGTTTTCAGCATTCTGTAAATTCACTAAGAGTCAGTGATGTTATGTGGTAGCAAAAATAAAAATAAACTATTATGTGTTTTTTTTCTACATTAACAGATGCTTAGCTTCCAGTGATGAGGATTGAGTGCCACATTACATTCTCCTCATAAGATTACATCTGGACATGTGAATTACTAGGCCCACTTTGGGGGTAGGTAAGGATAGTTTAAGAAGGATATCAATAAGTTAGCATGAATCCAAAATAGATTGACCAGGATGATGAAAGACCTTAAATCCACATCACAGGAGATCCAACTGAAGGAAATTGTAGTGTTTAACTTAGAAAAGAGAAGATTCAGTGGTGGGATCATAGATGTCTTAAACTGTTAGAATGATTGTCACATCAAAGAGGGATAAGACTTCTGTTTGCCTGGAGGGCAACACCAGGAGTAATGGGCAGACTAGCCAAAAATCCTAAAGTTTTTCGAAAATAGAATGGCATCTTAAGAGATGTAGGTTTGCCCCTCATTGGAATTCTTCAACTAAATGACAGATGTTCACTTTTCAAATACATTCTATTGGGAATTCTTTTTCAGGTATGGGTTGTATTTGATGTCTTCAGATGCTTCTTCTAAGTCTAAAGTTCTAATTGTGATCTGGTGACTCTAGAGTTCATAAACAAACAGAATTTTTAAAACCATAAAGCAGAAACAAAGGCAGATAATGGAGGAAGAGCAACAGCAAGAAGAGCAACCACAAAAATCCTAAAGCAGGAGTAAACTGAGGCCACCAAGGTAACTGATGAAAAACAAACATTCATTGTTGTTGTTGTTTCTAACTTTGATTTGATTTTTTTGTTTGCTTTTGGTTTATTGAGTTAACTATATTGTGGAAAAGAGTAAGATCAAAGAAAAGGTAAGACTGCTGTCTTGGGATAGATGAGGCAGTAAAAATGGATGATGGAGAAATGTAGAAAGACTCAACTCTTGTTTGATTTCTTTGCTAAAAAGACTGATTTTTGTACTGGAAAGAGCAGAGCATCAACAGTTCATAGAGAATTAAAGTCAAAGAAAAACAGAAGAATAGTGAGAGAGCTAACTGAATTGGTAGATTTGATTGCTGAGCCACTGTAAGTGATCTGGGAGAGCTAATACAAGAATAGAGAAGGGAAAATATTCCAGTGATCACTGGAGGTCAGTGAGTTTGGGACTGATTTCAAAATTCTATTGTTGCTCATCCTTCATTTTTGAAGTGAACTAATGACAGCATGGGGTGATGTCTTGATTTTCACTGAATTGGAATTAAGTGAGGTAGAGTTGCACAAAGTCATCAGACTCACCCTCTCTTCCAGAGTGATCAAAGTCCAGTGGCAAGATAAAAGTTAGGATGAATGGCAATGGCCCAGAACGCAATGGATGCCCTTGCCATCTTCAATTCTGTCCAAGGTCTAAGCACTCCATAGTGCCTACTTCAGTAACCTTGATGGTCAGTGTCCATTTTGTGAGGGGACATCTTTGCATATTTAGGGCAGACAGCCCCCTAATTCGTTGATACATATGAGGTCTGTTGATCACCCTCAGCTTGGTTTAGTCCATCTGCCAAGATGGTTTTTACTGGGGTGTGGCAGCTACACATTACAACTTCTTGGTGTCACAGGTAAAAATTGAGTTACAGATGGACCCGAAAGGTGACTAAGCAGACCTGAAAAGCATTCAACAAATCCTTATGACAGAATTGCTAGTCCTAAGGATAAAAATGGAAGAGGTCCCACTGATCTTTACAACACATATGTAATTAAGGCGTTGTCATTTTGTAGCATCTAACCATACAAAATTCTAGAACATTATTAAAGGAATGGCTAGTGAGTATCTAGAATTCTTTTTCAGTGTTCATATCACGTCATCAAGATTATGAAATGCCAAATGGTGGATGAAAGTTACATAGAGTCTAGCAAAGCAGTTAACAGTGTCTTCCAAGCTATAATTGTGGATATGATGGACAATTGAGTTAGATGCATAGATTCAGCATTATTTGAATAATTGAACCCAAGGAGTCATCCTTAATGAATAGATGTCAACTTAGAAAATGATCTCTTATGAAGTGACTCAAGCATCTATGTTTGGCATATTCTTCTCCAGGTTGTACTTCTGATATTTCATGTTTTCTCTACTATGCAACAGAAATTTTTTCACATTGAAATTTCACTTTGTCCCTAGACTTCTTAAATTAGAAATACACTCTGTCCCTGAAACTTTTACCATTGATTGGCTGGTGTCTTTCAGAACCTGCATTTTAAGGAAAATATTCATTCCAGCCATGTCTTCAGTTCTCTCCAGGCTTCACTTCTACATTTCCAGACTCTCTATTAAGACCCAACAGAACTCTCCCATCCCCCTCCTTTTACTTCTTTTATGTTTGTTTTCCCACATTAGAATATAAGCTTCTTAAGGTGCTTTTTTTGTTTGTATTTGTCTTCCTAGTGCTTAGCACAGTGCCTGGAATATAGTAAGCACTTAATTAATACTTATTAACTTGACAACTTCACTATGCTATTTCCCATTTTTTGTCAGTTTCTTGTGGTAAGTTAGACACTCATCAAAATTTCAGGCAACATAGTACAGGGAGTTGTGTCTAATACTTTAGGTAAAATGATAGGATCTAAAAAATATCTTAAAAGACTAAAACTTTTGTCTGAATTAAGTAAAAGTATTTTTAATTAAAGTTTCATCAGTGGATTTCTTTTTTTCCGTACATGGTATGGCCAATTCCTTCTTGCTCCCTGTTCCCAACACTCACAGAGATGCACATATTTATAGTGATACCTACTGTTTAAGAAACAGAAATAGTTAAACATAACCAATTAACACTAGAAGCATGTCTAAAAGTATATGAAATATTATATAATTGTTATCCTGTCTTATCAAAATAAAGAAGTACATTTCCCTATCTCTTCTTTAGGGTCAAAATTGGATCCTAAAATTACATAGTACCTGGTATCATTTTGTTCTTTTTGGTTATGCATATTATTCAAAGTATATTTTATGTTCTTGCTTCGGCTAACTGTATTCTGAATCAGTTGATTTTTTTTTCAAATTTCTCTAAAGTACTCATAGCAAATATTTGAGATCAAAATTTTCCCATCACATTCATATATCATGATTTATTTGGCAATTCCCCAACTTAAGGAGATCTACATTATTTTTAGTTCCTTGATAAAACAAAATTGCTTCTCTGAATATAATTGGCATGTATTGTAATTTTGTCTTTAACTTCCTTGGCATGTATGCCTAGCAGGGGACTGTCTGGGCCAAAGGACATGAACACTTTAGTATTTTAAATAATTTCATCTTTTTGGAGTGTTTGGCTGAATTTACAGTTCAAAAGAGTATTAGTGTCTTCCCAAAGCCCATTTAGCTTGAATTATTTGAACCTCTTGTACTCATTCCCTGTTTGCTAGGTATGAAGTAATACTAACGATCATTTTAATTTGCATTCTCGCTATTGTCATTTGTATGGTTGTTGATAGGTCATAATTCTTTTTTTAAACTATTAATAACCATTGACTATGTAACTATTTTTCTTTTATTATCTTTTGTACTCCTTACTTGGTTAGAAAGAAAAGAAGTTATTTCTAACATCCAGAATGACTTCTTCAAGAATCAGGCCATGCCAGATTAACCTCATTTTCTTTGCTGATGGGATCCTTAAACAAGCAGGTGAAGTCAATTTTGTATGTATGATTTAACTAGATTTTAGCAAAGCTTTTGATAAGACTTCTCACTCTGTTCTTATGGAGAATGTGGATTTGATGATAATGAGAGCAGATGGATTCACCACTACTTGGATGAACTACTCAAACAATAGTTAATGTTTCCAAATCAATATGGCAGCAGGTCTTCAGTGGAGTACTCTGATACTTATGATTGGCCCTGTGTTGTTTAACATTTTTATCAGTGATTTAGATAAATGTTTATATGGTAGGCTCATCATATTTGCAGATGATATGAAACTGGAATGGATAGTTAGCCAAGTACAGGACGATTCAGAATTGAAAGTATCTTAAATGGCTACAGCAGAAATGCCAGACTTCATCTTTAAACTCCTGAATGAAGTAACTGTGTTAAAATGAAATTGGAAGAATTAAACAAAATATATTTTAAAATGATACAATATAGGTAGTGTCAATTTGTAGTTTTCTATATCAATATGTAACTTGCACAGATACATTTCTATTTGAGTTTGCCACCACTAGGAGTGGTAGAGTCTATTGCACAGAATCTAAATAAAATTCTGTAAGGATAAACAGGGATAGGATTGTTACCTCTTCATATTCCTCAAATACATGAAGGAAAAGATATTGTTAGTTAGTGATTGCTCTGAAAAAGATCTAGGCTGGTTGGTAATGTGAATGAATAATTCAATAGTGTAACATGACATCAAAATGAGCAATGTGATTTTGGGGTATATTGGGAGGAGTATTGTTTTCAGGAATAAGGGAAATGATAGTCTTGATCTATCTACTTTGCCCTTGTCAGATTTCATCTTCTTATCTTCAGTTGTTAACACAGCAATTTAAGAAGGATTTTGATATACCTGAGGATGTCTAGATAGGATAAACCAAGATGGTGAAGAACCATGAGTCCATGTCATATGAGAATTGGTGGAAGAGAAATTGACATGTTTATCCTGGAAATGTGCACTGTTTTTAAGTACTCATAGGACTGTCATGTAGAGGAGGATTAGAATTGTTCTGTTTGAATCCAAGTGACCAACTTAGGCTTGATATCAAGAAGAACTTTCTAAAATTAGATATTTCCCACAGTGGGATAGGTTAACTTGGGAGGTAGTAGGTTACTTTTACTGAGGTCTTCAAGGAGAGAGCAGATGACCACTGAGGCAACTTGTGGTACGCTGATTAGAATGTCAGGTCTGAAGTAAGGGAGACCAGAGTTCAAAACCAGCCACAAACACTTACTATCTGTTATCACCCCTTGAGAGCCACTTTTGCCTCAGTTTCCTCAATTGTCATATGGAGGTAATAAGGGCACCTATTTTTCAGGGTTATTGTGAGGTTCAAATGAGGTAATATTTTAAAAGTGCTTCTCACAGTGCGTGATACATATTAAACTCTCTATACCTGCTTATTCTTTTCCCTTTCCAATTTAACAGGTATGTTATGATGGAGATTCCTTTCATGTATTTGTTTAGACTAAATGAAGGACTGAAGGAAGGACTAAATGAAGGACTATATGAGGACTGAAATCCTCAAATGTCTTGGAGGAGGTCTGGAAAGACAGGTACACTACTGCATTGTTGACAGAAATCTGAATTGCTTCAACCATTTTTGGAAGCAATTTGTAATTAACCTAAGAAATTCATTAAAATTCTCATATTCTTTGACCTAGAGATTCCATTGCTAACCATATACCAGGGAGGTCAAAGATTGAAATAAATGTCCAATATGCAACAAAATATTCATAGTAACACATTTTATACAAGTAAAAACACTAAAACAAATTTCTGAAACTGAAACAAATGCAATGGAATATAACTACATTATAAGAAATAACAAATACAAAGAATATAGAGAACAAGAGAAGATTTATTTAAACTGATACAAGTAAAGGAGACAGAACTAGGAAAAATAAGTTTTCAAAAATTATGATTATATAAAGGGAAAGGAGAAAAAAGAATAATAATAACCAAAATGGTATAATATGTATTTATAATGTTCAACTTTGGTCCCAAAAAGAGAAGACTAAATAGTCTTTAGTTCTTTGGGATTAGAAGTTGACATATATTTTCAATCTTGATTGATATACTGGTTAGTTTTTCTGAGTTGTTTTCCTACACCTCTCTTTTCTACTTTTTTTTTTTAAATAAAGGGTAACTGTGGATTAAAGGAGGAATGTAAACTCTTTGAGAGTAACAACTATTATATTTTTGACTTTGTATTCCAAGGATCTCTATAGTGCCAAATACATAGTAGGTTCTTAATAAATGTTGATTTATCTGCTAATTAATATTTAACTCAGAAGACTTGGTTGGGATAAGGCAAAAGATGTTGATCGCCTTCAAGTGTTTGAAGAGCTTTAAGTGAAGCATCATCTCTTATCATCTGGCTGCTATATTTTTGAGATTTCCGACTGACTTCACCATGCCCCAGAAACGTCATTATTAGGATAATCACAGCAACATTTAATATCGTACCATCCTTGGAACTCTACCTCATCATTACCCACTCCCTCTCTGATTAGAAGGTAGGACCTGAAACTCTAACCCTTCACTTAAGGAGAGAACTCACTGCCTCATTTTTCACTTGGTTGTCCTACTTTGGAACTTTTGTGACTCATTTCTGCACCATGTCCCAAGGTTGAGTTCCTCCTCTTTTCCTCCTCCTGCTCCTCCTCTTTCTTCTCCTCTATCTCCCCTGTGTTTCAGCTTTTTTTGGTGGGTTGCCTTCTTCCATTAGATTATAAGTTTCTTGAGGGCAGAAGGTATCTTTCTTCTTTTGTATTTGTATCCCAGTTTAACACAGCACATTTAATAAACGCTTATTGACTGAAATCTTATATTTATTTGTACAATGATATATTTATATTGAACTTATTCTGCATGTTCTCAGAGAGAAGATATAGGAACAAAGTATAAAATTTAGGAAGAGAGGTAAATTTTAGCATGATATAAAGGGAGGAGACAGGAGAGAGAGTAAAACAAAACTTCTCAGCAAATTGTTCCAAAGTAGAATAGAGTGAAAAAAGCTGCCTTGGGACATAATGGATTTATTGTAAAGAGGGTTCTTATTCAGGTATGGATTAGACTAGCTCATAGAATCATAGATCTGTAGTTGGAAAAGGCTTTATAGTTATTGAAGTCCAAATCCCTCATTTTATAGAGGATTTTCTGTGGCCCACTGAGGGGAAATTTCTGACCTTACAGGGAACAAATGGCTGAGGTGGAATTTGAACTCATATCTTCTGATACTCAAACAGTATCTCTTTCCAGTACTTCAAGGAACATCCCCACTCTGAGATTACGCATTTCTGTAATTTCACAGTTAAGTCATTACTAATCAACTTGAGTATAGTAATGTTAGTATATGTGTGGAGTTACAAGCCAGATTAGATAGTTTGATAGGTGAGAAGGTCATGGGGAATGAGATACAGACAGCAACTGTAGATATAAAAAAAAATCAATGAAAATTTTTGAGGCAAAAACTAAAGGGTATTTCCTGGCATGAAGGAAATCAAAGAAAGACTGCATATAATAGATGGAACTGAAGTGTAGCCTTGTAAGATAAGTAATGAGGGGGGGTGCAGTGTCACTCAAACTTTTCTGATAGTAAACCTGTTCTTTAACATAATAGAATTTATAATCTTATATTCTAGGTGCAACAACTCCGAAGTGGAGGTTCTTAGCCTATGTTAACTTAGTTTGACTGCTATTAAAATTTCATCTTAACAAGTTTTCAGTGTGAGGTTAAATATTATGCATACATTGTGTTGCTTATTTTGCCTACATGATCAGTGAGAGACAAAGAAGATTGAGATTATTGCCCTAAATCATATAACAAAATATCATAGCAGGGAGCAACCTTAGAGAACCACAGAACAGTTGTAGGGATCTTAGAACCCTAGAACAAAGAATGGCACAGCTGGAAGCAATTTTAAAAATCACGGAACCATAAAATGTTCGACATATAAGAGGTTTTGTAATCAAAGAATATAGAATGATGGAGCTGTAATAGGGCTTAGAACTCAGGACAGGGACATTATGGAGGCTGTGAACTGTATTATCCTTTGAATAGGATATCTTCATGGTCCCACAGAAAGACTAGGAGCAATGGTTAATATAAGAGAGATGAAAAATAAATACCTTTGCCCATATCTTGAGGGTGGTCATCATTGTGATTTGATTGGTTCTATTTTTTTTTTTATCTTTGAGGGTATCAGACACAAATGAGCATTTGTGGTTTAGGAAGGTCATGGCTGCCTTGCCAGTATCCCATGAAATCCCTGATATGAATCTGTCTCTGTGTCTCCCCAAAGTAGTCTCACCTCTGAAAGGGCAGGTTAGGGACGCATAGTAATATATGTGTTTTTGTTTAAATCTTGGGAGTTTGGCATGTTGTGGTTCATTTGGAATATTGTATCTATGTACTGTCATTGCCATTGGCTGGAGGTCAATCTTTCAATATTAGCCAAATCTTTGATGATAATGTCTCCTTGGTAAAGGTAATATCATAGACCCAGAGATGACTATGACTCAATATGCATTGTTGGGGTTTATAGGGAATCTCAGAATTATATAGTCATAGAAAGTTGGATTACAAGTGATTTCAGAAATATTAAAAAATAGCATGTCAAAGTAACATGACATCCTCTAGGGAACCTGACTGCTTTCAGTTACTCTGGTTTGCCTACCCTATGGGTAGCACTTGGTTGGGAATTGTTGAGGATGACTGGTTCCTTCTCCACAGGAGCAGTTTCTCTGGATAATGACTGTTAGAACTGAACTGGAAGCAGGAATGGTGGTTTAGGCACAGGGCTTCTTGAACTTTTTCCACTCCTGACTCCTTCAGTGTTGGGGGGTGCTGACACTCCCAGGTCCCCTGTGCCTATCTGTCTGTTGGTAGCAGTTGGTCAGTAGACTTTGGTAATGATGAAGATGATAGACTCCTCCATGTTGATTAATTCCCTCAATATAGGTTGGAGGGACTGATATGGAAATAGAAGTGTTGGTATTCCTAAGGTTCCTGAGGTCAGAGTCCTGAACTATCTCTTTCAGAGTTTGAGGGCAAATGGTGGTCAAAGTGGTGGTGTGGGAACTAGAAGTGAAGTTATCTAACATTTCTTCCTTCCTTCTATCCCTCAGAAGAACCTGTCCTTCCTGACATTTTTCTGTTGAAGAGAGACAGAGAGAGAGAGACAGAGAGAGACAGAGAGAGAGAGACAGAGACAGACAAAGACACAGAGACACAGACAGAGAGACAGAGACAGACAAAGACATGGAGACACAGACAGAGAGACAGAGACAGAAACAGACACAGAGACAGACACACAAATACAGAGATAGAGCAAGACAGAAAGTTAGAAACAGAGAGAGACACTCAGAGAAAGATACAGAGTTGATAAGGGACAAATGAGGGGAGAGGAGACTTAGAGATTGAACCTACATTCAGGTTCCAAGGTCTCTTGGCTTCTACTTCTTTCATATTGAGTACTATACCATGATGAGTCAGAAGTGTCATTTTTCGTTTCTAGTCCATGATCACTTTCAGAGGTATTTGGTGTCAATCATGAGATCTAATACAACTGATTTTTCTCAGACCACTTCATATTATACACCAGATATTTTGAGGAAAGATTAAAAGCAGTGATAGATTAAATAGATAGATAGATAGATAGATAAATAGATAGATAGATGAGATGGATAGATAGAAATACATATATCTATATCTATATAGACTCTGAGGTGCCCTAATAATTATATGAGTGATATAATACAGTTAGCATTCATCACATCCCCTCAGTTTTCCTACTCTTACCTGTCGCTCTGCCTAATGCCATCTTGAATCTTACTTGCAAGGCCTTTGATGAGAGAAATGAGCTCACAGAGAAGGAGGAGCATGAGTATGAGGCTTCACTCGTACAGTTTTTCAAGAGTGATTCGATAAACTGGGCCATGAGGCTGGTGATGGTTGGGTGAGAGACAGAGTTAAATTAAGGTTTAATCTTAGCCCCTAACATGTGTTCCCAGCCTGTGCAGGGAGAAGAGTTTGAAAGAGATTCAATGCTGAATTTTCTCACTAATCTGATGAGAAGAGAGAGACACCGAAAGGGAGAGTTCAGTCGGCCAATTTTCTAGCCAGCAGCAACTGGAATGTTTCCATTAGGAGATATGAAAAGAGACAAAGAGATATAATAACTATAGATTGGCTTTGTTGGCCAGAAAAAAGTTATCACTCTGCTGATGTTGAGGGCAGCAAGGGGAGGGAAGGATGGAGGGATACGCCCGAGGGACATATTTCATTTTAATGCAACCATTTTTGTACCTTTCTATCTGCACATTCAATTAGCATTGGGGGAAAAAAACCCAACAGTTTTTCACATGTCAGTCTGCCTTCCTAGCTAGCTGAATATAAGATGGAAACTGCAGTGACCTTGTATTCTCCTCCTCTGAGAGTAGTTTGCAAATTCAGACCTTTTGTTGGCCTCCAACATTAAAGAAAAACAGAGCCATTCTTTTTTTGTTGTTTTATTCATAAAATTTTAAGTGTCTTTTAAATATCAGCCGTTGAATGGCTGTCTTCCTCATATTTTTCTCCTTCATCTTCTCACATAATAAAAATAGGACTATTATACAAAAATTGCCTCTTCTCTACTTTCCCAGGTGGAAATCCACTAACTCATTATGTACAGAATTGAGAAATTATAGAGTTGTCTACATAGCCCCATGACAACCTAAAGAAAAGTGGGCAAAGTGAGAGAAAAGTAAGACTGTGACCTTGGGCAAGTTACTTTCTCTCTGTGAGTTCTTCATTTGTAAAAATAGGTGGAAGGTAAAGAGAAGAGTTAAGTCAGATTATTTCTAAGGTTTATTCCAACTTTGGTACTCTGTGCTCTGTGAGTCCAAGATCCCTTCCAATTGGGGTAGTTAAGTCCTATGATTGTAAGGCTTCTGAGAGAGAGAGAGGAGAGAAAGAGAAAGAGAGAGAGAGATAAAGAGAAAGAGAGAGAGAAGCTGCTTATCTTCTAAAAACTTACTTTCCTATGACTTTTAAGAGCCCTCTCAGTTCAATCTGAACAGGATTTTAAGTGATATTAAGAAATCTCAACAGTGTGACCCAATGATCTCCAGATTTATGAACCATTGTTCTCCCCTACAAATCTTCTGTTCCTGTGGTTTTTTCTACTCTCTGTCAAGTAAGCATATCTGGCATATTCTCAATTTTATGCTTTTATTCATGCCATTCTACCTACTTGAAATGACTTCTGTTAACCAAATTCTGTTCATCTTTAAATCTGAGGTCAAGTCCATCATCTTTCATGATAACTTCCCTAATCATCCAGGCTGAGGCCATCACTATCCTTCTCCCTCAACCCCCGCCCCTTTTTTCTCCATCTCTCTTTCCCTCTCCTTATTGCTATGTCTCCTCCTCATGTGCCCCTCTTTCTCCCTCTATCTGTCCCTTACCCTCCTCTCTCTCACAACTAACATTGTCTATTCATTTCATTTGACAATTTGCCATGGACCATGATATTGAATCTTCTATTAGTCCTGAACTAATATTTAAATCTTTCATTTTTACTTAACTTTCACTAAAAAGAACATTGATTCTCCTTCCAGAACTGCCACTTGGTATCTGTATGAGTGTGAATAAGTCACTTCCCCTCAGAGTCTCTCCTTCATCTCTAAACTGGGGATAATAATTGCTGTAATGCCCATTTCCTAGGGCTATTGTGAAAATCATGTGTGATCATGAATATAAAGTCCTTTTGAAGTCGTAAAGTGTTATACTCACATCATTTATTTTGGTTAACAAACAGCAAAAAACATTTACTTTAACTAATCTGGGAGTGAGGATAGGGCAGGAAGAAAGAGAAGGGAAGGGTATGATGCAATAAGTACAATATCACATGTAAATAAACACATCTGAAATATTCCTCCTTCTGTATGGAATTCAACTTTTATCCAGGCCTCACATGGGAAATTCTTTATGATGGTTACAAACATTTTTGGAACAAATATATCTCCTAGATTTTAGCTGCTGTTGATATTAATAACCAGAAAATCTCTGAACAAAGGTATTTCTATTTCATCTTTCAAGGTTTTCAGTGTTGTCTTAATAGATGCATGGGAGATGGCTTTTTGAAGGAGAGTCCTTGAAGTTGAATTTTGCTTTGCCAAACCACGTTTTTAATAGCTGACAAACAATAAACAGTGGTATGTTATATTCCCTGTACATTTTATTAAATTGTGTGATTGTGGAGATGTGGTATGCTGTAAATACTATTTGGAAAAGTTATGTCTGTTCTCTTCTATTCTTTTTCAGCAATGATGACCTCAAAACTTACAGAAATATTTCTCAAATTATGTAAAGATGAGAAAGTAAGGATTTGAGTTAGTAAATATTGATGTTGTCTTGCCTTTCTTTTTGGAAGTAATAGCTTCCGTTTTGTTGTTGTTTTTAATTTCAGTCTTTCAATTCAGCAAGAAGAGAAGCTATCAAGGGGCTAAGGTGGTGGGGAAGGACTCCATCGCTTAGTCAATAAATATTTATTAAGCAACTACTATGGTACGCACTATGTGCCGGGCACTGTAATGATTTCTTGAATGCAAATATGAAAATAAAATACAGTCCATATTTCAAGGAACTTACAATTTAATGGGGAAAGATAATACACAAAAGGAAGCCAAAAAAGCAGTAGAAGAAGAGCACAGAAAGCAAGGTATGGGGAGCCTGTAGAATGATGAAGTCCAAAGAGGTCTAACTTGGTGGGAAAGAAAGAGAACACTAGCCTATGTATCTCCCTTAGATGGAAGTTCTGAGAAGAGCTCTCTGCTTTGCTCTCCAATCAGAGAGACAAACTAGAAGAGGGTACTAAAGAAGTATAAGTACTAAGACTGATGTGATCTTGCAGGATGATGAGGTTCCTGGGGGGCAAAGGAGTAAAGCTGAGTGGGAAATGAAGAATAACTAGTCTGGTTGCCCTTCTTACTAAAAGCAAGGGTCATTTCCCCACTTTTTATCTATAATTAAACTGGCAAATATTGATAAAGTTGTAGAGAAGTTTTGGGTTACAGAGTAGGTGAGGTACCAGCTCTCATCTGCATCTAGGTAATATAGTGGATAGATTACTGGACCTGGAATCAGGAATATGCAAGTTTAAGTCTGACTCTAGACACTTACTAGCTGTTTAACCCTGGGCAAGTCATTTAGTATTGATTTGCCTTGGTTTCCCCATCTGTAAAATAGGGATAATAATAGGATCTACCTGTCAAGGTTGCTGTGAGGAAAAAAAATGAGACAGTATTTGTAAAATATTTCACAAATTAGTTATCACATGAAGGATGGTCTCAGAAATAATACTTCTCAAAATAATCATTATCTCAGTAAAGTTAAAAGTCATTTCTAAAATGTGACTATCTCAGTGGGTGACTGAAATCAAGTGGAGAACAATGAAGTTTTTCTAGTCTAAAGAAAAGTTGTCCTTCCTCTGGAGAAGAGGGTGACTTCTCATTCCTGGCTCTGTCACTTTTCTTTTGAATTATAGATTATTTGAACAAGGGAACTGTGAGGCAGAGGCTGAAGCTGATTCTCATGAACATAGGAGCCAAGCTGAGGGAATGCCAACATGCTTTTAAAATTCAAAAAGTGATCTTAGCCAAGAGATGCATTGCTCAGTGAGAAGAAGAAATCTGCTTTTCCAGTTGAATGTAGGAGTGCAATGAAAGGTAGGAGGACTATTCTTAAGTGCTCTTATTCTGTTTCTATTACTCAAAGACTTCATGTTGATAAGACTTCATTAAGTGAAACTGTTAGAGGTGGTGTATCCAGTCAAGATTCATAACTTTTTGTGTATGTCTTGGGCCCCTTTGACATTTTGTTTAAACCCTAGAAGAAGGTCTTCAGAATAATGTTTTGAAAGTGAACTATATATATAAAATCATGAAAGTAATTAATTATATTGAAATTTAGATAAATGGGGGAGAGAAAGAGAAAGAAAGAGAAATGAATGAATACGAAAAGATATAGATAGATATAAAAAAATCATAACCTCCAAGTTCAGCTCCTGTGAGAAGTGATCAATTGTCTTGCTTTATTTTAGTGATAATATCTTTAAAAAATATCAAGGGCAGCAGGAGGAAGAAGAAGGGAAGGGGAAGAAGAAAAAGAAGAAGGAGGAAAAGGAGGGAAACAGGAAAAAATACAAGAATAGGAAAAAGAACAAGAAGAAACTATGAGTAACAGCTAACATTTGTATAGGTACATACTCAATCTTAAGAAAATATAGTTTGGAGTATATAATATAATAATTCTTGACTCTATGAGTCAATAAATGATAAAGGATAACAATAATAACTATAGACAAAATATTTGTGTGAATGAAATAAAAAAGAAAACAATTTGCAGGAATCTGCAAATCTCAGGAATGCAAGAAAATTCATAAAGACCTAATGCTTGACTGAAATAGAATTTTAGAAAAAATATGAATGCTAGAAAGAACCTTAGAATTATAGAGTAAGAACAAATAAGTATAAGTAGACTAAAAACAAATAATTTTAAAGAAGGAAGGGATCTTATTATTACAGTACCATAAAATATTAGAAATGCAAGGACTGGAGGTGGGGCCAAGTTGGCAGAGTAGAAAGATGCACATACTCTAGCTCTTACCCCACAGCCCATAAAATACCTGTAAAGAAGAACTCTCAACAAATTCTAGAGGAGCAGAAGTCACAGAACAAAGGAGTGGAGGAAATGTCTATCCCAGAGTGACCTGAAAGACCAACGGGAAACGTCTGTTGTGCACTGGATGCAGAGCAGAGCCCAGCCCTGTCTTGGCCACACAGCACCAAAAGGAGCAGATCTAAGTAGGCTTCAGGGACAGAACCTCCAGCAGTAGTGCAGATTCCCCAACCCACAGGCACCAAAGGTCAGTGAAAATGTCCTTTCAGCTGGCTGAGAAGGGAGCAGGGTGTCCCCATAACTCAGGCCTCTTCAGCAGGCAACAGTAGAGGCAGCAGCAGAGGGGACTCCCAAAGTAGGGAGTAGCTGGAATCCATTGTTGAAAATCTCATCTTAAACCCCCTGAGGGAACTGAGCCCTGTGTGGTGACCCTGCTCCCACCTGCGAAGCTGATCTTATTCTCATACTGAATAGCAGCCCTGCCCTGGTCAAAAGTCCCTGAGGCTTTGGAGCGGCTCATCTGAATTTTACCCCCAGTGTTGGCTTGTCAGAACTGGAGGTCAGGTAATTGTGGAGAGGAAACTCAGAAGTCAAGGAACTGGCTGGGAAAATGCCCCCAAAAAAGGGGAAAAAATAAGACCATTGAAGGCTATTTCCTTGGGGAACAGGTGCCTCCTCCCATCCTTTTCGATGAGGAAAAACAAGGCATACTGTTAGAGGAAGTCAAGGCATCTGCCTCCAGGGCCTCCAATGGGAACTGAAAGTGGGCTCAGGCAATAGAAGACCTTAAAAAACAAGTGAGCAGCTTACTAAAGGAGAACCAAAACATACTGAGGAAAATAAGAGCTTTAAAAAGAGGCTAACTGAAATGGTAAAAAGAGGTCCAAAAATCCAATGAGGAGAAGGAGGATTTAAAAAGCAGAATTAGCCATATGGAGGAGAAGGTTCAAAAGCTCATTGAACGAAATAATTAGTTGACAGAGAGAACTGAGTTCAGGGAAATGAATGACTATGAGTTAAACCAAGTGGTTAATAAACAAAACCAAAAATTTGAAAAAATAGAAGATGATGTGAAACATCTCATTGGAAAAACAACTGACCTGGAAAATAGATCCAGGAGAAACAATTTATTTATTTATATTATTTTTATTATTTTTTTAAATATAAATTTATTTATTTAACTTTTTACATTCATTTTCACAAGATTTTGGGTTCTAAATTTTCTCCCTATTTATCCCCTCCCCCCACCCCAATACACCATGCATTCTAATTTTCCCTATCACCAATCTGCCTGTCTTCTGTCATCCCTCCGTTCTCTTGTTCCCATCTTCTCTTTTGTCCTGTAGGGCCAGATAACTTTCTATTCCTCATTACCTGTATTTCTTATTTCCTAGTAGCAAGAACAATACTAAACAGTTGTTCCTAAAACTTTGAGTTCCAAATTCTCCCCATCCCTCCCTCCCTACCCATTCCCTTTGGGAAGGCAGGCAATTCAATATAGGCCATATCTGTATAGTTTTGCAAATGACTTCGATAATAGTCGTGTTGTGTAAGACTAACTGTATTTCCCTCCATCCTATCCTGCTCCCCATTGTTTCTATTCTGTCTTTTGATCCTGTCTCTCCCCAAGAGTGTGGACTTCAAATTGCTCCCTCCTCCCATTGCCCTCCCTTCCATCATCCCCCCACCCTGCTTATCTCCTTCTCCTCCACTTTCCTATATTGTAAGATAGATTTCCATCCCAAAATGGGTGTGCATTTTATTCCTTCCCTTAGTCGAATGTGATGAGGTTAAACTTCTTGTTTTTTTTTTTTTGCAGCTCTCCTCTTTTTCCCTCCAAGAGTTTCAAGAGTTACAAATATTGTCTTTCCATGTAGGAATGTAAACAGTTCGCCTTTGCTGTTTACTTTTTCATGCTTCTTCTCATTCTTGTGTTTGAAAGTCAAATTTTCTTTTCAGCTCTGGTCTTTTCATCAAGAGTGCTTGAAAGTCCTCTATTTCATTGAAAGACCATTTTTTTCCTCTAAAGTATTATACTCAGTTTTGCTGGGTAGGTGATTCTTGGTTTCAGTCCTAGTTGCTTTGACTTTTGTAATATCCTATTCCATGCCCTTCAATCCCTTAATGTAGAAGCTGCTAGATCTTGTATTGTATTTCCTGATTGCAGATCCTGATTGTATTTCCACAATACTGTAATTTCTTCTTTCTAGCTGCTTGCAATATTTTCTCCTTGACCTGGGAATTCTGGAACTTGGCCACAATGTTCCTAGGAGTTTCTCTTTTTGGATCTCTTTCAGGTGGTGATTGATGAATTCCTTCAATACTTTTTTTTGCCCTCTAGTTCTAGAATATCAGGGCAGTTTTCCTTGATAATTTCATGAAAGATGATGTCTAGGCTATGTTTTTGATCATGGCTTTCAGGTAGTCCCATAATTTTTAAATTGTCTCTCCTGGATTTATTTTCCAGGTCAGTTGTTTTTCCAATGAGATATTTCACATTATCTTCCATTTTTTCATTCTTTTGGTTTTGTTTTATGATTTCTTGGTTTCTCAGAAAGACATTAACCTCCATCTGTTCCATTCTAATTTTGAGAGAACAATTTTCTTCAGTGAGCTTTTGAACTTCTTTTTCCATTTAGCTAATTCTGCTTTTTAAAGCATTCTTCTCCTCTTTGGCTTTTTGAACCTCTTTTGCCAATTGAGTTAGCCTATTTTTCAAGGTGTTATTTTCTTCAGCATTTTTTTGGGTCTCCTTTACCAAGGTATTGACCTATTTTTCATGCTTTTCTTGCATCTCTCTCATTTCTCTTCCCACTTTTTCCTCCACCTGTCTAACTTGATTTTCAAAATCCTTTTTACCTTTTCCATGGCCTGAGCCCACCAGACATCTACCTCAGATGTCTGGGATACAGAGACCCTGACCTCCACGTCTTTCCCTGATGGTGAGAATTGTTCCTTGTCATCAGAAATGATAGGTGGGGACATCTGTTCCCCCAAGAAAGTAACTTTCTATGGTCTTACTTTTCTTCCCTTTTCTGGGCATTTTCCCAGCCAGTTACTTGACTTCTGAGATTCCTCTCCACCCCCGCCTAGATCTGCCCAGCTAGTGCTTGGAGTCTGAGATTCAAATGCTGCTCCCCAGCCTCAGGGCTTTCCATGGAGGGTGCGACTGCTATTCATTGCGATCTTAAGTTCTGGTGCTCTGGTTGGGGCAGGGCTGCCTCCCAGGCTCAGTTCTCTCAGGGGGTTTATGGAGAGATCTTCAGTAATGGATCTGAGCTCCTGCCTGTTCCAGGAGTGTTGGACCACCACAGCTTCTACTGCTCCCTGTGCCGCCAACTCCCGAGGGGGCCTGAGTCCTGGAGACACCCTGTTCCCCTCTCGGCCAGCCCAGAAGTCTTTCTCACTGACCTGTAGCTCCTGTGGGTGGAGGGACCTTCCCGGCCCCCGGAGAGTCCATCCCTGATGCCTGTTTGGATCTGCTCCTCTGGGGCCATGGGGCCAGGACAGCACAGGGGTGGGCTCCACTGTCCGGTGCACGAAGGACCCCTGGGGATGGTTTTCCAGGGCTCTCTGGAACAGAAATCTCTTCCACTGTGTTTCTGTGGGGGTTCCACTGCTCCAGAATTTGTGGGGAGTTCTTTTTACAGAAAATTTATTGGCTGTGGGTTCGGAGCTAGCATATGTGAGTCTTTCTACTCTGCCATCTTGGTTCCTCCCCCAGGAGAAACAATTTAAAAACTCTGGGACTACTTAAAAGCCATGATCAAAAAAAAAGCCTAGACATTATGTTCTATGAAATTATCAAGGAAAACTGCCCCAATATTCTAGATTCAGAGGGCAAAATAAATATTGAAAAGATCTACCAATCACTGCCTGAAAGAGACCCAAAGAGAGAAACTCCTAGGAATATTGTGGCCAAATTTCAGAGTTCTCAAATCAAGGAAAAAATAATGCAAGCAGCTTCAAAGAAACAATTTGAGTATTGTAGAAATACGATCAGGATAACATAGGATTTGGCAGCTTCAGTATTAAGGGATTGAAGGGCTTAGAAAGAGATATTTCAGAGGTCAATGGAACTGGTATTGATACCAAGAATCACCTACCTAGCAAATCTGAGTATAATACTTCAGTAGAATAAATGGTCGTTCAATGATATAGAGGACTTTCAATCATTCATATTGAGGAAAAGACTGGATTTGTATAGAAAATTTGGCTTCCCAAGACAAGATTCAAGAGAAACATGAAAAGGTAAATAGGAAATAAAAATCATAAAAGACTCTCTAAAGTTGAAGTGTTTACATTACTACATGGAAAGAAAATATTTATAACTTATATTTATAATATTATAACTTTATATTTATAATATATTTATATATAATATTTATTATATATTATTATAATATATAATAATATATATTATTATATATAATATAATATATAAAATATAAATACCATTTATAATATTTATAACTTATAATATTATAACTTTTCTCAGTATTTGGGTGGATGGAGATATTGTACATACATACACACACACACATATAGATAGAAAATACAGAATCCAAAGAGATAATATCCACACACAAAAATAAGATAAAAATTAAGGGGTGAAGGAAGAAAATACCGGGAAGAGAAAGGGAGAAATGGAACAAGGCAGGCTATAACTCATAAAAGAGATAAGAAAAATCTTGTTCAGTGGAGGAGAAAAGGGAGAAGGGGAGAGGGGAAAAATGAAGCTAGTCTCTCCACATGTGGCTGAAGGAGAGAATAACATGCTCACTAAATTTGATATGAAAATTTATATCACACCACAGGAAAGCAGGAGAGGAGGTAACAAATGGGGTGAGGGGAATGTTAGAAGGGAGGGCAAATGAGAGAAGGGAATCACTAGAAATAAACACTTTCAAGAAGGGACAAGGTCAACTGTGGGGGAAAATTAAGTGGGGATAGAGTAGGACAGTGGGCAATATAATTAATATTACACAACATGATTATTATGGAAGTCTTTTGCAAAACTACACACATTTAGTCTATATTGAATTGGTTGCCTTCTCAGTGGAGCTGGGGAGGGAGAAGGGAGGGAGAGAAGTTGGAATTCAAAGTATTAGCAACGAATGTTGAGAATTTTTATTGCATATAATCAGGAAATAAGAAATATAGGGAATGAGGTATAGAAATTTATCTTGCCTTACAAGAAAAGAGAGAAGATGGGGATAGGGGAAAGGTGAGCTCTGATAGAAGGGAGGGTACATTGAGGGAAGGAGTAATCAGAATGCAAGGTATTAGGATGTGGGGTCAGGGGAGTGATGGGGAGAAAAATTGGACATGTTACAAAGTGAGGTAAAAGCAATTAGTATTAAAACAATAGACTGAGTTAACTATTGAGAATAAATCAATGACATCTTTAGTGTGGGGAAAAGAATTTTAGTCTAAATTTCCCAGAAGAAGGAAATCCAGGTAAAATTTGGCATTGGTGGAAAAGTTAAGGTTTTAATGGTAAATTTGATTTTAGGATTTCTATTTAATCAGGAGCTAGAACATGCATAGAAAGGCATGTAAGCCACTTAAGACTTGCCTCAAAAGATGTTCCTTAGCCAAAATGAAATTATAATCATATTTGAAACCTGCTTATTGGAACTTGCCATTTTTAGATGCTATGGGACTATTAAGTGACTGTTCTTCTGAGTCTAACTTCAGGTATGGATAGCAAGAAAGGAGGTCTGAGCCTCCAATCCATGATGCCAGTAAGCTGGTGAGTTGCTGGTATGAAATGCAAAAGATGATCTCATGGGAAGGATAGGAGAGCAGCTGTTCAGCCTGGGCTGAGGTAGGACTCTCCTGACTCAAATTTCCCCACTGACACCTGGCAGACTTTAAGCCTGACTGAATGCAAGTGGACAATCTACTCCTTCCTGGAAGTGACATGAAATTGTGGAGATATTGTATCCCTGCAATGTCCCTACTCTTGGTGGAAATTTCCTGTGGTCAAAAGGTTTGTAAACTTAATACTAGATATGTTAAGTTATAGATTATTGGTAGTGGAACATCAGAAGTTAAGTCTCAAATTAAGCTATTAGGGTTTGGACTTTAGACCAACAACAATAAGTTAGGGTCCTTTAATCCTTAGTAATACTTTGGATGATTAGGTCAAGAGATTGTGAAGTTAGCAATGTAAATATTATTTGTGTCTCAGTTGGTTAATGTTTAAAAAAGATATTCTTTTGTGATCCATATTATAAATGCTTTAAAAAGAAGTATCACCTGACCAAAAGTTTGAATTGCTTTATCTGTTATAAACTGTGTTAAAAATGAAAAATAAAATTAAAAAAAAATACAAGGCATCATGGAGGTTATGGAATCCACATTCTTCATTTTGCAATTTTCAATCAAAATACATCAATTTTATAAAGAAGGAAAATGTAACATGGAAAGCTTGAGTAACTTGACCAAGGCCGCATAATATGCACTGACAGTATTAGTACCTTGACCTAGGTGTCTTAAGTCCTGATACATGACATTTTCCATTTGCTCATATTTTTCCTCCTTTTTCTTTTCGGTCTCTGAGTCAAAATTGATATTGCCTTTAAGTAAATAATGGTTAGCTAGCATTTATGTAGCATTTTTAGGTTTGCAAAGTGCTTCACAAATATTATCTCAATTTTTCCTCTCAACAACCCTGAGAAGTAAGTGCTATTATTAACCCTATTTTATAGATGAAGAAACTGAAGCAGACAGAAGTTGAATGATGTGCCCAGGTTCACACTACTAGTGTCTGAGGTCAGATTTGAACTCATGTGTTCTTGCTCTATTCTTATTATTCCATTCTGAACCATCTAGCTACATAAGTAAATCTTCCTGGCCATCAATAATTATTTACGAAGACATTGTTTGCTCAGCATTACCAGGAGTTAAAAGAAATAACCTTTCCCAATTTTTTACAAGTTCACATCCATTGTTCATGCAATCTACTTCACTCACTTTGTTCTCCTTTTACTAACTATTTGACCTTAGGTATATTGCAGTTTCTCTGCTGGGCATATCACAGCTTCCTCATCTGTAGGAAGAAGAGTTTGAATTAAATCATCATTAACTATTCTTCTAACTCTAATTTCCCCTTGCTTTGTGAACAGGAAAAAGAGGTAAATCATGAAATATTATTGAAAGTAATTTTTTGGTTCATTTCTAGAAGATAAAAAAGGAGAGTATTTATGTCCGTATATGTATGCAATATCAACCAATCAAGTATTTTTTTATTCACTCTAGATCCTGACACCCAAGATCATTGTTTTTTTTCCTCCAAAAATATGACTGAATTATATATTCTCAGAGTTTGGAAGGACCTCAGAACTCATCTAGTTCAGGTCATATGGAAGCAGGCCCCTATGCTCTATAGTATTATATTCTTTTATTTAAATGAGCCATTCTGATCATTCTTGCCAGAATCTGGTATTCAAATAAGGAAGATATTGGGGATCATGGATATATTTCTGCATTTAGAGGTCCAAGAAGACTTTGGTATTGCACTGATAAACTTATACCCACCAACAGAATTGAATTTGGATTCAGATGATCTGGTTCAAAACCTGGCTCTGGTACTTGCTAGCTATCAGACCAAAGAGAAATTAGTTAATCAGTCTGGGCTTTTTTCATCTGTAAAAGGAGAGAATTAGATTAGATTATATCTAAAGTCTATTCTTTTAACTCTAAATGCTATGACCTTTATGTAGCTTTATTATACACAAATATGAATATTTTTAACTCTCAAAATTTTATATACCTAGGGGTGGAGTCAAGATGGCAGAGTAAAAGCAGGGGCTTCCCTGAGCTCTCTCCCAAAGTACTGCAAATACCTGTAAAAAAATGACTCTAAACAAACTGTAGAACTACAGAACCCTGAAACCACGAAATGACACAGTGAAACAAATTCGCAGTTCAAGACAACCTTGAAAGTCAACAAGAAGGGTCTATTCCACTGGGCAGGCAATGGAGTGCAGTCTGGAATGGACCACAGTGGCACAGATAGTCTACATCAGGCCACAGGAAACCAAATCATTGGCAGCTGTGGCAATTTCCAGACTTCTAAACCCATAAACACCAAAGAGAACTCTGTGGGACCTGAGTGAAGAAGAAGCATGCTATCTCACTGGGTCTAGTGCTAGCCCTAGGGCAGTGGGAGTGGTGGTGGTTGTGGTCAACAGCAGCAGAAATAGAGATAGAGTTGACTACTTTGGGAGCTCTGAACCCAAAGACAGGATCAAATAACTGATACAAAATCCCTGAAGTCTGAGACAGTATAACCATCACCATCTCAACCCACATTGGAAATAGAGTCCAACCTTCCTAATGGGGGGAAAAGTGAAAGTTCAATGAAATAGAGGACTCTCAAGCATTCTTGATGAAAACACCAAAGCAGAATAGAAAATTTAACTTTCAAATATAAGAATCAAGAGAAACATGAAAAGGTAACCAGGAAAGAGAAATCATAAAAGATTTACTAATGTTTATCTGTTTACATTCCTACATGGAAAGATGATGATATTCGTAGCTCATGAGATCTTGTTTAGTATTAGGGTAGTTGGAGAAATAGAAAGACAGACAGAGATAGATAGATAGATAGATAGATAGATAGATAGATAGATAGATAGATAGATAGATAGATAGATAGATAGATGATAGATAGAGGGCACAGGATGAATTGAATATGAAGGGATGATATCTCAAGAATAAAATTAGGGGGTTGGAGAGGAATATATTGGAGAAAGGGAGAGATAGAATGGAGTAAATTATCTGACATAAAAGAGGAAAGAAAAAGGTTCACATTGGATGAAAAGAGGGGGAAGGTGAGAAGGAATGAGTGAACCTTGCTCTCATCTAATTTGGCTTAAGAAGAGAATAACACACACACCGAAATGGGTATCTTACCCTGCAGGAAAGCAGAGGGGAAGGGAATAGTGGTGGAAATGATAAAAAGGGAGGACAGATTGTGGGAGTGGGTAGTCAAACGCAAACACTTTTGAAAAGTAACAGGGTTGATAGAATGGAGGGAAATATATTTAGCTTTTCACAACATGATTATTATGGAAGAATTTTGCATAACTACACATGTATAACCTATATTGAATAGCTTGCCTTCTCAATAAAGGTGGGTGAGCAGGGAAGAAAGGAGAGAATTTGGAACTCAAAGTTTTAAAAACAAATGTTGAATAACTTTTTTACATGCAATTAGGAAATAAGATAAATAGGCAGTGGGGTATAGAAATCTATCTTGCCCTTCAAGAAAGAAAAAGGGAAGGGGAGAAGAAGTGAGGATGTTAAAAGGGAGGGCGGATGCAGAGAAGAAGTCTTCAGAATGCATGCCATCTTGGGGTGAAGGGGAGGGGAGAGATGGGGAAAAATTTGGAACTCAAAATCTTGTGGAAATTAATGTTGAAAATTAAAAAGAAACAACTAAAATAATTAACTCAAAACAAAAATTTTATATACCAATTTCTGTCTTTTGATGGGTCTATTTTAATTGAATCAACGTCAGAAAATACAGGTTTGACAATACTGAAGTGCTCTTTTTATTCTTTCTACTACTGTACTTTATTGCATCTTTTCCTCTTCCTACTGGCCTTTATCATCTCCTCTTATCCACTCTGCTGCAAAAGTAACTTTTCTTAAGAACAGACCTGACTGCATAGCTCCCCTATTGAATCAACTCCATTGGCTCCCTATTGCCATTAGGATAAATATAAACTATTTTGCTTAGCTTGTACAGCTCTTCATACCTGATCCCAACCTATCTTTTCAGTCTTTTTGGATGTTACTCTTTCTCCCAAACTCTGTGACTTTGCCATTCTGACTTTCTCTCTATTATTTTTATATTGGTAATCCATTTTCCATATCTTTGTCTTCATACTTGAAATACACTCCCTCCTTACCACTGTCTTGGAGAATCACTCTCTTCCTCTATGATATCATAGCAACTTTCATAAAAAAACATACCCATAGTACATTTTAAAATTAGATATTCATTATTAATATTTTAAGTTTAAACATGGAACAAAACAATAAATCAGTTTTTAATCTGTAGAATTTTTGAATTTCCAAGTGTAAATGTTCACTTGAAAGTTTGAAAATTTAAAAATTTGCTTGCAGACTTAGTTTGGGTTGGCTCCAACATATTCCTGAATTACTTCAAAATTCCCTTCTATTTAAATACTTTTTATAGATTTATATTTGTTCATTTTACATTTGGGATACACACACACACACACACACACACACATACTTGTATACTTGTCGTTTCCCCATTTGAATGTAAGCTCTTTGTGAGTAATGATTATTTCATTTTTTGTATCCCCAGCACTTGGCACATGGACTGACACATAACTTGTTCCCGCAGCTTCCTCATGTAACAGGTTGTAAGTATAAATAATAATAATATCTGCTAACTACCTATGTAAAATATTAAGTCATGTGAATTATCAATGATAGTGGTGGTATTGTTTATGATGATTTTGTATTTTTCTCTTTTATTCAGGACTGAATTGGAATTTCTCTATATAGTATTTTCTTGAAATACATTATTTCAATTTATATTTTAACAGAGAATTGGCCCCATTCCATTTAGACACTCCTCCACCTTTAAATCCTCTCTTCTTACACAACAAAGTTTAGCTGCATAAAGGACTTTTCCTAAATTGGGAAACTTCATTCTGATTGCTTCCAATTACAACCATACTTGATGTGAATGAAATCAAGACTACTACTTAACACACTCATGATTTCAACTCAATAAAAACCCATTAATGCATGACTAAATACGACTTTGCGCAAGACAAGATTCCAAAATATTTCCCTTAATTCGTTGGAGGAAGATGACTATGAAGACTGTGAGAATGCTAAAAAAATACCCAGAAGGTAATTGACTTATGTTTGGCAAAGGAAAATAGGACACATTTATTTCCCTCTAAGATGTTCTGAAAGGGAATGAGGGACAAGAAGGATGTCATTTTTAGAAGTTAAATTCTTTTATTCAATAAAATGTACATTAAATCCTAATGTATGTGACACCCATTGATAAGTGCTGGAGCTATAAAGAGGAATACAATACAATCCCCATCCTCAAGGAGTCTAATAAAGTAATGCACAAGTAACTCTAATAAAAATTGCAGCGTGACAGGTGTGCAAGAGTAGTCAAAACGAAGCACTATGAGATATCAAAGTAGGGAGAAATTAATTCCAGAGACAGGAATCTAGAAAAAGTTTCATGGGGAAAAAAGCATTTGAATAAACTTTGACTCATAGGAAGGATTTTAACCAAAAGAAGGTGATAGGAATAGTCTGAAATGAAGTATGGAGGTGGGGAAGGGAAAGGTGAATTAAGTAAATGCTGATCAGTTCAATTGTACTTATTCTTCAACTTTATATAAGGGTGTCCCCTGAAATGGAATTGAAAGGAGACTTTCAAATCTTGGGGAGGCTCAAGGATGAGTAAGTGGAAAGATGCTTAAATGGTAGAATAAGAATTTGGACCTTTATTAAGTAGGCAAAAGGGGTGTCATTGTCTTCAGAAGCTTGTATGGGGTGGGAGACAGCTAGGATAAAATGATATAATATTTGTGAAGCTCTTTGTAAACTTTAAATTGCTATCTAGTTATCATTATGTACAAATTGGGTTGGAAGGCCCAAAGACTGGACACAATAAGCCAGTCAGGAGGGGGTTGCAGCAAAGGGAAAGAGGTAGACCATTGATAGATCATGTGTAGATACTCCATTGTCCCTAATGTTAGAAAAACAAGTGTTAACGCATTTTTCACTTGTGTTGACATTGAAAAATCTTACAAAAGCCAATAAGGTCTACTGCAGCAATAAATATTACATTACCTCTCCCTTAAAATCCAAATAAATTTTGAGGATGATGGGAAGAACTGAGTGAAGTCTATCAACCCATCTAATGAGCTGCTAACTCACTGAAATATTGCCAAAAAGATCACAAGTTGGGATAGATGCTAACATAAGACTCCTGTCCCTTGGGTGAGTTCTGACTAAATTAAACTTTTGTGAGACCTCCAGAGATTCTTCCCGTGAATGCACTACTTCTTTTCCTCCCTCAGCCTCTTCCCTCATCCTCTCTGTCCAATTCTCTCTATAGACACATATACCTATAGTTTCTGAAATCAGTTTTGCTGAAAATAGAAAGAATATAAGAGAAATTTCATCTCTAATTACTTTTCCCATTGTTGATAGAATTCTGAAATTATGATATTGTTACCTGAGGGCTTGCTGACAGACTGCATCATTTCTACTCCAATCTGGCACTAATCCCAGCCTCCTTTTCTTTTCTTTCTTTCTTTTTTTTTGAGACCTGGAATGCAGACAGCATAGAATTTTCCTTCTATAGATGAATGGGTCTAAACCTCAATTACCATAATGTCATAGAAAAAGGGGAACCATGACTCATCCCATTTCACTTTCACGAAACAAATTGAGAGAAATAAAATGAAGTAAAAGATGGAGTAGAAAAGTTGGACAGACTTGAGCTAGAAATAGGACCCAGACCTTTTCTTCCTGTATGACCCTGGACAAGTAACTTCTTTCTTAGTTTCAGTTTCTTCCTCTAAAAAATAAGGATGTGAGAAGTCAATGTTGCTATATGCAACCTGTTACATTCATACCTTGAGCTCCTTAGGCCAAAAGAAACACAACCACATAGCTTAGTGGAAAGGACTCTGTGGACCTTGGTTCAAATCCTATATTGAACACTAAGTAGAATACCATGGGAAAATTGTTCACGTTTTCTTAGTTCTGGTTTTCTAAGAAATAGACAGAAGGATACTACCCACATCTTATGATCATGGTGGAGAAAAAGCTTTTGTTGACTTTAAATCTATTTTGAAATGCAGGTTATTATTACCTATTTGCTAACTCACTTTGTAAACTATATAAATGTGTTAAAATTATGAGGCTATAGATTGGGAGTAAGTGGACAATCAAAGAAACCAAGATGGAAGGAACATTTTAAACTACATGGTCCAATCAATTCATTTTGAGATGAGCTAAGAAACTTGTCCAGGTTCACATAGATTGTAAAGATCAGAGCTAAGATGCAAATGCGAATTTTCCAACTCTAATTCCAGTACTCCTCTTCCCCATATTGCACTAAGACCTTAAGATTTTTTTTCCCACTTTGCTCTTTCAAATGCGAAAACTAATGAGGATTTGGACATCTTCTCTCTAGAAATCTAAATTTGGACATGCCCTTCTTCTCAGGGCCTGTTGCTGAGTTCTCCCCCTTTTTTCCTCTCTTTCATTCCTCCTACATTCATCCTTCCAATCCCATAACTCAGTTCTTTAGGGCAAATGTTCTGTACCTTCCAATGTATCAGTTAGTCAATCTAATGACCTCACTCTACTAATGACAGTATATAGAAATTATTCCCAAATCTGCCCCATCTTTCTATATTATTCTTAAATAACAATAAGAATGTTTAATACCAAACAGTTAAAGTTAGTATAAAATGATGGTAACATTAACTGAATATTTGTGATAAAGTCATCTACAAAATTATATTTAACTCAAATTAAATAAACAATTATTAAGAATTGAGAAAGTCCTGGAAATATGACAGAGCATGAAGTAATCTAAGATGCAGGTCCCTTGCCCCTCTCCAAAATGTAGTAAAATAGAACAATTACGATAAAAACAAGTAGAAGGAAGTGTGGGTGGCAGAAGAACCTAGATATTTTATCCTCTTTGTGTAATAAAAGGAGAGAAAAAGAAATTATAATGCAGAGGCAAAAGAAGAATTGATTAAATGAAATGAAAAGACAGAAAAAAAGAGAAGACACTGATCAAATAAGAATATTATTCAACTTGTAGATAGGAGGCAAAGGGATAATGCAAGGATTATAGGTTCTCTAAAATAGAGTGAAAAAATAAATTTTAATATCATACTTTAAGAAAAGGGAAAAAATGTGATTTTACGTATTAGAGGTAGATGTAAACTTAACAGAAAGAACACCCAAATTTAACTCACAAAGAAACATTATAGTCAAACTTTAGAGTTACAGCATCTAACAATACATTTTCTAAGCAGCAAGGGAAAATAAAGCCTTACACATTACAAGAAATGCCAGTTAGAATATTGTAACTTTACTCCATGTTTATAAGAAATCAGAAGAATAAGAAATTAGAAGGAAAAGGAAATAAGGTAAACAGAAAAGCAAAAAAAGATCAATTGACAAACTAAATAGAATAGGAATACGTTCTAGACCTATGATTTCATTGACTTAGGTAGAGGCAATTGCCTCTACCAGTATAGTTCATTACTTTTTTTGCCTTCAAATTATAATCATAGAGAGTATAGCACTAAGAGTTTGACTATGTTGATGTTGCACATTCAAGTATAATTCAGAAGCATGACTTGAATCCAAATTGTACTAGATTTGAGGCTAACTCCATTCACTAATTAACACTCTCTTTAAGCCAAAATAATATTCAGGAAACCAAACCAAAACATTAAAAAAAAAAGATATGCAGCAAAAAAGAATTAAAGAAAAAACCCTTCAGAAGAAGTCAGAAGACAACAGAGTATTCAAGTAAAAACAGTAGAAAAATAAATAATTTCAGTGGATGATAAATGACTAGTACCAATGTGATATTCACAGTGCCTGCAGAGACCATGAATATCAAGACACAATTCTGAATCGCGAAATACCACAGACTGTGCACATGGAAGGCAGAACCAAAACATTTATTCAGGCACCAGAAAGTCAAATCCATCATAGTAACAAAAATCTATACACAATTACAATGCAAAGAGCAACACCATCTCCAGGCCTTCCTCCAGCTAGGTTTCCCACAAACCAGCTCCATTAAGGAAATCACAAGCAGGCTGTGTTAAACAAAATCACAAACAAGCTTTTTCCCTCACACTAGTCAGCAGCCTGCTCACCTGTATCCTTCCTAGCTCTAACTGCTCTCTGATCAATTTCCTCTCAGCTCTGTTCTAGTTCCACCCCTTCCTTTTCTTCCTATTCAGCAAACTCCTTCTACCACAGCCTCCATGTGACTCAGACTTCCATGTGACCCAGGCAAGTTACATGGGCCTATTAATGAATGGGAAAGACAGATTTTACATTTAAATTGCCATTACAATGACTAAGACATGACATTTTTTTTTCTTTTTTGTGTGGTCAGGCTAGAAACAGTCATGAATAAGGAGAGTGGATATTTAAAATTTATTATTTGGTTAAAAAAAGCAACAGCACCCTCATACATTATCTGAGGGATACTCAGAAGATATTGGTATGCTTTAATATGGATATGTGTATACATATACACATATATAATGAGTATTTAAAGGAAGAAAATAAATTTGTTTTCCTAACTGTAAATGGATTGTTGAACTCTTTAAGAAACTGAAAAAATGGATTAAAAGAACCAAATCTTTTCTATTTCCTATATTCAACAAATGCATTAAAAATATGAGCACATAAATAGTGAAAATAATGTTGAGCTCCCTAAGAAATTGAAAGAATGGATTAAAAGAATCAAACCTTGACTTTATGCTACATTTAACAAACACATTAAAAATATGAGCAAAAAATAGTGAAAATAATTAAAAAAATAAAATATATTTCAAGTGACTGAAAAAGTAGGAGGCATAAGCATGATTCCCACTAAGGTAAAAGTAAAATTTCAAAATGTCAAGAAGAAAAAAAAGAAATATTTCACTTTGTTTGGCAGTGCCATGTATAATAGATATACCTGTCTATCTATCCATCTATATTTATAGATAGATATAGACATTAAATGGCATATCGGCTAACTTCTTTAAAGAAAAACTCGGGCTATAGCAAAAGTGAAGTCATAGTAAGGCAATAAAATTGCCAATTTTAATATTCCTTTTTAAGAGTGAAATCAATCCAATAAAAAAAGATATAACAGGAAGACAGAGCTAACATTGTTGGAAAATTAATTTTCACTGTCACACTTGAATGGGAAAAGCAAAGAATACACACATATGTATATATATATATATATATATATATATATATATATATATATTAGTGTTCACAGTATCTTTACAAAAAATGATCATGTCCTATAATAAAAAGAAATGGGCATATAAGAGAAAGCAGAAATAAAGGTATATCAAAAATATGATGAAATGAAAAACTGTAATTACAAAGGTAACAGGGGTCAATGAAATATAGCATATTGACTGATGAGTAAAAAATATCACAGGAACAATCAATATGTGAAAGATAATATTACACACCAAAGACATATGCATATAAATAAAATTGTTCTCTGAAGAAAATATGTATCTCTGAATTATATTAAATAAATAAACAAAAGAAAAAACCAGAATGTCAAATTAGAAGACTAGAAGATAAAGTAGCAGCACAAAAAAAAATAGTACAGATTTACATGAAAACAGAAGAAATACTAACAATTGGAGAAGAAAAAGAGAATCTTGACAATAAATACTATTGAAATTATTAAATTTTGCTTATGAACAAGATGACCTATTTCTAAAAATAAAGCTGCTAGCAAAACAACCCACTAGCTAGTATAATCAAGAAAAAGAGAAGAAAATTACAGTACTTAATTTTTTTTTAAATGGACAAGATAAATTCCCAAAACCCACACAGGACTTTTGCTTTGAAATACTGTTCATATTGATGTGCCTGACAAACTAAAAATCCAAAAGAAGTTGATATGTGTCTACAAAGTTATAAAATGCCACAACTAACAAGGCAAGGAGTAGAAACTTCAAATATACCATCTCAGAAAATGAAATAGCATAAGTAAATAATATATTGCCACAGTAGGGATGAACAGCAATGGGTCTGATAAATTTACAAATGCAATTACAAAATCTTAAGAATATTATTTCTCAAAGACAGAGACAAGGACTCCACCAAGCTCTTTTTATGAGGCAAAGATAGTTTTGATGCTATTAACAAAGAGAGAGAAAGAAGACAGAACTCTTGATCAATTTTACTAATGGATCATAATATAAAATCTCAGATAAAATATCCATAAAGAGAATATATTGACATAAATGCAGGAAAATAATCCACTATGTCACAGATTCATACTATGGATGCCAGAATGATTTGATATTTAAGAAATATGTAGAATCACTGATGGCATAAACAACAAAAACTAGTCATTAGTTTCATTTGTTAGCTCTTTTGAGGCATTCTTCTCTTCATTGACTTTTTGGACTTCTTTTGCCCTTTGGGTTAGTCTATTTTCAAGGTGTTATTTTCTTCAGTATTTTTTGGGTCTCCTTAAGCAAGCTGCTGGTTGGATGTTCTTGCATCAATCTCATTTCTCTTCCCAATTTTTCCTCTACTTCATTTCACTTGATTTTTAAAATCCTTTTTGAGCTCCTCCATGGCCTGCAACCAGCTCATATTCCTCTTGGAGGCTTTTGATGTAGGAGCTTTTACTCTCCTGTCCTCCTCTGGCTATATGCCCTGATCTTCTTTGTTACCAAAGTAAGATTCTAGTCTATGTTGTTTTACGATGTTTACTCATCTTCCCAGAGAAACACTTGATTTTCTAACTCTGTGAATGTAGAACTCTGCTTCCAGTGGGGGTTGGGGGTGGGTGTACTGTCCCAGGCTTAAGGAGTTTTGTATCAGCTGCTGGATCCTCCACTGTCTATGGACCCAGAGCTCCAGAAGCAGCCACTGCAATCACCCCCACTGCCTGGGGCTGAGGCTGGACCAGGCCAGACCTTGAGCTGCTACTCTTTCATGCAGGTCCACAGGGTTTTCCTCCTGACCTTTTTGGAGTTTGTGGGTTGAGAAGTCTGGAAACTGCCATAGCTGCCAATGATTCAGTTCCCTGAGGCATGTTATGACCTATCTTCAAAGGTGTGGCCCACACTAGACTGTGCTCCACTCCTTATGTGGTTCAAAAGACCCTTCCTGTCAACATTCCAGGTTATTTTGGACTGGAGATTTGTTTCACACTGTCATTTTGTGGGTTCTGTAGCTCTAGAATTTGTTTAAAGTAATTTTTACAAGTATTTGGAGGACTTTGAGACAGAGATCATAGAAGTCTCTGCTTTTACTTCATCATCTTGGTTCCACCCCTTAGTTGTTAGTTCAATGGTTATTTTTTTTTTACTTTTAATTTTATTCTCTTCTCTGATTTTTATGATTTCCATTTTGATTTAGTCAGATATTTTACATTTGCTCTTTTTCTAGATTTTTGTAGTTGCATGCCCAATTCATTGATTGGCTTTTTTTCTCTTCTATTAATGTATGCATTTAGAGATATAATATTTCCCCTAAGTTCTGCTTTGTCTGAATCCCTCAAATTTTGATATGTTGTCTCATTGTTGCTATTCATTAGATTTAATGAAGTTATTGGTGTTTGATATGGTATATTTTTGATGTAGGAATTCTTTAGAAGAATATTATTTAGTTCCCAATTAATTTTAAATCTATACTACCACAGTTTTTTATGTTTATTTATTTTTAGTTTTCAACATTTATTTCCACAAAATGGAGTTCCAAATTTTCTCCCCATCTTCCCCCAACCCCCACCCTAAAATGTCACACATTCTCATTATCCCCTTTCCAATCTGCCCTCCCTTCTATCACACACCTTCCTTCCATTATCCCCATCTTCTCTCTTTTTTTTGTAGGGCAAGTCAGGTTTGTATACCCCATTATTATTCTGATTTCCCAGTTGCATGCAAAAACAATTTTCAACATTTGTTCCAAATACTAAGAGTTCTAACTTTTTTCCCTTTCTTCCTCCCCATCCATCCCCACTGAGAAGGCGAGCAATTTCATATAGGCTATATATGTGTAGTTTTGCAAAAGACTTTCATTATAGTCATTTTGTGTAAGACTAACTATATTCCTTTTCATTCTATCCTGCCTTCCATTTATTCTATTCTCTCTTTTGACCTTTTCCCTCCCCAAAAGTATTTACTTCTAATTACCCCCTCACTTTTGCCCCAATTTGCCCTCCCTTTTATCATCCTCACCCTACTTCTCCCCTTCTCCCCTACTTTCCTATAGTGTAAAATAGATATTCACACCAAATTGAGCAAGCATGTTATTCCATCCTTAAGCAAAATGTGATGAGAGTAAGCTGTACTTTTTCCCTCTCACCTTCCCCCTTTTCTTCTCCATTGATAAAGCTTTTGCTTGCCTCTTTTCTGAGATATAATCTGCTTGATTCCATTTCTCCCTTTCTCCTCCAATATATTTCTCTCACCCCTTAATTTCATTTTTTAGATATCATCCCATCCTGCTCAACTCATCCTGTGCTCTCTACATATATATACATACATATATATATATATATACACACATATATATATATATATACATGATATGTGTGTGTGTGTGTGTGTGTGTGTGTGTGTGTATAACTCTTCCAGCTATCCAAATACTGAGAAAAGTTTCAAGAGTTAAAAATATTATCTTTCCATGTAGGAATGTAAACAGATCCCTTATGATTTCTCTTTCCTCTTTACTTTTTCATGCTTCTCTTGATTCTTGTGTTTGGAAGTCAAATTTTCTATTCATCTTTGATCTTTTCATGAAGAACTCTTGAAAGTCCTCTATTTCATTGAATGATCATTTTTCCCCTGAAGAATTATACTCAGTTTTTCTAGGTAAATGATTCTTGGTTTTAATCCTTTGACTTCAGGAATATCATATTCCAAAACCTGTGATCCCTTAATGTGGAAGCTGCTAGATCTTGTGTTATCCTGATTGTATTTTCACAATACCTGAATTGTTTCTTTCTAGTTGCTTGCAATATTTTCTCCTTGACCTGGGAACTCAGGAGTTTGATTGTAATATTCTTAGGAGTTTCTCTTTTTGGGTCTCTTTCAGGTGATTGGTGGATTCTTTCAATATATATTTTGCCCTCTGGTTCTAGAATATCAGGGCAGTTTTCCTTGATAACTTCATGAAAGATGATATCTAGGCTTTTTATTTATCATGACTTTCAGGTAATCCCATAATTTTTTTTATATGAATTTATTTATTTAACTTTTTACATTCATTTTCACAAAATTTTGGGTTCAGAACTATTTTCTTCAGTGAGCTTTTGAACCTCATTTTCCATTTGGCTAATTCTGCTTTTGAAAGCATTCTTCTCCTCATTGGCTTTTTGAACCCCTTTTGCCAATTGAGTGAGCCTATTTTTCAAGGTGTTATTTCCTTCAGCATTTTTGGGGTCTCCTTTAGCAAGGTATTGACCCATTTTTCTTGCTTTTCTTGCATCTCTCTCATTTCTCTTCCCAGTTTTTCCTCCACCTGTCTGCCTTGATTTTCAAAATCCTTTTTGAGCTCTTCCATGGCCTGAGCCCATTGGATATCTATTTTGGATGTTTGGGATACAGAGACCTTAGCTTCTATGTGTTTCCCTGATGATAAGCATTGTTCTTCCTCATCAGAAAGAAAAGGAGGAAACATCTGTTCACCAAGAAAGTAACCTTCTATGGTCTTATTTTTCTTCCCTTTTCTGAGCATTTTCCCAGCCAGTTACTTGACTTCTGAGATTCCTCTCCACCCCCTCCTAGATCTGCCCAGCTAGTGCTTGGAGTCTGAGATTCAAATGCTGCTCCCCAGCCTCAGGGCTTTCAGTGGCAGATGGGGCTGCTATTCAGGGTAAGATTAAATTCAGGTTCTCAGGTAGGGGCAGGGCCGCCTCCCAGGCTCAGTTCCCTCAGGGGGTTTATGTGGAGACCTTCAGTAATGGAGTGGAGCTCCTGCCTGCTTGGGCAACCTGGGTCTGCTGCTGTCTCTGTCTCTGCCACTGCCTCCCGAAGGGCCCTGAGTTATGGAGACATCCCTACTCCCCTCTCAGCCAGCCTGGAAGTCTCTCTCACTGACCTGTAGCGCCTGTGGGTGGAAGGACCTTCGCGGCCACTGGAGATTCTGTCCCTGGAGCCCTCTGGTCCTTTAACATGGTAGCTTCTAAATCTTTTGTGATCCTGACTAAATCCATGATATTTGAATGCTTTCTTTATGATTTCTAGGTGTATTTCTCTTCGACCTGTTGTTATTCAATCATTTCATTCATGTCTGACCCTTTGTCATATTTGGGGTTTTCTTGGTAGAGATCCTAGAGTGGTTTGCCATTTTCTTCTCCAACTCATTTTACAGATAAGGAAACTGAAGTGAAAGGGGTTAAGGATTTTGCCCAGGGTCACATAACTAGTATGTAACTGAGATTGGATTTGAACTCAGGTCTTCCTTGATCCAGGCCCAACATTCTATCCACTGTACTACCTATCTTTTTGTTTATATTTGTATTCACAGTGGTTAGCATAGTGCATGGCACATAGCAAGAACTTAAATGCTTGCTCATTGATTAACCACATAATATATCTGTATGTGGTGTGTGCATGCGTGTGTGTGTGTGTGTGTGTGTGTTTGTGTTAAAATTATTCTATTTTAGATTTGAATCACAAAGGATTTTGGGGAAAGGGACATGGATAGCTCAATATAACTATTGTTGTGAGGAAGAAAATCATGATATAGTGGAAAGAATCCTGGAAAGAACAAGGAGACCAAGGGATTAGTTAGTTATGAGTCTTATCTCAGTAACAACCTAGTAGTATGAATTGGAACAAGTCACTTGGTTTCCTAGGGCTTCAGATGACTCATCTGTACTAATAATCAGAATGAGGTCATGGATAACACATTGGACATAGGATTAAGTATACCTATGTATAGACTTGCCACTAACACTCAAAATGTAGATCTTGGATAAATCATTCAATCTCTCTCTGAGATGTTGGAATAGTGAATGGTATAATGGGCCTGGAATTTGGAAGACCTGAGTTCAAATAGGTCTAAGACACTTCCTAGCAATGTGACCCTAGGTAAGTCACTTTACCGCTGTTTGCCTCAGTTTCCTCAACTGTAAATGGAGATAATAAAAGCACCTAGCTCCCAGGGTTGTCATAAGGATCAAATTAGACAGCACCTGGTACATAGTAGGCACCATATAAATGTCTATTCCCTTCTCTTGCCCCTCAGTGAGACTCTATGTCATCACTTGTAAAAAAAGGGATAATTTCATAGGGTTCAAATGACACAGAGATATAAATCATTATTATGTGAATGGTTTAACAGCCTACTTTGTTCCCCCTCATAAACCTAGAACATGTGTGTTCTTCCTAATATCTGTAACTATCAAAAATGTTGATAAGTTTTTAGGCTGTTCAGGTAGGAGGCAGAAAAGACCCTACCATGGCATTTCTTGGTATTAATATACACCTTTCTAAATACCTCTTGAGTATCTTTATCTCTTCTCTTGATTTATACCTGAAAGTTTCCATTTCCTAGCATATGCTCACCTCTCTAAGCTGAGAAGAGAATGAATTAGCAGTTACAGGATAACTAGGAAAGCTGGTGATACCTAGCAGAAATATCATACAATTTCGCATATTTTTCTCCAAATCTCTAGCAACCATATTCAGAGAAGACAATCGTCATCAATATTTTATAGGTGAAGAATTTTGCACCAGCAAATACAGTTAGAATCCTTATTCAGAAAAGGTTCATATTTGGAGGGGAAGTATGACTCATATTCTTTTCTTGATTCTATGTCTTTTCCAGCCTCTACTTGTTTGCTAATTATGCAAGTCTAGGCAAATTATTTAGCCTCACAAGACTATAATGTCCTAAACTGTAAAATGAAGGATTAAAATACATAAGTAGTCAAAGGACATAAAGAAACAATTTGCAAATAAGATATCAATTATACAAAAATATGCTCAATATAAATAATATATTAAAACAATTGTTTTGGTTAATATCCGTCAAATTAGCAAAAATAAAAAAGAATAGAATTATCCTTGTTTGGATGTACTATGTTAAGGAAGACAGGAACACTAATGTGGTGGTGGAGCAAGGAATTGGTCCAATTTTTCTGGAGAATTATTTGGAATTATGTAAGAAAAGTCACTAAAATGGCATGACTCTAAGTAACTTAAAGATGAGAAGAAAGATTTAACTTTCCTCCACATCTTCAGAATTGAATTATTTTTGGTAGAAAAAAATAAAACCTTGAATAAAAGTGGGGGGCCATTTATTAGAGAATAACTGAACAAATTACTGTATATGAATATAATAAAATACTATTATAATAGAAAATAAATCTGAGAAATTCAAAGAAATATGGAAAGATGGATCAAGTGGTAAAGAACGAAAACAGAACGAGAACAAAAAGTGGAATGGCTATATTAACATAAAATGCTAAAAGGCAATCAATTGTGATTCATTGTAAAATTCAATCTTGATAGAAAAAAAACGAGGAAACACATATTCTCCCTATATAAAGGTGGAGGACTAGTTGGTCAGTTAATAAATATTTAGTAAGTACCTACTATGTGCCAGGCACTGCGCTAAATTTTATTGGTACAAAAAAATATGAAATGCAGTCCCTGCTCTCAAGGAGTTCACAGTCTACTGGGGCAAGCGACATGCAAACAACTAGGTATAAAAGAGCTATATACAAGATAAATTAGAAATAACAGGAGAACACTAGAATGGAGAAAGAGTCGGGAAAGAGTTTTAGCTCATCTTGAAGGAAGTCAGGAGGTAGAGATTAGGAGGGAGAGCATGGAGAGCAGACAGGGAGAATGCCTACAGTAAAGCATTCTGGGAGAAACGCCCAAGAGGTTATCATCAATGGATTTCCACCTATATGGGATAGGGTATGAGTTGTAAGAACTGCAGAAAGGCACAGGAAGGAAGGTTGTAACAGACTTTGAAAAACAGAAGGTCTTATATTTGATCAACTCAAGTTTATTAAGTAGGGAGGTGATACAGAAGGAAGTGCCATCCCCAGAACTGGTGTTGTCCATAACTCACTTCAGAGCTGCCATTACCATAAGTGATCCAGCATTCTGTTCTAATCAATTATATTTGTCATTTAATAGGTGTTTCCCATCTCCTATGCCTAGTAAATTCTTACCTCCTATTATTTGTGTTACAATGAGTCGTCATTACTTTCTGAAGTTGGGAACCCCTTACAATGACTGCTATTCCTTGATGTTCTTGCCCCTAATAAGCTCAGTATTACCCTAAGTCAATTCCTATCATCCTCTATTCATTGTTTTTTGCCACTACTAAGACTCTACCCCATCATTAACAGAATATGTTGTCCTATATCAAATCCTCATATGCTCTGTCTATATTCTGGTTTGTAAGAAGGTCTATTTTGGTTTGTTGGTTTGTCCACCCTTTCTTTGAAAGTATCAAATCTCTTGCCTTTCAGAGTAACGTTCATTGCTTCTATCATTCCCTGATAAAATGAACAAAGAGAAAGAATAGGCATATTCATGAAACTCACTATGATATCTATATCTCCAATTTGCTGCATTTATTATACTAACTTTGAATTCTTCCTTAAATGCCCAATACTGATAATGATTTTATTTCACTGTGATAAATAAAGGATATATTCATTATTTCTGCTTTTCTAGATTTGATTGGGTTTTCAATACACTTGCACAGGGTGAATTTTTTTAAAAGATGAAATTTAAAGCTGAAAAATATTACATAGTCATTTCAGCTCCCATTCTGTAATATAGTTAACTTTTCTAATATTCCATTCTGGTCCTTACCTTATTCTTGTTTGTCCTTTAATAATGTTTCTCTAGGTCCAAAAGAACCACATTTACATCCCTATTATAGCATTGCCTCTATTATTCTATGTTTAATTAGTTTTCTTTTTCAGTAATTGAATGCTAAATCATTGGATGCATATGTGTATATATATTTATGTATATACTAATTTGTATATATGTATGTATATGCACATATATTTATACATACATACATATGCATACTATATATATATGTATATGTGTATATGTGTATGTGTGTGTAGTTTTAAATGCATGGTATCTTTAAGCATAATGGAATGTCCATGCTTATCTTATTTAAACGTACCTGTTTTTGACTGTTGCCTTCTCTAAGATTATGATTTCCATCCCTGCATTATTGAATCTGCCTGAGGCATAATAGATCATGCTCAAACTCTTAATTTTAACTTTGTGAATCTTTGTTTCAAATATATTGATTGTGGAAGACACATTCTTGTATTCTGCTCTTTAATCCATTTTGCTACCCTGCTCTGTTCTATCACATCATTCACATTCAAGAGCATTGTTGATTGTTATTTTTTTCCTCTATCCTCTCCTCTTATAATTTTCCTTATCGTTGGGTTCTTGCTCAGCCCAATTCCCATATAAAGAAGGTAGGTAAGCAAAAAGAATGGAAATAACACTAAAAATCTATAGTTTAAGTGGTCTGATACCATTCTCCTACTCCATGTCTCATCAATCCAGACTCTGACCAATGGCTCATATTTTCTTTTTCTTTTCATCCTCCTTTTATCCTCATTTTCATTATCATCCTCATCCTCATCTTCATTTACCCTTCAAAGTCAAAATTTGTCTTTTTTATGACTATACCCTTCCCAACCTTACCCTACCTTGCCCTGCCCCTGCCTTTCTAGCTACTGAGTTTAATATATTTCTATACCAAGTTCTTTATGTGAGGGCTGGATGGAGAGAGTGAGCAAGTTTATTCAACCTCTTTTGCCTGAAGCTCAGGGATGTCAAATTATCCTACACTTGCCTTCATTTTTGCATACTCTACTTCTAGAATAACTCAATTATAAGCAATAATCACTTCCTCTGCCCACTTCCTCATTTCTATTATAGTGTATTCCATTTTCCTTCCTTTTCATTTCCTCCCTGAAAAGCAAGGAAACAGAGCACAACCACACCCTAGACCCCTACATTTGTTTTTATTTATAACTCCATCACCACCAGAGATAAGGTTTTGGAGGGACATTTTTCTGTTCTTTTCCAATTTGAATGCAAGTGTTCCTTCATTATCTTGCTCCTTTCAAATGTTCAAATGTGTTAACCTCTCTAGATTTGTCTCATCTCTTGTTTTTGGTTCAAGTATTCTACCTACCTCTAATCTTATCATGAAGAGTACTTGAATATTTGATTTGTTGAATTTTTCTACTCAATATTACAAAATAATTTTTTTATATATCATATAGCATATGAATCATTATTCTTAGTAGTTGCAGTACAATTTTTGTAATTTGCACAGTGGTTTTTCATTCTTGAACTCTTTCTTCCTGGTTAATTATAGTACTTTTTTCTTTGATTAGGAAGCTCTGGATTTGGTTATGACAATATTCTGTACTTTCAATTTGGGGTTTCTTTCAGAAAGTGGTTTCTGGATTTATTATTAAAAATAAATTTTATTAATTATTCTTTTTTCACATCATGATAATTTCTCCTAATATTTCTTTATCTACTTGTTTCAGAAAGTCATTAAATGTAACAATGAATATTTCAAAGACAAAAAGAGGAAAAATTAGTATAACTGAAAATATAACATTGAAGAAGTCTGAAATTAGATATAATGTTATATATTGTAAAATATGGACCTCTCACCTCTGCAAAGGAAAAGAATGGTGATATCTTCTCTCATAAAGTCATGAACATTTTTGTAATTTTGCCAAATTCATTTTTGATATTTTTATGGTTGTTCTTTCCATCTACATTGTTAAAATAATTATGTATATTATTTCCCTGAGTCTCTTTACTTCAGTCTGCATCATGCTATGTAGATCTTTGCATACTTGTCTTTATTCATTGCATTCATCATTTGTTACAGCACAATAATAATAATATATTGCCTTCCTGTACCAAAATTTGCTTAATGATCTAATTCATTGAAATCTACTTTGATTCCTCTTTTTTCTATCACAAAAAATGCTGCTATAAAAATTTTGCTGTTTTTATTGACTTTCTTCTTATCAATGATCTCAATGGACTCTCTGGGTCAAAGAGTACAGATAATCCAGTTATTTTATTTCTGTTATTCCAAATTAATTTCTAAAATAGCTGTGCTGAAACACAGCTCTACTAATAATGCACTTGAGTGCCTCTCTTCCCACAACCACTCCAACCTTGACTATTTCCATCTTTTTCCCATTCCAATTTGCAGGGTCTAAGATAAAAGTTCAGTTGCTCTGATTTGTATTTATTATTAATGATTTATAGTATTCATTGATGTGGTTCATAGTTTGTAATTCTTTTGAGACTTGTAGACCCATTTTAATTTTCATTTCTATATTTATTTATAAATATCTCTAGTTGTTTAGATGATCTCAAGGCTATAATTCTCTACTGCAATTAATATCTTCCCCATTGGTTTAATTGCTTATACTCAAGGTCTTTAATTCTTCCCAAGATCTTTATTAATTTTAGACTTGTTTTTCCTTATATCCCACTATTGCTCACTCCTTGAATTCTTCCCTTTTGATTATGTTTTCCCTGAGGACTGGACTCCAGTGACAGACAATTAACTTTTCACTGAGTTTGATCTCTGCCACAAGTGACTTCCGGGAGGAGAGAATTGGTGCCAGCTGGGTGCTAGGTCATTTCCTTTGGGATTTATTTAGTGCCACATACATATCCTGTTCCAATGCTCTTTTCTCCTCTGTAGCTGATTGTCATTGAAGCAGAGTGCTTTCCTCCTTTCACATAAGCTTCTGCCTTTTGGTTTTTTGAAGCTCTGGAAGGGGAGAGAAGGAGGTAGGGTTGAGTAATTTTGTAAGCTACAGGCCAACTTGTACAACCCTGTACCTAATGAGTGGCGGGGGAGAGTGCTAAACAAGTATGTTAGAGGTTAGGGATTAGCCTTCTCTGCTGTTAGTTCAAGTTGTTTCCTTGTTGTAGTTCTTGGTATCTTAGACTACAGAGAGAGTTGAAATTACTTATCTGTTTAAATTCTTCTCTTTTTAGGGTGGTTTGAGAAGACATAACAATTAGAAAAAAAATGTGTCGTCCTGCATCTCTTGTTAAGCATAAGAACCAGAGGTATAGTGGATTTATTTTATTTCTATTTTGCCCTCTGGCTATAACACTTCTGGATTATTGTTGTCTTTTCTTAATCAGGTTATTCACATATTTTGTTTGGTCATGATTTTTAGAGAGTTTTTCTTTGTTTGTTTTTGGTTGTTTTTTTTTTTAGGGTAGTTAGGTAATTCAGTAGATAAAGTGACTGGTCTCCTGGATTCAGGAAGACTCATATTCCTGAGTTTAAATGAAGCCTCAGACCCTTACTAGCGGTGTGACTCTGGATAAATCTTAACCCTATTTGCTTCAGTTTCCTCAGCTATGAAATGAACTGGAGAAGAAAAGGCAATAGTGTGTTTGCCAAGAAAATCCCAAATAGGGTCAAAAAGAGTTGGACATAACTAAAAATGTCCGAACAACAACAAATTGATTTTTAAATTAACATTATGACCTATTTACTAGCACACTTATTTTTGATAGTGGATAACTTACATGTTCTAATGTTCCACTTTTTTAAAAACTTCATTATAATATTTCATATTATCACATGGAATCATTGAGTACTGCTTGCTATTTTCCTCAAACTGAATTGTATAAAATTTCTATTTGTTGCTCTCATAAAGTGTTAAATATTTTTATATAAAATTGACTTTTTTTTAATTCTTTATTTTCATGGGTGTAACTCTGTAGAGTAGGTTCTGATAATCATTTAAAAATTTCCTTCTCTTTTTTGATTGCATCTTGCTCATTTATTTTTTGTTTATTTGATTTTCCTTCTTTTTTCTAATCTGGTTAAGTAAAAGTTTATTTTCTTGGTCTTTTTAAAGAACCAACTTTTGTTTTATCAAAATTATAATAATTATAATTTATCTATTTCTTCTTCAAGTTTTAAAGGTTTTTGAATTTATTTGGGAGTTATTAACTTATGAGCTTCATTTTTGACACGTATTCAGTTTGTTCTTTGTGTAATTAACATTGGTTCCAAATTTTTTTCTCTGAAGATTTCTTTATTTTTATTATAGAAATTTGTTTTATCATTGTAATTTTCTTCATTAAATTATTAATTATTTCTCTGATTTGTTCTTTGGCCCCTTCATTATTTAGGATACTGTTTTTAAGTGGTGCAGTGGATAGAGCATTAGTGCCTGAGTTCAAATCTCACCTCGGACACTTGACACTCACTTAACCCCAATTGTCTCTTCTTGGGTCATCTCCAGTCATCCTGATGAATATCTGGTCACTGGATTCAGATGGCTCTGGAGGAGAAGTGAGGCTCGTGACCTGCGCCCCTCAAAACAAAGTCAAGTGCAAGTCATGTCATTATTTCTCTGATGGCATGGCCTTGGGACAAACACACACATTAAGTTTCTGTTTAGGTCTGTGTGTTTTGGTTGTGCTCCCTGCATTAATTATTATTTTTGTTGCATCTGTATAGGATGTGATTAGTATTTCTTCTTTTAAAATTATTTATAATTTCTCTGTGTCCTAATGGACAAGTCTATTTTGTAAAAGTGTTATGTGGTGTGGAGATGTATATATATTCTTCACATTATGTACATATTTTCTCATTCAAAAGATACCATAAGTCTTTCAGCACTTAATTCTGTGGTACATTTTTTCAGTTACATATTTTCTCTTTTGTTTATGTTTTTGTCAAGCATCTTGACCTTTGAGGGAGGAACACGCAATTCTTTTATTCTGTACTATTATTAGGTGGGTACAATTCCTTTCAAACTTACTGTAATTACGTTAAGTGTAAGGATGGTTCCCTTCCCTCCCTTTAAAAAAAATTTATCTTATTTATTTTAAATAAATTTTACTGTTTCAGAGCAATAAAACCATCATGAACTCTATCCCATCAAGTCTTAGTGACAACAAAAAAATGCTTCTTTGTGGTGGAATCTCTGTTTCTTCAACTTTCGTTATTTGTGCATAGACATTTGAAGTCATGGTTTTATGACTGGTTGCTTTCTTGGATTTTTTTTTCCTTATAATTTTTGGGTATATGCACTGCTATTCTTCTTCTTTTACTGTAGTTGCAGTAGTTGGAGAATATGCATAAGCCACCTTATCCCTTCCATATTCTTTTTGATTTTAAAACCTTGATTGAATTTGTCAGACAATTAGAAAATTCATTCTTACCAAATGAAGAAGTGGAGGATCAGAGAGAGAAGTAACTTGCTCAACTTCCCCTCAGCCTTTTAAAGGAGCCCAGGAGATATTTTATCTAAACCTCGCCTGTTGTATTCCTCTCTATGCTATCTCTTAAAATCGCATATGCAGTCTCTGTTTTAATATCTTAATATTATATTTAATAATCATATAACACACTATGATAAGAAATTCCGTTCAACTTTTGGACACCTCTAATGGTTAGAAATTTGCTTTGTTATATAAAAGCAAAATTTGCCTTTCTGCAAACTCTACCAATAACCCATAATGCTACCTTCTGGGGCCAAATAAGCCAAATCAAATACTTCTTCTACATCATAGTCTTATATCATTTGCCCCTTGAACCCAAGTTTCTCTTTTATAGGTTAGACAGTTCCAGTCATTTCCATTAGTTTTAAAATATAATGGTTTTCTCAGTTATCCTCCTTTGGAAGACTCAAATTTATTAATGTCTTGTCCCAAAAGTTTTATAGTGTTGCTCTAAATTGAAATGCAGTACTCTTAATTGGACAATGGACCTAAAATTTGCCTAGTTTGTGATATGCTTTCTGTATGAGACTGCTCTTTCTAATGGAAAGAACACAAGCACTGAGTTTGAATTCCAGGTTTGTCACTCACTGTCTGTGATGTCATCACCACTTCAGTTATTCCCTCCTAGCAGATCATTATATAATTAATGTGGTGGTCAGAATCATAAGGTTAACCAATGCTAGAAGAATAATGAAGGACTCAAGACCTTGAGGCATCATAAATCAAGCTGAACTAGGCATTTTGATAATGTTGAACTCTTATTTCTGGGTTTTATGAACTCTTAGCTCTCAGGAGGAAGGTCAAACCAGGAAAATGCTCTATGTCATTTCTAGGATCAAAGTATGCTGAGCAGAGTAGGAACTTCCCCAATAATCTTTGAGGGAGAGAAGTAAGAAAAGTAACCTGATTCTAGGGTTAGGCAATCAGATCCTGGTCCAATGGAACATTTAGTTCATTAAGACATGATGATAGCAATGCATATATTTCTCAATATTCTAAGTTTCTAATACTATTATTCACACTATTGTATTTCTGTTTTCATGACTGTATTTTAACATGCAACCTCTGAAAGCAATTCTCTTAGATCAGAAAATGATTAAACCAACAATCCTTTTCAAATGAGGAGCAAAAAATGTCATGGAATGAACTGTCTTGTGTTTATCACTATTTCACTATATGATTTGGACAAGTTATACCCACCTTTCTGGGCACAGAGGTGTCCCAATAAAATGAAGTAATTCTACTAGTTGATTTCTAAAGTCCCTTCCAGTTTTAATATCTCTAAATTGCTGTCTTTGCAAGTATATGCATGTGTAATATGTATAATTTTAACTGAGCAAAGTTAAAACAAGTCTTGGCCACACAGGAAAAGAAAATGTCAAATGAGTTATAATATTAAGTGTCCCCTACACTGAACATAGAGTTTGCATTTGAGAACAGAGCATTAACAGGATAATGTTAATACAGTCAAAATTCCTTTGAGGATGTAAATGGATTTTAAAAATCAAGAAAAGAAAAATGGTCAAACCCTTGAATAAAGAGGAACAGATTAGAAAGTCAGTTCTTCACAGGCTCTATAATTAGTAACAATTTCCAGTTATGTAAAAAAACGTTCCATCCTGATTTGAATAGTAAGAATTATGCTACAGTGGAACAACCACCTCTCTTTCTTCCTTCAACTTTTTCTCCCTTCCTTCCTTCCTTCCTTCCTTCCTTCCTTCCTTCCTTCCTTCCTTCCTTCCTTCCTTCCTTCCTTCCTTCCTTCCTTCTCCTTATTTTTCATTACTTATTACCTAAAATCTTCTCAACCCATAAATTTTGATGGCTTGAAATCCCCTGGGCTATCATCTCACTATAAAATATCCATAGCTCTGTAATGCAGTCTCTCTATATAAATGCATTGTACTCACCTCCCACTAAGAAAATTAGCTCTTTAATCATTCGAATCCAAATAAAAATGCTATGATACCCTTAAGGCATAGAAGTTGTACACTTTGGAAAGAATGTCTGAAAATTTAATCAGCCCATTTGGTGATTGAGGGTACGAGACTGCAGGGAGGGACCAGGCAGGGTGCAGAATGGGGGTACTATGAGGGGATGCTTGGTTCATTTTCTACATAACACAAGTCAGAAAGAAAGTTGTGTCTTACTACCCTCCAAAAGCCAGGGGGTCCATTTTTAGTCACTGTCCTGTGGAGGAGAGTATGAAATTCTTTCCTTTAAGTGTAGAATCCCGATGTTAAAGTAAAGTAACCGAGAAAGCTCCAAACAGTCTAATTTTAGACATTTCAAAGGTCCCTTATGCTCTCCATCTGCACTAATTTATGGGACTTCAGACTCTAACTTTCAGTCTCAGGTTTGCCATCAAAGTCTGTATTTTCTACCACTAACCTAAATGAAATGGTTCCCTCAATTCCAGTTAGAATATGCTGACCAAGACAATAAATTACGCATGCAGATGCCAGTTAGAGGAGGCATATTTTTCCAAATTCCCCAGTCATACTCCTTCCAAGGTGGAAGAAGTTTCTGCAATAACCCTTCTTCCATAGCATCTTGTTAAGTAGTCATACTGTTGCTAAGTTTCAGTCTGGGGGAAATTCTCATTTTTCCCACATGCTGCCTACAAAAGTAGTAAGAGAAAATTAATCTTTTTAACAACCTCCTCCCCTGCTCTATGAGTGTAAAGCACAATGGCTAGAGAAGCAAAGAGTTGTGGAGAGTGACTATGGCTTTTAGTCTTCCATCCTAACCTGAAGTTGGGAGGACCCAACAGGCTCAAATTCTTCAGGGAATAAAACCTTTCACTTTCTTTCCTGACCCAGTTATAGTCCAGATGTCATGGGGGCACTGGAGGATACCACAGAACAAGCTCTCTGGGTAGCCCTTGTCCGAACCTTCTAGGCAAATCTCCTTTCTCCATCTATCCTTCTAGCTAAATATTGGTATCTTCCATCCTCACCCCACGTTAGTAAACCATGTGCACCTTCTCTTCCTCAAACTTTAGGCCCATTTCAGATTTGACATCACATTGATGGTATAAGCAAGGAGTCACCAGTTATAATCCTTCCAGTAATAGATCACTAAGTATTATCATCTCAGCAACTGCCCCCTACAAGCCCCTGAGCATTTCATCTGATCTGCAACTAAACCCTCCCATATGAGTTGTTCCTTTCATTTAGAGTGTTAGCTCCTTAAGATCTGTGACTGCTTAATATTCTACTTCTGTCCCCAGCATTTAGCATAGTGAAAAGCATATAGCAGATGCTTAAAAAAATGTATGTTGACTTGATTTGATATTGTAAGCACTTAATAAATGCTTCTCCATACAGTCTTTTATTGATTGGACTCAGACTCAAGAATACTGAATTTAAATTTCTGACTCTGCTTCTTATTAACTCTGTAGCATTAAACAAGAGATTCAATTGCCTATTGCCTCAGTTTCCTCATCAGTAAAATGAAATTGGACTAGTTCATCTGATTGAGAGAATGAGCTCTGTTGGGATCCTAGTACAGACTATAGGCTGTAGAATAATATACCATGGTATTAGCATTGAAGATGGCCTCAGACGTATCAATAAATTAATCCTCATTACTAAGAAAGGAAAGACGGAAGGAAGGACTTATTAAATATTCCCTATGTGCTGGACATTCTATTAAGTACTTTACAAATATCTGATTTGATCCTCACTACAACCCTGTAAGATAGGTGCTAATATTATTACCAATTGAATAAATCAGTGCTTTCCCCCCATTGAAATGGTAAAATCCAAATTATATTAGAAAAAAATGATCTTCCTGTTGTTCATTCATTATTCAGTCATGTCTGACTTTTCATGACCCCATCTGGAATTTTCTTGGTAAATATAATGGAGTGGTTTGCCATTTCCTTCTCCATATTTTATATATGAGAAACTGAGGCAGTTAAGTGACTTATCTAAGGTCACACAGAGTATACCTGAGGCCATATTTGAGCTCAGGAAGGTGACTTTTCTTGACTCCAGGTACAGTTTTCTATTGACTGTGCCACCCAGCCATCTCCAAACTGATTTCAGCTCTTAAAAAAAAGGTAGGAGGGAGGTTTAATTTGGTCCCTGAAATTTTAAGCCAAACTCAGATTCATGATAAATGGGAAAGGGGGCACCCTAATCTTTCATCTTCAGTGTGAAAATATTTAACTAGTATTTGAAAATTGAAGTTTTAATAAACAGAACATAGATTAGCCTATGATTCTCTATTTAATTCCCATAGAATGATTAAGTGATATTTAGTATACAACAGTGCACAAACACACACACACACATGCATGTACTCTGAACTTGCCTTTGTGAACAATCCAATATTGATTTAATATTAATATTCAGCATCTGTTCTAGAGAGCATCACTGATACCCTACCTTAACATTATATAGTAAGCCCTTAACATTATACAGTAAGTTTTAACAGAACAACAAAATATTTTCACATATCAGGCATATTAAACCACTCTTATGTACAAAGCCCTATGCTATTCAGATATAAAAATTAATGAGGAAGTCCTTGCTATTGATGAGTAGGGATGCAAGGAAAAGCTGTCCTAAAACAGAGAACTTTTCACAAGAGAATGAGTTGCCTGAGGAGGTAGCAGGATTCCTTCACTGGAGTTCTTCATGCAGAGGTTATCACTCGTCCAGCAAACTGTATAAGAGATTCCTATTTGGGTAGTAGTAAGACTAAATAACCTCTGCAGTTGCTTCCAACGGTGAGATATTTTGATTCTGTAAGTCTCAAAATCAGCAGAGAAAAAGGTATTATCAACAAAAACATAAATTAAGGAACAATTATTAATATTATAAAATAAAGTTTCCCTTAATGGTTCTAATTTCTGAAGCATTCAATGCAAGCACCATCATCCCCAGGTTTAAGATGAAGAAATATGATCAGAAATATTAAATTTCCTCCCTGGGGTCTCCTAGATAGTAAACATTAAAACCAAGGGCAGAAGCAAGGTCTCTTGATCCCTGTTTCAGTAATCTTTTCTCTGAACCTTTGCTCCTCAAAGAATTCATTGGCAACTCCATTTTGAAACCTCTTGTTTATAGAGTTCACTTTTTCTTCCTATTGGAAAATCAACAGCACATTAATGAGTCTGTATATGTGTATTTCACATACACACACAAACACATGTACACATATAATGCACATATACAGTGTATGTACATCTTATATAATGTAATAAAGACAAACATGTGTATATACATATATACATAAATAAATACATTTCATATATAATTATAAGGGAGGTTGGGGAAACAGTCTAAAAGTGTTATGAGCTACATTCAGTTAAAGATTGATTATAATTAAGAGAAATATAAGGCCCCATTAAATTATAATGTTGATCAATCAAATTTAAGTAAACAAATACATGTTGTGTCTACTGACAAGGGATGAAACTTACTACCACATCTAGTTCAACTAGACCTTCTATGGCCCATAATATACCCCCTGAGCCTGTACTCAGAGCTTTTGCTTGGTAGGACCCCAGGGAAATTTGGCTCTGCTAAAAGAATCTTTGAGAAGCTAGCATCCTCCACTTCAAAACTTAATTTTAGTTTAGCTTGTGTTAGTCAAAAATGCAGCAGACACAAAATGCATTTATTTGCTGCATTTGATTTTGTCCAGTGGAAGGAGAATGAGTTTCATGACCTCAAGGGGTCAATGGTCATTTGAACAAATGGATTCCCCAAACCTTTGACTCCTCTGCTCATCCTCTTACTGCTTAAAACCTCAGATTCCAGAAGGGGCCTTTGCTGAGGATTGCTGCTTTAGAAGTAGAGGGCTTGTAAGTTAAATTGAATGATGTACAAAGAGGTCATTAACACAAGCTTTGTTAGAGAAGGATGAGAATTCTGAAGGTTTAGAGACTCCAAATCACACATCATGCTGAGCATTACAACCGGAACTAAGCTCATAGTTCACATTAGTAAATGGATCAATCAGTGGTCAGAAAGCCTGAGTTCAAGGTCCTTAATGTCTCTCTTCTGGACTGTTTAACAGCCTTCTGTTTATCCTCTCTTTAGTCTGTTTCTATATCTTCTTTTGTGGCTTTTATCAGAGGTAGTACTTGAGTCCTAATGTTCCTTTAATTTGAAGCTCAACTCTATCTACTAGTCTAAGTTGACTCTCTACATGTCCTACCTATTTATTATTATTACTATTAGATCATCCTCTTGACTCCCAATGTAGTGCACAGAATCATGAAGACCTGAGTTCAAATCCTGCCCCAGATGTTTAATAACAGTGTGGTTCTGGGAAAGTCACTTGATCTCTGCTTTCCTCATTTCCCTCCTCTATAAAATGGTGACAAGAACAACATTTACCTCTCAGGGTTGATTTGAAAGTAAATGGAGATAACATATACAAAGGGTTTTGCAAACCTTAAAGTGCTGATGTAAATATTAGTTATTACTTATAATAAAAGTATTAGTATTTACCCCCACAATGCCTGTGAAAATGGCAAAGACGATGCAAGTGATAAAATGCCAAAAGCAGTTTTTAATCTTTACCGAATGAAACTACATATATTCTGTGGTTTCTATAAATATGTATATATATACATATAAATATATGTGCATGTACATATATGTATATATTTATGCACACATACACATTTCTGTGTGTACTAATAGAGTTATGCATGTGACTTTTAATAAGTAATTACGCTTTTAAAGAGAAACTTCTCCCTAACTGAATGAAAAAATATGGGGCCAGAAGGCTTATAAAACTTCTGTTGAATGGAGTTATTTTTATAACCTCAAAAAAAATTAAAAATGTAATGAGACATTCAGCCCAGCTCTCTTCCTGTGGCCCTTAGGGGCATAACAAAAGTGTCCTTCCAAGCCACAAGAGGGAGAATACCCTTTCATCTGCTTCTCTTTTGTCAAAGTTGTCCCTTATTCATAAAAGAGGATTGACTTCCAAAGCTGGAAGAGACCTTCAACATCATTCAGGGAGAATATTGTGCAAAGAAGGAAAAAAAAATTCTTCAAAGGGTATAATATGGCAGAGTGAATCAACTGTGCAGGTAGGATTTGGAATATGGTCTCCTAAGTCACCAGCCAGGACAGCACTCTTTCCATTGCATCATGGTTGACTGCCAGTGAGTGCAATGCTCTGCTGGAGAATGAATTCTTGAAGTTATGAAGGCTTTAGCTATGTGCCCTTACATGTTTGTGAGGAAAGCACCCAGCTAGTGGGTGTGGCTTATATTAGGACTCTCCAAGTTGGAATGAATGATTGTTTGATTGTTGTACTTTGTTCTTGAAAAGGACCAAAATGACATCACTATGCTAGAGTCAAGTTACATTGTGTCTGACTGCTACTGATCAAATCAATATGAGCTTGGAATGCTCTACCACACGTTGGGCCCAAATAATTCATTTGGATATTTGAGGTGATTCTCTAAATTTGCATATCTTGCGTTTCTTTTATGCTACTTCAATTCTGCTTTTCTCCTAGGGCACAGCATCTTCTCTGAAGTGGGCACACTATGCTGAGCAGTCCTGTGTCAGTGTCTCCTATGCCACACAATCAGTTCCAAAATTCTTAAGTGAGACCTGAGAGTTTCTTTACATTGTTTCTTCTAAGCACCATGTGAACACTTGTCCTCTGTGAGTTCTCCCTAAGAGTCTTTTTGGCAAGTGTATGTTTTTCATTTGAACAATGTGGACAGTCCATTGGAGTTGCGTTCTCTACAACAAAATCTGAATTCTTGTCAATTTAGTTTGAGAAAGAACTTCAGTGCCTGGTATCTTATCCTGCCAGGTGATCTTCAGAATCTTCCTAAGACAATTTAAATGGAAGCAATTCAGTTTCCTGGCATGGTGCAGGTATACTGACAAGGTTTCACAGGCATATAAAAATGAGCTCAGCACAATGGCTCTGTATAAGTTCAGTTAGGTAGTCAGTCTAATGCCTCTTCTCTCTCACATGTTCTTCCCTTGACAGAGTAGTGTGAACACTGTGTTTGTCCCTTGTTTTTGAAGAGGACCATGACATCATGGAAATTATGACATGACTTGCAGTTGACTTTGATTTGAGTGAGGGAGGGCTGTGCAAGTTCACCAGTCTCACTTTCTCTTTCAGAGTCATCTGGATCCAGTGACCAGATATTCATCAGGATGACTGGAGATGAGCCAGGATGCAATGGGAGACCCTGGCCCTTTTAGGCTAAGGCCTTTTCAGTACTCACTTAGAATGAGGCAATGCCCATTCAGTGAACAGACCTCTTTAAGGAGTCAATGCTTACTATGTGCAAAGCACTAATAAAATAATCCAATAGAATATTTAATAGTATTAGAATGAAGAATTAATAATAATACAGTAGTATGATAAAATAACATGAACAGAAAAACAAAATAGTCCCTCCTCCCAGGGAGCCCACGTTCTAAGAGGAGAAAACATCTATAGAAAGTTTCAGCTACAAATAAAATAGAAAGTTTCCACCGTCCTTAAGGTGCAGTGAGTGGCAAAGTTTATGATAACACTTCTTCTTTAATGCCATTTTCACTGATAAAGTATTAGTTTTTGATGTAGAACTATTTGACAGTCTCAGTGACTCATATCAAGAGTTTTCTTTTCTGTACCTTCTACAGGTGTAACTGTATTTACAGGAATGGTTGCCAGACTGCATTTCCATACTTTCCAGAAAGATGGCTATGATTACTGGAACTGGAAACATTGTTATTACAAAATCCTTGGGTTCAGAGTCCTAGGCTGATTCCATCAAAGTCTGAAGGAAAATATGGGTTAAGATGGTGGTAGTGGTGGTTTGACTTGTCTGACACATGCTGCAGCATGTCTGTTCTTCAGAGTGCCATGCTGCTTCAGCTACCTTGGTTTGCCTGTCCTGTGGATAGCAGTTGATGGACTCTCAAAGGTAAAAGAGACCTTGAATATCATCTGCCCAACTTTTTCATTTTCTGTCTCAGATCGCAGAGTCAAGAGATTGTATTACACAAAAGGTATAATACAGTATACTAAGTCATTGCTTGAACTGGTTGACAATTCATTTTCCAAAGGAGTTGCTTCTGCAGATTATTCTGGCAGCTAAGGCTTTGAAATAAATTTGGAGTAAATGATTTGCATTTCAGTTCTAGCACCAGTAAAATAGGGTCTTGGAAAGGTCACAAATCTCTCTGAGCCTCAACTTTCTTACCTGAAATAAATGCAGATGATAAGCATTTTACTATCTGCCTCACAAGATGGTCATGAAAATTAAATAAGAGAATATGTGAAATATTTTGCAAAATGTGAAACAATTGAAAAGATAACATACTTTGGTGTAGTCTAGTGGAACAAACATTTTTAGAGCTAAAGAACCAGTGCTCAAGTAAGCACTACTACTTTTTCTTCTCTGCCACTGTGATATTTAGTAAGTCTCTCAACAGCTCCTGTCCTCTAGGTTCCCCATCTATGAAATGAGTGGGTCAAGGCTAACAACATCTCTAAAGTTGCTTTTCAACTATGATTAATTAGTTCAAATACCACCTTTTTCTGATGTCCAGTCCAAGTTGGAAATTCCTGTCCTTCAATTCTTTCTTCTCATTTGATCTTAACTTCTATTTGGTATTATAGTCTACATGTACATACTATAGTCTGTTTGGATATCTCCTTATTGAATTAGAATTTCCATGAAGGCAGTAATCACATCTTCTATAATTCTGTCTATGTCCTAGCACATTGGCACCCATTGTGCATACACACTTTGTCAGCATTTGTTGAATGAATTTAACCTCATTCAACTTCATGTGTCCTTTTCTTATGGAATGTGGTATACTTGGAGTTATAAAGACTGATTTTGCATCCTGTCTCTGACACTAAACAGTTTTGTGACCTGAGCCAAATTAATTCATCTTTCTAAGCCTTATTGTTCTTATCAGTAAAGTGGTGATAATAAGACTTGTTAAACCTATGTGACAGATTTGTTGTAACAAAAGTGTTTTGGCAATTTGGAATTATGATAAGAAAATGACTAAGTTGCCAATATCCTCTTACCCAGATATCCCCTTGTTAGGCATATAATTCATAGAAGTTAAAGACAGGATGAAAGGTCCTATATTCAACTATACAAAGTGTTGAAAAAAGTAGATGCCCCATGTCTAGAGATAGTAGATAATATTGCTCTATTAGACATGACAAATAGAAAGATGCAGTGAAGCATGGGAAAACTTGTATGAACAGATACAAAGTAAAGCAAGAAAAATTAGGAAAATAATATGTACAATAATTACAACAATGTAAATAAAAGGAGACAAAAAATACAAATGAACACTGTATAAAAGGATCAGATTGGCCCCAAAGAAGAACTATGAGAATGAATTTTCCACTTTTGTTTATAGAATTGAAGGACTCTGGATGTAGAAAGGGAGAATAATATGTTGTTGAATGAATTTGATATAAAAACAGAAAATATCAATGATTTTTAAAGAAAAATATTTGCAAGTTCTAACATACTATTAAAATTGGAGTTATTATTATTATCCTGGTCATGATGGCTGTATGTGCTTGTTTCATTTCTTCTCCTAAATTAAAAATTTCTTGTGAACATGTAATGTTTATTATGAGACCAGAGGGTGGTCTCATGACAGATACTCCATAAAGATATATTGCTTCATTTCTGTGATAAAGGCCTCCTTTCTTAAATCCATAGAGAACTGACCTAAGTTTATAAAAATAATAGCATTTGTCCTCCTGATACGAATAAGCAGTTTTCAGAAGAAATAATAAAAGCTATCAATAGTCACATAAAAATCACTATTCATTTTATTGTTGTTCTAAGTAGTATCCAACTCTTCATGACCCCATTTGGGATTTTTTTTGATAAAGATGCTAAAGTTTGTCCTAACTCATTCAGTATATAAGGAAACTAAGGAAATGAGAGTAATGAAAATTCACATTTTGGATAACTGATAGAGAGGATGCAGGGAGACCAATCATGAGAAGTATGGCCCAGGGTGAGGGGGGAACCAGGGTTTCCCACTTATTCTACACCTCTCATATCTATTGATTGTGCCAGAGTAGAGTCAAGCTGAAAGGGTCTTCTTTCCTCACTGATTCCATCAAGCCCATTCCCTTGACTGTGGTTTTACTAGGTATGTAGAAACAATAGGAATCTCATTCATCTATCCATGCATCACTAATTAGATGATGAGGCTTTTGGCAACCTTAGGAGAGTCATTCTTACTCCCACCATGTACCTGGGCTTCATTTAATTTCTTCACTTTGACATTCAGAAATCGCATGGGTTAACACCCACCATCAGTCTTCCTGATTCATTGGAGATATGCAAATTACAGCAACTCTGAGATCCCATCTCATACCTATCAAATTATCTAACATTGCAGGAAAAGAAAATGAAAAATGTTGAAGGAGATGTGGAAAATTTGAGACAATAATACACTCGGTAGAGTTAAGATCTTGTCTAACCATTCTGGAGAACAATTTGGAACTACACACAAAGGACTATAAAACTGTTCATACCCTTTGACCCAGCAACACCAGTACTAGGTCTGTATTCCAAAGAGATAAGAGAAAAGAGAGAGAAAAAGGACCTATTTTTACAAAAAAAATATTTAAACTCTTTTTTTTTATGCTGGCAAAGAATTGGAAGTTAAAGGGATGTCCATTAACGGAGGAATGGCTGAATGAGTTGTAGTATATGACTGTGATACAGTATTATTATGCTATATAAAATGAAGAAAAAAAACCCCAGATGGTTGCAGAAAAACCTAAGAAAGATATGATCTCATGCAAAGTGAAGTGAGAAGAACCAGGAGGACATCATACACAGTGATATAAATGTTGTAAGGATTATCAACTGTGAAAGCTTTAGCAAATTTGATCAAGATGGCAATCCAAGACAATTTCAAAGTACCTATGGTGAGCAATACTATCCATCCCCAGAGACAGAAATAATGAACTCCTTATGCAGAGTGAAACATACTTTTGAAGAATAAAAAATCTCTTTCTTTGGTCTATTTTCTTTTGCAATATGGTTAATAAGGAAACATATTCCACATTACTTCACCTTATAATCAATATCAAATTGCTTGCATTCTTGAAGAGGGAGGGAGAAAATTTGGACCTCAAATTTTTTTAAATTATTAAATTTTTTACATGTAATTGAGAAATATTTAATGAAATTTATATGTATGTATATATACATATGCATTCATACAATATATGTATACACATATAGATACGTACACATATATACATTAACTAGAAAAGTTATGCTTACTCTCATATTCTACCCCAGTTCTCCCTACAACATAAGAGAATGCTTTCACAATAATGAGAAGTAAATATTTTTGGCTACTGAACATAAAAAAACTAAATTATACGAACAATAATGAATGTTGTAATATTGGACTTTTTCCATTGTCAAAATGGAATGTAATACTGATATAGCTTGTTTTCTGGAAAAGTAGACAGAAATGACTGAAATGACTGATGAATTCTTGCATGTAACCTCTCACCCCAAAGGAGTTCCTATGTTCAATTTTTATTTAATCTATTCCTAATATGACATATTCCTAATCACTTTTGCTGTGTATATTCTAGATCAGTGCCTTTGTAAAAGTCTCCTGATCATATTGTTTATCTTACTGTAAAATCACACAGACTTTATCCACTTTGAGTCATGTGAAATTGTCCATAATCGGGGTAAATCAATTTTTTAGATTGATAGTTACATTCGCAACTTCTTTTCCCAGAAGCAGACCAGGGCTATGACCCAAGGGTCTTAGTGAGGTAGAAGTACAAAAGTCCTTCAGTCCTTTTCATATGAACAAGTATTCCATCATAGATTTTTAGGCTATTAAATAACCCTTTAGTTACATTAGAGATTGATGTATCTGTATTTCTATTTCTTGAGATTCAAAATCAGCCAATTGCAAATTCTAATCAAGAAAAAGAAAAAAAAAGGACCACCGAGCAAAAGGACCAAGTTTAAATCCTGGAAATCTGACTGAAAGCTGAATGAAGTTGTTATTAAAAAATCGGATTTCTAAGTGGAATGATAGTTTCTGTTCTCTGTTGCTGCCAAGGACAGAACTAGAAACAGTAGAAGGGTTCTACCTAAGAGTAAGAATCTTAACATTGAAAATGATTGTTAGTGGCAGTATTATTTAGCAGAAAAATGTTGGATTTGGAATTGTTAGTGGCAGTATTATTTAGCAGAAAACTGTTGAATTTGGAAGAGAGGACTTAAGTTTGAACCCAGACTGTCACTTATGACTTGTGTGGTCTTACATAGGACATTTTGCCTCTCTGGCATCAAGTTTTCTCTTTTGTAAAATGAAACATTTTACAGGTATCTAAGGTGTTTTCAAGCTCCAAATCTGTGAAACTCTAAGAATTAAGACTACCTAACAATTTACTTGACTGCATCAATCCAAATATACTATTATATCATATATACTATTATTTTACATAATTTATAATTAACTACAATATAATATTGATTCACTATTCCACTCTACACAAAGGTTGTTCCAAAACTTCGCATCTCTCTTTAGGCCATGCAGCCACATTTCCTTACCCTCACAATTTAAGGACCTGACTTGTATTTTACTGAAAAATAAAATTGAAACAATTTGCCAACAACTCTCTCTTTTCCTCTCCTTTTTATCTAACCTTTATCAGACAGGAATATCACATTGTGTTCTCCTTCACTGTGGTCATGGATGAAGAAAAAGTTGGCCTTCTTGCTAAGGCTAATTTTTATATATGCATCCATGATCCTATCTCCTGTATTTTTCAGCATATTATCCTTACTATTATCCCCACATTTAGTCTATTTTTGTATTTATTTAGGATTTAATTTTTCCCCAGTTCCATGTAAAAAACAATTTTTAACATTTGTTTTTAAAACTCTGAGTTTCGTATTCTCTCCCTTTCTCCTTTCCCACTCCCCCTCATTAAGAAGTCAAGCAATTCCATATAGGTTATAAATGTGTAGGAATGCAAAACATATCCACAATAGTCTGTTGTGAATGAAAACAGACCAAAAAACTCAAGAAAAATAGTCATCTCCTAAAAAGACCAAAGCAAAAGTTGCTTCAATCATAACCGTGAGTTGTTTTTCTGGGGATGGATAGCATTTTTTATCTTAAGTCCTTCAGAGTTTTCAAGAATCATTGCATGCTTGGAAGAGTCAAATCATTCACAGCTGATCATTGTACAATATTATTGTTACTCTGTACCTATTATATTTCACTTTGCCTCAACTCATGTTAAGTCTTTCTAAGTTTTTCTGGGAGAATCCTGCTCATCATTTCTTACAGTACAATAGCACTTCATAACAATTATATACCACAGCTTATTCATTCATTCCCTCCAGTTGATGTGTATCCCCTCAATTTCCAATTCTTTACCCCCAGAAAAGAGCTGCTATCAAATTTTTTGGAACATATAGGTCCATTTCCTTTTCCTTTTTAATCTCTTTTGGGATACAGACATACTAGCGTTGTGTGTGCGTTTGTCCTTCGTTGCCGAAGAAGATCATGCCATCAGAGAAATAATGACATGACTTGCACTTGACTTTGTTTTGAGTGAGGGAGGGCTGTGCAGGTCACCAAGCTCCCTTCTTCTCCAGAGCCATCTGAATCCAGTGACCAGATATTCATCAGGATGACTGGAGATGATCCAGGAAGAGGAAGTTGGGGTTAAGTGACTAACAGTAAGTGAGTGTCAAGTGTCTGAGGTGAGATTTGAACTCAAGTCCTCCTGACCCTTGCACTGGTATTCTATCTGCGGAACCACCTAGCTGCCCCATTGCTATATCAAAGGGTATGCATGATTTTATAGCCCTTTATGTGTAGTTCCAAATTGTTGTATAGAATGGTTTAATCATTTCCCAACTCTGACAATGATACATTAATGTCTCATTTTTCCCTCATCCCCTCCAACATGTCATTTACCTTTTCTCTCCTGTTATCTAATCTAATAGGTATGAGGTACTACCTCAGAATTGTTTCAATTTGCCTTTCTCCAATCAATAGTGAGTTGAATATTTTTTAATATGACTATAGAGAGCTTTGATTACTTCATCTGAAAATTGATTATATCTTTTGATCATTTTTCCATTGGGCAATGGCTGTTATTTTTATAAATCTGAAATAGTTCTCTATATGCTAGAGAAATGAGGTCTTTATCAGAGAAACTTGCTTCAATTTTTCCTTCAGTTACCATTGCTAACTGTATTTCCCTCCATCCTATTTTCCCTACCCCTTTTTATTTAATTCTCTCTCTTCTTTCACCCTGTCCCTCTTCAAAAGTATTTAGCTTTCGATTACCCTCCCTCCCCACAATCTGCCCTCCCTTTTATCAAACACAGCCTCCCGCCTTTTCTCTTATACTGTTCCCCTATTTTCTTGTAGGGTAAGGTAGAATTCTATATAAAATTGCCTGTGTATGTTATTCCCTATTTGAGCCAATTCTGAAAGAAAGAGCAGAATAAACAGAGGCAGGGAGAATAGGATTCCAGATGCCTGAACTGTTCTCATTCCTTTCCTCAATCTCTTAACTTTCCTGTCTTTCTCCAAAAATCAACATAAATTCTATCTTCTTAATTAAGTACAGAAGCATGTAAGTGATTGAATAATAATAATAGGAATAATTAACATTTATATTCCACTTTTATGTATTTAAAGAATTTATGTACATTGTCTCATTATTTTATGATCATAAAAACTGGAGGAGGTAATTGCTATTAATATCCCTATTTAACAGATGAGGAAACTAAGTCAGAAATTAAGTGACTTGTACTATAGCTAATAAGTATTTGAGGCTGAATTTGAATTCAGATCCTCCTTTTACAAAGGCTTGGAAAGGGGATTCTTTATATGTATGTGAGGTATGTGACTTTTAACTGAGAATTTGAGTCACTTTTTCCATTATATTTCCAGTATCCAAGAGTAACGAACCCTCAAAAGGTAATGATTTGTGGAGTGACTAGACTTTAGGACTACATATTTACAGCAGGAAAGAATTTCAGAGGTTATCAATTTCAGGAATAAAATAAGGTTATACCTCTAGTATAGGCCCAGAAAGGGAATTGAATCTTATGAGATTAAAGGAATAGTAGGTAAGAGTGTAAGACACTGAATCTAGGTCTTCTAATGTTAAATGTGATGCTATATCCTTTATTTTATGCATGCTAAGATCTTTCCCATTCTACGTTGTTTGACTTTTATGATTCTAAGGTCCCTTCAGGCTCCAACAGTCTATACAGTTCTAAGCTAAGCTTCTTCCAGTTCTAAAATTCCCTAAATCTACGATTCTAGGAGATAGTTTCAATTCTAGATAGACTGGTAACCATGTAGGTGTCAAAACCTTTCCTTGTTATCTGAAATTCTAGTTTAATACCACCACCACTGCTGTCTCACAGTCCTTCTCCTTTGAGTCAAAACTTTAAAAATGCTCCTTTGGCCCAATCCTCCTTCTCTGTAAGAGATGCCTGCTGGGATTGTTGATTTTTCTGAATTCCAGAACCAGAGCCTGACTTCTTAATCTGGGTTTAGTTAAACTTCCCCTACTGCTCTTGGCACTTGTCATCAAATATAAAAGAGTCAAATGGAGGGGGTGGAAATGCTAATTAGGCCTTGTCACAATTCATGCTGCTGTTGTAAGAATTCACAGTATGCAAATCAGGTTAAAACCTACCCTGAGAATGTCAGGGCCTGGGAGCACCAATGGAAAATGGCAATTCCAGGGTTAAAAGGTAAAAGATGATCCTTATTAACCCCTTTCTTGCTCATCATCTCCCCCTCCACCCCCACCCTAAAGCTTTCTTTCCTTCAACCACACTGAGATCTATTTACTCTACCTAAACTGAGGTACAGTTATTGATAAAGGAACCTAAGATGGCAAGTAATCAGTATGTTCGTGTGTGTGCTAGTGTGTGTGTTTAAATAATACGCTCTGTGCTCTCCAATGTTTCTGCTGTATTCAGACTAAAACTGAGCTAAATGGCTTTAAAAAAAATAAGCCATTCAACTTAGTATAAATGTCACAGCATCAAATATCAATATGGAGAAGTATTAACATAAGTGGCCTTCTATAATAAAGCTCATTATTAATGGACCTATTAGCCCACCATTCATTTTAACTGACAGCCCCTTATTTCCAAAGCAATAATTCTCTAACTCTGCCCGTCAAAGACCCATTGCAAAAATCTGAAATGTTTTAAAGCAGTGGGAGGAAGAATGGTAAAATCAAACTATTTGTTGAAATGCCTATTGACCCCTTGAGGCTGTGGAATCTATTCCCCTGTCTCTGGGAAAAATCAAAGTCTATAAAAGAATCCATGCTATGAGTCATATGTTGTCAGCTATCAAAGACTGAGCTAAACCCAAGTTAAAAAGTTTTGGAGAGTATGTGATGCTAACTTTTCAAACACTATGTTAGCATAACAAAACTTCCTTGCAGTCCTATGAAGCGGGAATGTATCCAGACACTCAGAGACACTCTGTATACCCTAAAAGGTCCACTTGGGCCTGTTATAATTACATTTAATCCCATAGGGTTGGCTGTCAGCAGTGTGTGTGTTTGTGTGTATGTGTTTACACACAATATAGTAGTTTATGAATACCTTCTACTGTTATATGATGGAGGATTTGGGAATCTATATCACTGAAAATTTTATATAAAGTACATGAATGAGTGTAGATATGGAGTGTATTAAAAGACTTTCAAAATGATGAAGAAGATATCTTTGTCCAAGACCCTGTGTTAGCTGCTTTGTGATATACAGGAAAACACAAAATATAGTTCCTTTCCTATCAAAGAGATTATAGTGTGGATGAGGGATGGGGTTTGTGCAAAAAGAATAAGAGATATTAAAAGTTAAAGAGGTTAATTCAAGAGGTGTACATTACTTCATAGTAAAGAAATGTACAAAGAAAAGAGCCCAGTGAGTTATGGGTAAAAGCTACAGATGAACAATTTGGTGCAGTAGAAAGATCAAACGCCTAGATATCAGGGATAGAGAACCTGTCGACTCCAGAACACATATGGTCTTCCAGGTCCAAGCTTTATAGTACAACTCCCTGGATGTTTGGAGATGTGGGATCAAATCTAGTCCTCTTACTAAAACATTTAAATATCTTCTGATCTACTTTATACTTTATATCTCTTTTGATTGAGATTTACAATTCTTTATTTTCTTTTTCTAACCTTTCTCATCAGATCCATTTTTGCTGTCTCCCTTCCTTACCCTCATATGCTCGATCTTGTAATCACTTTGGCTTACTTTTCCCCATATACAATTTGAAATCTTCTACTTCCTTATTTTTAAGCAGGCTGTTCCCTTTCCCTAGGATGGTTTTCCTCATCAACTTCATTTCTTGGAAGCTTAGATCCATTTGTCTCAGTCCAAATTTTACTTGATACTTCTCCTGATAACCTCACTTATTAGAAATTACTGTTATCCCTCAAATAATTTTGCATAAAGGTAATTTGTTTTTACTTATCTATATAAATGTTGTTCCACAGCCCTCTTAATCATGCCTGAATAAATATAAGATGATTTAGGGTAACAAAGAAGAATAAAAACTAAAAAGAATCAGAAAAGTTGTCCTTCAGGCAGAATGAGTCTTGAAGGAAGTTCAGGATATTAAGAAGGAGAGATAAGAGAGTATTTCCCTAGTATGGGGATCAACCTGCACAAAGTCAGAGTGATGGGAGTTAGGCTTTAGTTTAAATCTGGAAGCCCAACACTGTGATGTTTAAAAAGTTTCATGGTGGAACCAAGATGGAGGAGTAGAGCTCTCCCCATAAACACCTGAAAGAAACATGTAAAAAATGACTCTAACAAATTCTAGAGCAGGAGAAGTCACAAAATGACATACTGAAGCAAATTTACAGCCCAAGACAAAATGGAAGGTCAACAGGAAGGGTCTGACACACCAGGTTGGAAGTGGAGCACATTTCACTGTGGGCCATGCCCTGGCAGACAGAACTAGAATAGGACTTAGGGGACTGAATTGCTCATGACTGCTGTGATTTCCAGACTTCTCAACTCACAAATGCCAAAGACAGCTTTGAAAGTCAGTGGGAAGGGTCTCTCAGCTGGCTGAGACAGGAGTGAGGTCCAGACCCAGTCCCAGCTCCAGTCCCCACTCCAGGCTCACAGTGGCAGTAGCCACTGCTGAAGCAGAGGCTGTCTCTGGAGTCCTCCACTTAACAAAGAACTAAGCCAAATAATTGGCTGAGGAAAGGGGTAAATGGGGGAAAAATAGACTATAGATTCTTAACATCTCATTGAAGAGATGTCCTCTTACATCACTGGTGATGAGGAAAATAAAAACACACAACCAGAAGAAGACAACCAAGCTAAAGCTCCTGTGTCCAAAGCTTCCAAGAAAATATGAATTGGTCACAGGTCATGGAAGAGCTCAAAAAGGAATTTGAAAATCAAATAAGAAAGGTAGAGCAAATACTGGGAAGAGAAATAGGAATGATGCAAGAAAATCACAAAAAACAAGTCAACAGCTTGCTAAAGGAAATAGACCAAAATGCTGAAGAAAATAACAGTATTAAAATTAGACTAACTCAAATGGCAAAAGAGGTACAAAAAAGCCAATGAGGAGAAGAATGTCTTACAAAGCAGAATGGGCCAAATGGAAAAAGAGTTCCAAAAGCTCACTGAAGAAAATAATTCCTTAAAAATTATAATGGAGAAAATGGAAGCTAATGACCTTATGAGAAATCAAGAAATTATAAAATAAAATTAAAAGAATGAAAAAAATAGAAGACAATGTGAAGTATCGCACTGGTAAACAAATGATAAGGAGAATGGATCCTGGAGAGACAATTTAGAAATTATATGCGAATGTCATAATGATAAAGAAAGAGCCTAGATATCATATTTCAAGAAATTATCAAGGGAAATTGCCCAGATATTCTAGAATGAGAGGTTAAAATGGAAATAGAAAGAATCTACCAATTACCTCCTGAAAGAGATCCCAAAAGGGAAACTCCTAGGAATATTTTTGCCAAATTGCAGAGTTGCCAGGTCAAACAGAAAATATTACAAACAGCCAAAAAGAAACAAATCAAGTATTGTGGAAACACAATCAGGATAACACAAGATTTAGCAGTTTCTACACTAAGAGATGAGGGCTTGGAACATGATATTCCAGAGTTTCAAAGAGAGAGGATTAAAAGCAAGAATCACCTATCCAGCAAAACTGAGTACAATACTTCAGGGGAAAATGTAGAACCTTGATGAAATAGACAACTTCCAAACCTTCTTGTTGAAAGGACTAGAGCTGAATAGAAAATTTGACTTTCAAATACAAGAATCAAGAGAAGGTTAAAAGGTAAAAAGGAAAGAGAAATCATAAGGGACTTTTAAAAATTCAACTGTTTACATTCCTACATTGAAAGATAATATTTGTAACTCATGAGACCTTTCTCAGTATTAGGACAGTTGGAGGAAATGCATGTGTATATATGCACATGTATATGTACACACACACACATATATACACACATACACACATATATTTTCATATATGTGTGTATATATAAGTATATGTGTTTGTATATATGTACACACATCTACATCTATATCTGTCTGTGTGTGTACGTGTGTGTGTGTAGACAGAGAGTGAGCACAGGGTCATCTGAATATGAAAGGAAAAGAAAATTAACTGTAGAAAGAAGGTACTAGGAGAAAGAGAAAGGGAGAGGTTGAATGTAGTAAATCATCTCACAGGAAAGAGGTAAGAAAGAACTTTTACAATGGACAGGAAGAAGGGGAAGATGAGAGGGAATAAGTGAATCTTCCTTTCATTGGATTTGGCTTTAGGAGGGAATAACATACACACTCAATTGGTTATGGAAGTTTATCTTACCCTACAGGAGGTAAGGGGATAAGAGAGGGGTTTAATAAAAGCGACAGCAGATTAGGGTAAGAGGTAATCAGAAGCAAACACTTTGGTAGAGGGAAAGGTCAAAGGAAAGAATAGAATAAATGGAGGTCCAGACAGGATAGAAAGAATATAGTTAGTCTTTCACAATATGACTATTATGGAAGTGTTTTGCATGCATGACTACACCCGTATAACATATTTTTGAATTGCTTGCCTTCTTAATGAGGGTGGATGGGGAGGAGGGTACTCAAAACTTTACAAATGAATGTTAAGAATCGTTTTTACATGCAACTAGGAAATAATATTTAAAGGCAATGTGATATAGAAATCTTATCCTAAAGCAAAATAGGAGGGAAGGGTATGGAGGGATAGGTGATAGGAGGGAAGGCAGATTGGAGGAAAGGGTAATCAGAATACACATTGTCCTGTGATGGGGGTAGGGGGAAGATGGGGAGAAAATTTGAAATTCAAAATTTTATGGAAGTGAATGTTGAAAACTGAAAATAAACAAATTTAAAAAAAGAAAAAAAATTGAGAGATAATTTCTGGGTAATTTAATCATTTTATTAATAATGCCAACATTTTTAATAAATGGCCAGTGGCACTCTTAAATGCCAACAGCAACTATGAGAGCGTGTTGACAGGCTTCTATGACCTTGGAAGAGGGGTGTTCTTGAAGGTAGCAATCAACTCTGACTGTTTAACAATTAATGAGAGGTGGAGTTTACAAAGAGAAGTCAGCTCACTAATGAGAGGCTGAGAGCTATATCATGTCACTCGTAGCCAGAGACACTATCCCTATACCCAGAACACCCCAAGCCTTGGACAATCTAGATAGAGAACCTATATCTGTCACCTAAACCTGAACTAGTTAGGTGGAGCAACAATACCCAGAATAAGGAGTAAGTTAATCCTAACTTACATCAGCCCTGTCCTTAAGACATTAGACAAGGAATTAGGATAGGGGAAAGAACAAAAGAAAACTGGTATCTACCCAATTTTAATAATGGGTTATTAATATGAAAAAGCAATAATCATTCCTTTCAACACTGTCTGAGAGAATTGTATAAATGTATTTTTATGCATCTCAGTAGGTTAAATATAGGTTGTCTCACAAAGTTTTTTGAATAAATGAATGGATGCATACAATTGGTAGCTGCACTAATGGGGAGCTAATGACAGACCCCTTAAAAACCCCAGACTTTCCCATACAACCCAGATCTCTGGAGTTCACCCTGAGGAATCTGACCACCTCAACCCACCTTTATTACTTAGTTTGCTTACCACTCCTTAATCCCATCCAGGTCCCTTTTCCTGTTACCTCCTGACCACCCCAGGCTACTTGCCACTTCTAGAGCCCATCTAGATCTTCCCACTGTCTTCCTGTATAAAAATATCAGTTCTATCCTCATCAGATGCTCAGATTCTTAAAATCTGGCCTGTTTGTACTGGTGTTACAAATAGTAGGAATGTTACAAATACTCAGAAGGAATCTCATCTACCCCAAGAGATGTCTTAATAAACTCGGGAATTGGACTGAAAGAAGGCTTGAGTAGTCAAATTCTTTTGAGGAAGACCCATGCCCTGTACCCTTGCATTTCAGAGTTCCCAGCACCTGAAACCACAGTTAATGGGTAAGACTATGGAGGGGTTAGAAATCTATGTTACATTTTTTAAAGGGATCTTAGGGCATGATCTTGAGTATTATAAATAGAACTATGCTGGCATGGGATAGAAAGTGAATAAAGTAAATGAAGTCTTTGATATGCTTAGATTAGAAATTCTATCTATCCCAAATTGCCTCATAAAACCGAAAAAAAAAACCATGAACTTGATAATTTAAAAGCACTTGCCTCATAATAATACCCTGTAAAGTAGATAGTGAATCAAGTATTATTCCAGGGTGTGTGTGTGTATGTGTGTGTGAGACTTTCTATATTTTAAATAAAAGATAAAACTGAACTCAAAGTGAGTACTAGAATCATACAAGTAGGAAGTAGTGGAAGTGAACCTTGAACTAAGAATTTCTTACTCTCACTCTTCTAACTCTGTCTGGTTCACAGTATATCAACAATGGATAGTACCTCAGAGGTCTTTTGTTTCAGCCTTTTCCATATCAATAATCTTCTTTAAAAACATCTCTGATAGTTAGCATTAGAGCTTCTACTTCTAGTGCAAGGTAACATACTACTTCTTTAAAGGGCCCTTCTACTTTTGGACAGCTTTAGTTTTTAGAAACTTTTTCTTCTTTCAAGTCAATACCTGTCTCTCTACAGGGTCCAACAGTTACTCTTAGACCTACTCTCTGGGATTTCATGAACAGGACAGAATAAACTGATAAAGTAGATTGTTGAAGTGGGAAGGAGGGAAGGGTAACTTGGGGAGCAGTGAAACATAGGTTAATTCAGAACTATTATCACTGGAATTTCTATTGAGACTAAAGAAATGGATTGATGTGGAACTGTCAAACAATTAAAAGCTGATAATTGACTGAATATTTTAGCCAGGTGTTTAAGGTTGAGGTATAAATGCCCAAATACTTTATGAAAAAAGACTGAAAACTCAATCAAACTAGATATTAGAGAGAATTGTGCAGTGAGGAAGGTATGAATTCCAGGCATGGGGTGACAACTAATACAAAGTCATGGAGATGGGAAATGGGGAGTGATATGGGAGAAATAGTAGGAAGGTCAGTATAACTGGATTGTAGAATAATTTAAATTGAATGGCATGTAGAAAGGCTGAAAGACAGGGTAAATTCAATGCCAAATGGTAGAGTTTATCTTTGACCCTAGAGTTAATAGGGAGTGATGAAATTAAATGGAATAAAATGATGGTGTGATAGGAAAGCAGTTTCCTCTTGCTCTGAAACAGCTTTCTCCACCCATACAACTCCTGCACAACCTCCTTTTTCCCCAGCTTCCCTAGTGAAGCTTCCTGTCATCATTAAATCTAACTGGCACCAACTTCTCTGATGTAGTTTCCTGGCCTAGAATTTAAAAAAAAAGTCATGTGGGCTTCAGTCTTCTAAGAAATAGTTGGGTGCCTTAGACTACACAAGTTGGGCGACCAAGTTGGGACTAAATGACTGGCTGTCTACATCCAGGAGTTTTCAGATAGAGGCACATAACTGTCTGACCACCTCCATCTATGAATTTCCAAGTGGAGATGAGAGAGCAGGAGGGCAGGAACACATCTGGAGCTACTGTATCCTTACTATATATCATCATTGTCTACGATTATATTAAAACAAAATAAACTTATTTTAAAGTTTAGTGAATCATGGTGATTTTTTTTGTCCCAACATTGAACTTGAAAGAGTGCTGTTTTGTTTTTTTTTTACTGTTTTTAAAGGTTTAAATTGTACTATTCATATTAACTTTTTAAAATTTTGGGTTCCAAACTCTGTCCCTTTCCCATGACTTTCCCCCACCAAATGAGAAGCAACAATTGATCAATTATATACATGAAATCATGCAAAACACATCTCAATATTAGCCATGCTACAAAAAAAAACAAGAAAAATAAAGAAAGTGGAAAAATTGTACTTCAGTTTGCACTCAGAATTCATCAGTTCCCTCTCTGGAGCTAGATAGCACTTTGGGAATTGTCTTGGATCATTGTATTAGTGAGAGTAGCTTTATGGATAATAGTCTTTCATAGTCGATCATTGCTATAATATTATTGTTACTCTGTGCAATGATCTACTAGTTCTATTTCCTCTACTTCACATTATTTCATTTAGGTCTTCACATTTTTTTATTTATTTAAATCATCATCCTTGTCATTTCTTATAGCATATTACTATTTCATCACAAATCATATGTAATAACTTGTTCAGTCATTCCCCAAAAGATGGATAGCCTTTCAATTTCCAATTCTTGCCACCCCAAAAAGTGTTGCTATAAATACTTTTTGCACACATAGGTCCATTTTCTTTGATATTTTTGGCATATAGACCTAGTAGTGGTATTGCTGAGTCAAAGAGCATACACAGTTTTATAGCACTTTGGTCATAGTCTGAAAATGTTCTCAAGAATGGATAGACCAGTTCACGATTCCCAGGGTATTGGTATCCCTATTTAACCATATCCCTTCTAGCATTTGTCATTTTCCTTTTCTGTCATATTAGCCAATCTGATAGTTATGTAGTGGTGTCATAGAAACCACCTCTATATCTATAGAGATGTTTTAATTTGTATTTCTCTAATCAACAACGACTTAGATTTATTTTGTATGACTATACATAATTTTGATTTCTTCTGAAACTACATATTCATATCCATAAACTATCAATTACTGAATGATTTTTAATTTCACAAATTTGGCTTAGTTCCTCATATAGTGGAGATATGAGGTCTTAATCAGAAAAACCTTACTATAAAAGTTTTTGATATAACTTACATTGCCTATAGTATGATTTAAGAAAATATGGTTTCCTTAATTATCTCTTTGGATTAAGTCTATTTCTGCTTTCGTTTTTTCTGAAGTCACGATTGTTACCTCTGCCTTTTTTACTTCAGCTAAAGCATAATTGATTAATTTCCAGCAATTTGTTTATCTTTCTGCTCTGTGTGTATCTCTTTTGAACAATATAGTGTTGGATTTTGGTTTCCAATCCATTCTGGCATCCTTTTCAATTTTATGGGTAAGTTCATCAATTCACATTCATAGTTGTGATAACTAAATGCTCATTTCTTTCCATCTTATTTTTATTTGTTAATTTTTCTTTCTCTCTCTCACTTTTTACCTGCCCCTCCTTAAAAATCTGTTTTGCTTTTAACCACTACCCCCATTAACCTACTATTCCTTTTATCATTCTTTTCCTTTCTCTTATCCCCTTTCGCTCCTATGTGCCTGATGGGTAATGTAGATTTCTGTGCCTAACTTTATACACACACAAACATACACATACACACATGCACATAATGATAATAATATCAACCAACTGGAGTCAGTTTCAAGTGTTGCCCACCCCAAAAATTTTCCCTCCATGATAAAACCTCTTCCTTGTGCACTACTTTCATGTGAGATAATTCTCCCTATTCTGTTTCTACATTTCTCCTTCTCTGATTGCATCTCTTTCTCACTCCATTTTTTTTAGATCAAGTCAAAATAATTAATTCATACTTGTGCCCTCTTCCAATGTAGACTACTTCTAATTGCATTAACAATGATAAAATTCTCAAGAGTTACATTTATCATCTTCCTACATAGGAATGTAAAAAGTTTAACTTTATTGAGTCCCTTATGATTTCTATTTCATCTTTACCTTTTTATGCTTCTCTTGAGTCTTATTTTGAAAGTCAAATTTTCTATTCAGCTCTGGTATTTTCATCAGGAAGGCTTGAAAGTCCTCTTTTTCATTAAATGTCCATTTTTCCCCTGAAGGATAATACTCAGTTTTGCTTTGTAGGTTATTCTTGATTGCAATATTAGTTCTTTTGCCTTCTGGAATATGATATCCCCAGTCCTCTGCTCCTTTAGGGTAGAAGCTGTTAATCTTGTGTTATCCATGGTATTTAAATTACTTCTTTCTGATTCTTTGCAATATTTTCTCCTTGACCTGGGAACTCTGAAATTTGGCTATAATATTCCTGGCAGTTTTAATTTTGGGATCTTTCAGGAGCTTACCAGTGGATTCTTTAAATTTCTACTTTTACTCTCTGGTTCTTAGATACCATGGCAGGTTTCCTTTATAATTTCTTGAAATATTATATCTAGGCACCTTTCTTGATCATGAATTTCAAGTAGTCCAATAATTCTAACTATTTTCCTGGTCAATTTATTATTCTGATGAGATTTTCACATTTTATTCTATTTATTCTTTTGAATTTGTTTTATGGCTTATTGATGTTTCCACTTGATGAAGTGGAAGTCATTAGCTTCCACTTGCCTGATTTTGCTTTGCATGGAATTATTTTCTTCATTGAAAATACTTTCACTACTTGACCAATTCTATTTTAAGGTGTTATTGTCTTCACTATTTTTGTGCCTCTTTTATCAAGTTGTTAATTTTATTTTCATGATTTTCTTGAATCACTCCAGTTTCTTTTTTCTCATTTTTATCATTCCTCTCCTTTATTTTAATACTTTTCAGTATTTCTTGTTGGGCTTCTGCTCCATTCTCATACTTGTAGCTCTTTTCATGTTGCTGTCTTTTTCTGAATTTGTATCTTAGTTTTTCTTTGCTAATATAGTAAGATTTTGTGGTCAGTTTCCTTTCTTTTTTTTGTCAGCTCATTTTTTCCAGTCTATTCCTTGACTTTGATCTTTAGGTCAAAGTTGGGCTTTGTTCATGTTAGGAATAGGAAGGCGTCCAATGCCCAGGGGCAGCTGAGAGTCTCTTTTAATTCTTGTCTGACCAGTTGTCTAATCCCTTTACCATCTCTGGACTGAAAGTTCTTAAAGCTATTGCAGCTGCTAAAACTTCCAAGTCCTAGTGCTGTTACTGTCCCTTCACGTTCTCTAGAATGGCCACCATACTGGTGTTACAAACTTTTCATGCTGACTTCCTAAATTCTCTTAGGCTGAAAAAAAATGTATTACCTCAACCTTTCATTGGCAATGTGACACCAGAATTCTATTTGATATGTTATTTTAAAGTTCTTTGGAGGGAAATGTTAGAAGGGCTCAGTTTGGTCACTTTCTCTAATCTACTATCTTGGCTCCACTAATCCAAGAGCTTGCATTAGAAAAGCACCAACCACAGATGGCATACTCAGATTTCTTCTTTAAGAAAATAACTTTGGTGGCTATGTGGAGGGTGAATTGGAGTGGGAAAGAGACTTCATATAGGGAGATAATTAGAAGGCTATTGCTGTAGTACAGCTGAATGATCATGAGAACCTGAACAAGGGTGGTAGCTGTGTAAGAGGAAAGACACATGACCAAAATATGCTGTAGATGTAGAAATGAAAAGATCTGGTGACTATTTGGATATATACTGTTAGTGAGAGTGAAGAAATGAAGATGACACCTAGGTTACAAACCTGGGTGCCCAAAAGTATGGTGTTGTCTTTTAAAGAAAAAGAGACATTATTAAGACCAATTGGATTATGAGGAAAAGGTAATTGAGTACTGCTTGTTATGTATTAAATTTGAGATGCCTATGGACCATACAGTTAGAAATTTCCAACATACATATGGCAATTGGAGGGTAGAGTCAAGAAAGAGATTAGGGATAGATAGACACACAGACAGACAGACAGATAGGTAGATAGGAGTCATCTGCATAGAGGTGATAATTAAACTCTTGAGAGCTAATATTCACCATGAAAGGGAGTAAAGAGGCTAAAGAGAAAATAATTCCAGGAAAGATCCCTAGAGTTTATTCACACCTAGAAGGCATCACATAAATGAATATCTCTCTATGGAAATGGAGAAGTAAAGCTGGATAGGAAGAGAACAAAAAATAAAATAAAATAAGCAATGCCACAAAATCCAGAGAATATACTGTACCCTGGAAAAGAAGGTGATCAATATTGACCAAAGTTTTAGAAAAGTCAATAAAGATAACTGAGAAAAGACTATTCATTTTGACAATTGAAAAAAACATTGGCAACTTTGAAGAGAATAATTTCATTTAAACAATTAATTCAGAAACCGTATTACAGAGACTTTAGAAGAGAATGAGAGGAATTGAAGGCAATGAGTGTTGACAGTTTTAATAGGAAGCCTGGCTAAGACACAGAGGAAAGATACAGGACAACTTTTGAGAGTGGGAGGATCTAGTGAGTGTTGCTGTTTGTTTGCTTGTTTGGAGAGACTTGGACAAAGTTGTAGGCAACCTGGAAGGTATCAGTAGATAATGAGAGATTAAAGATAAAAAGAAAAGGTTGATGTTGGACACAATCTGATGACTTAAAGGAGAAGAGATTGGATCAATGTTAGGTTTACTAGGGATAATTTTTCAGAGAATGGCCATTTCATCAGACAATAGAAGAAAGCAACTAATGGAGTGGTAATATGAAGGTACTGTATAATGAGAATGGGAACGAGAGAAAGCTTATGTGGTGGCTTTAACTGCCCTGGTAAGGTATGAATCTGATTCCTGAATTGAAAGGGAGAAAGGAAGGGACATTTTGGGAAGTCTGAGGAGAGATTTGCAACATCTTCTCATTAGAAGTAGCTTCACATAAAGAAAAAAGACAGATGATAATAATAACCTAAATTTATGGACCACTTTAAAATTTACAAAGCATTTCCCTTATAACAATGCAGTGAGAAAGATAGTATAAATATTATTTTCCCCCTTTTATAGATGATAATATCGAGACTCAGAAAATAAAATGACTTGTGTAAGGTCACATAGTAAGTATTGTAGCCAGGATTTAACACCTGTTCCTTAGACTTTGGTCTAGCATCCATTCTGTTGCACTGGATATGCAAACAATCTTTAAAAACAAGAAAACAGTCCTCCAGGTTCAGTTGTTCAGTAATTTTTTCAGTCATGTGACCATATTTGGGATTTTCTTGGCAAAGATATCGGAATGGTTTGCTGTTTCTTTCAGCTCATTTTATAGATTAGGAAACTGAATCAAACAAGGTTAAGTGACTTGCCTAGGGTCACATAGCCAGGAAGTATCTGAAGCCAGATTTGAACTCAGTAGATGAATCTTCCTGACTCCAGGCCTGGCACTCTATGCACCATGCTGCATAGCTGTCTGTAACCTCCAGGTACTGCCCTGTAAACTTCCTCACATTTTCATTTTCTCTCCAGGTAGTGTTACTTTCTCTCTCTCTCTCCCCTCCTCCTTCCCTTCCTCCCCCCCCCCCAATAATCAGTAAGCTAATTTCGAGGTCACCAGTGCATACACAAAGTACCTGAAAATTACCACAAAAATGGTATTAGAACCAGACTGCTCATAAAAGATCAAGCCAGATGAATTTTCTTAATAAGTGGTTAAAACATCTTAAGAGTTTCCGGAGCAATTTTGCTGCTCAAGGATTTTCAATAAGATACTCTGATGAGGGAAGAACCACTTGTATCAAATATTAAGCTACTGTAAATTTACTGTAATTGAATAATTTGCTTCTTAGCTTTGGTTCACTAAAACTCTAGTGAGGTTTTCTTTGCTAAGTGATTGCTCCAAAGTCTATTTCAGTATTTGTCATGTCAGGCTAGGCTCACATATGGCATCATTTGAATCCTACTAATTCCATAGCTGAGGGACTCCATAAAAGGCCTGGCTGATTGACCTGAAAGTCTATACATATTTAGTTACATTAAATTGTGATTAGTGCTTCTAGTTCTGTACTTAAACACCAACTACTTTTAGAGTCATAGAATGTTAGAGCTAGAAGGATGGCATTTTTCAATATAAGACATGTAGTGTTACAGTTGAAAGTGATTTTAGAATCAAAGAATCTCAAAACTAGAAGGAATCTTAGAATTGTAGAATATCAGAATTGAAGGGAGTAAGAATTTGAATCATAGAACATAGAATGTCTGAATTGAAAGGGACCTTAGAACTAAAAAATCATAACATCTGAGAGCTAAAAAGGACCTTAGAATTATAGATCAGTGAAATTTAGAGTTAAAAGTGACCTTAGATATTATTTAGTCAATTTCCCTTTTTTTTGCAGATGGAAAAACTGAGACAGAGCTCAGTGACTTTCTCAAGGTCATACAACTAAGCAGATTGACTACCTTCAATTCCAGTATTCTTTCCTTTATACCAATACTATCTCTCCATTTTCACCACTCTATTAAATCCACAGTATGAAAGAAATTTTCAAACTTTAAAAAGAAAATTACACTGTATTTAAAAAGCAAAATCAGCATATCTCTGCATAGGCAACCAGAGACACTAAGTTTTTTAACTTCCATTCCAACTCCAATGTGTCTTCAGTTCTCAGTGGGCACCCACATAAAAGTACTGCCCATGGGACATTTTAAAGTGTTAGTTCTCTAACATTCAACTTTAGGGACAATGTGGTTTACAAAAAAAAAAAAAGTCACCTCTCCAGTATAAATCCAAACATTGTTTAGTTGATAGCAAGAATCAGTATGCTTTGTTCTCACAATCTATGGGATGTTATCTGGCATTCTTCAACAGGGAACCTGAATATGACACAAGACAGAGGCCATCAGCTTGGATTTATTCTGACTTTTCTGTGGTTTGAATTGATTGAGTCACAGTGTCTTCATCCCTGAAGCTTAGAAAAGTCTGTGGAATTCTGACTTCTCCAAATCCAAACCAGATCCTGAATTTGAGCCCCAAATGCACTTCAAATCATCTTTCCAAAACTTGAGGACCATTATAGGAAACTTAAAAGGTTTTATTTTCCAATGCACTGTTCCTTGGTTTTGGTAGAAGATCAATATGGTCTTTTAAAATTATGTTCTGAAACCAAAGATAATTGTTGGATTCTGCTGTGATGTCAGGATGGGAAACTAAATCCACATTTAAAGTTGACAAAGGGCCACTCTCTTGCAGTTCATTAGCAATTGCATTTTCTTTTATGTCTGAAAGGGTTAACTATTACATGAAATTTTGGAAGAATGTAGCTGTGTCATGTCCTATTTTTCCAAGACTCACCGTAATTTTCATGTCACAAAAATGGACAAGAAGTAGAAAACACACATGGCACAATTTCTGCCCCTGAATATTTCAGCAGGTGCCTCTTGGCTAAAAGTCGAGTTGAAAGCCTTGCTCCAGGCAAATTAAGAACAGAAAGCGAAAAAAAGCCTTCTAAAGATGAAATTCTTAGGAGAAAGGACCATAGACAGTATGTCTTACATTTAGAAACTAGAGATAGTAGCCATAGCAATGAACAGGATTTGACTTCTTTAGGCAGAACTGGAATATAGGTCTATTGTTCTATTAAGATGCCCAGGAAGGAGACTCACCCCAGTCATAGCAGGTAGTTTGACAGTAATTGTGAAGTGTGATGGAAATGGCACTAGATTTGAAGTCTGAAAACTTAATTACACTCTGACATTTACTATTAAGATTATGGGTAAGTCACCTTGGCTCTGTGAGCCTCAGTTTTCTTATCTGTAAAAAGGGATGTAATTGATTAGCCAATTTCCTTTTTTTTTTTGCAGATGGAGAAACTGGGACAGAGCTCAGTGACTCAGTGATGGCTCCATTGTATTCTGCCCTGATCACACCATATCTATGTATTGTGTTTAGTTCTAAATATTACTTTTAAAGGATAAAGTCACACTGGGGTAAGTTCAGACAGAAGATGGCAAGCAGGGTACTGAAGGAACTTGAGAATCTATCAGTCAAGGATCAGTTAAATAAACTGGGGGTGTTAAACCTGGAGAAAATTTAAGGAGAGAGCATAAGAACTATATTAAAGTGTTTGGAAAATTCTAACATTGAAAAAGGATTAAATTTCTTCTGCTTTACCCCAAAGCTCAAAACTAGACATGAAGGTTGGAAATTATAGAGGAATCGATTGAGGCTCAGTAGTTACAAAAATTTCCCAACCATTAAACTACTTAACTCTATGAGAGTGGAAAGTGTTTTTCACTTTTCTTTGTATCTCCAATGCTTAACAAAGTGCCTGGCACACAGTAGGTACTGAAATTATTATTGACTGACTTGAAATAACAATTTTTTCCAAGTGACCTGGAATAGCCACCATTTGGGGATAATGTAGAACAGTGATATCAAACTCATATAGAAAAGTCAAAAAACTGTAATAAGGATCCTCAAGCACATACTGACATAGGAAATCATGTAACAACATTATATATGTTCTATTATATTTTGTTAAATACTTCCCAATTACATTTTAGTTTGGTTCAGCCCTTACTCAGGAGTTTTAAGGTTCTCAATGCTACCAGAGGATAGTATTGTCATGAATGTTATGTGTCCCAGGAAAAGGAAACTATTCTCACCCCACCATTGGCCCACTAATCTCTTTCCTCCCTCCCCTATTATAAGACAATTGTGACCAGGTCAAAATCGACCTCACAACTCATTCTATAACAGCTAGATATGCACTGGTATCTATTTCAGATGTAAGAAAACACACTTTTTGGTCTGGTATGTGATGGGATAAGGTTAAAATATCATTTCCCACAGAGTAACTTCAATAAAAGGGCTCCCCAGAGCCCAGGAAAACTGAGTTCAGCTGCAGGCACAGAAAGGTCTTATAACAATATATATATATAAAGTTAAAAGGAAAAAATGCCTCACCTTTGATGATGCATGTATGTGCATGGTTCCAGTGAATTGTAAGGAATTACAGACATTCTGCATGTTAACATGAGGAAATTCCATGTTGAAACTGGATGACAGTAGAACTTCATGAAGAGCTGCATATTAAAATCACACTAAACAGAATCCATAAAGGGAAGGAGAAATGAATAAAGCCGAGAATAAATATCACAGGTGAAGACCAAGTAATGAGAAAGCATGGGAAACAAGCACAGGTCTGAGAATTAGGAAAGCTGAATTCCAGTCCTTGCTTTGCTGTCAAGTAAATGTGTGGAATAGATCGTCACTTCTCCTGTCTGGTTCTGAGTTACCTTGACTTTAAAATGAAGTGCTACTAATACAGGGTGGTCTACTTCAACTCTAAATCCTAAGATTCCACTCATCATTTTATGATTCTAAAGTAAGCTGCTAGATAAATAAATAGATATATCAAGAGATTCAAGCAACTTCTATTTGTGTCCTGTTTTGACCTCTGGAGGCAAGAAAAAAGATTTAATCTCTCTTCTATATGATAGACTTTCAAATACTTATGTACATATCTTAAAGGTATCTATTTGTATGTGTATGTGTGTATATGCATATATATTCATGTATGTACGAATATGCATGCATACATATATATGCACCCAGACAATTATCAATTTATGTAAGCAGAGCATTCTGCAGACTTCAGTGTAAAGTAATTTTTATGTAATGAGAATTTGCCCCTACACACCTGCTTCGCTTATCCTATATAACAAAGGCATACACAAAATAAAATCTTTACACATCATAAAATGTACTAAAATACAGATATAGTAAATACTGTACCATGATAATAAAGAGAATTATGAAATGAAAGGCAAATATAAAGGTAAGGTATGTACAGTACTATATAGTGAAGTTAAACATAGCTGTATATGTCACCCTTTCCCTGCCCACTGTACCTTGCCTTTATCACAGTTGGTTGACTGCGCAACTTTTTTAATGAAGTTATTGAGAAATGTTTAGACAATGGCTTTCTTTTTATTCCTGATACATCTGACTATAGTAAGCTATACTATCCTCAACTACACTTTCAGAAATATATCACATAAAGTTGAACCTACATGCTGCAAATTTACATAAAGTGGGAAGTGTGTGTGTGTATGTGTGTGTGTGTATACACACATAGCTATATATGCATTTATATCCAAAACAATGCATATATACATATGTGCATGCACACATGATCATGCATTTATATGTGTGTACATGCACACATGAGCTTATATTATGTGTATGTATGGAATTACTTTTATCTAAACTAGCTATGACGTTGAAAATGATTTGAAATAAGGTGCTCTTGAAAGGTCTCTTGCAAACCAGAGGTCTTATGAATCTGTCTAAGAAACTGAAATTCTGTGATTTTGTTTCTATTATCCACAATTCTAAATCTGTGTCCTGAAATATGAAATAAAGCAGGCTTGTAGCTTTCTAAAGTCTGTGTGGTACTTGCCACTGTGATCTTTTCCTGTCTGAAAAAAAATAACGTGGTGGATTTGTTGGTATCTGAGTTCTTTGACTTCTTTCTTCCACTACTTTCAGATGTTCCCACTGCTCCTAAGGAAATGAATTCCTTTCTCCTACTCTTATAGCCTGAAGGCAGCTGCAAATTTTTGTCAACTTAATTCTGGTTAATGGACACACCTATTTTTCCTCCCACCCTAGAGTCTTCCTTTTCTTGTACTTTCTACCTTTCTTTTACTTTCACATCCTTCCTCATTGTTTTCTCTTTTCCCTTTCCTTATTGCTATAATGACATTACTCTAGGTGTTGTAATAGACAGGATTAGTCAGTGGACAGAAAATCTGAACATCTGATCTAAATTCCCAGATCTGATGCTTATTTGCTGTCTAACCAAAGGCAAATCATTTTATTATTTTGAATTTCATTTTATCATTTTGGAAATAATGATTCATATGCTTTTAAATTTATGGTGTCATGGTGACAAAAGGACATTATAACTGTCAGAACTAGATATATAAATGTGAACTCTTCATTTAAAAAAATGTTTTCATTATATAGCACTGTACCAGGTGGAACAGTGGATAGAGCACCAGACCTGAATTCTAATTTAGTCTCAGATACTTCCTAGCTATGTGATGCTGAGGAAGTCACATAACTTCTGTCTGTCTCAATTTCCTCATCTGTAAAATGGGGATAACAATAGCACCAATTTCTTAGGGTTGTCATGACAATCAAATAAGATAATATAAGGTACTTAACATAGTGCCTGTCATATAGTAAGAGCTATACAAATGTTAGCTTTATTATCACAAGGGACAGTGGAGGATAAGGCAAAGGGGAGGGTTAGAGATTATCTAGAAAAACTTTGTACAAATATTAATTGATTTACTTTATATTATGTATGAAACAAGTAGTAAAGATTCAAATACATGTCCCCTGACTTCAAATATATTGCCTTTTTGGTGGCATCAGACTGATATAATAATGTTGGTAATATTTATTAATAATAATAATAGCTATTATTAATAATAGGAAATTATATGGAATTTGAAAATTACTTTAAATGAGGTCACCACATTGATTAAATTGAGCATAGCTCCTGTGTTTCTGTGTTGCTTATGGTGGTCTACTAGTCAAATATTTACTGGCAACTGGCATCCCTTATGGCATTTTTTTACTCAAGTAATCAGGAAAACATATCAACAGCCTATGCATTAACTGCAGGGCTTTAGGATTTTACTCCCTACACAAAAATCCTGGCAGGAACCCTGTATTAATAGCCATTCAGGCTCTGAAAATATCACACATTGGGTAAGCATCCTGCTCAGTATGATGTGATTCCTCCTATTAGTCAAATAAGCAGACATGGAGATATAGTGTTGAAGACTGGCCTTACTCAAAAATGTCATTTTTTGCCATGGAGGATTATTTGTGTTCTGGTACTACAAGGAGGCAAGGTGCATTGGAAAAAAAAACAAAACAGAAATACTGATATTCTATGGAAATTCTTCAGTAAAGAAAGCACTTACCACTAAAGTGAGGAAACCATGAGTGCCCATGAAATGAACTGAATTCATGAATAATTTTATTATATGCCTTCATCATAATAAAATTGCAATTAGATCTTACCAGTTGCAATCAGAAATTTTAACTTAACTCCAAGTCATTAAATTATATGTTGCCAAATAGTACAAAGCAAGAGTCATTTCATTTCTAAGCACAGAATAGACAAAATAAGAAGTGAAGTTGTGAAGTTTCTAATATTTGATTAGGAAATAGTAGAAGATCCTGACATCATTGGGAACATCTAGTTTACTACAGCTTGAAGGTATTCTACTTTAAAATGAAAATAAATCAAAAGAATAATATTGATATCTAAATTGATTTTGAAAAGGGGTTGAACAAACTTAGAAATTGAAGCAAAGAGCTCATAACATTAAGATGGTAAAATTAACATTTTTCACCAGAAAGGAGGAAGAAATTTGATAGTTATCCTCAAGGTACATTATAAAGAGATCAAAAAGCTATAAAGATATTTTAGGGTCAAATATACATCACTTTACCAAGCAAAGTAAAGAATGATAATATCTATTTGCCATTTAATTTGTTGTTGAATGTCACCAAAAGGCCTTGGCTAGGATACTGGAACAGATTAAAGAAGCCTACCATGGTCAAAAGCCTAATGAATTTAGCCAATAAAACAGTTCTACAAAGAAGGATGAAGCAAATGTCTGAGTCATATATATCTGTTGTGGAAATACATACATATTTGTTATGGAAATTTAGGGGCTTATAGTGGTAATTCAGGGCTAAATCACAAGAGCAAACTACCTTTAAGGAGACTAGATGTAGTGATCAATGCTATATTAAAAAAATAGTAATAATGGTAGACATGCAACACAGTAGTGGAAGCTGAAAAACAAAATAACATGTACAAAAGGCTAAATGAGACATGATTGATATTTTTGCTGTTTTTCAAAATTTTCCACAAATTTTCACACAAAAATACAGGTATCAAAATATCCTATATTTTGGCTATATTGGAACTAGACAATTATTTGTCAAAGTATAGCCATAGATCACCTGAACCTAATGTTGATCTGCAAATAAATAAACAAATGAATGAAGGAAGAAATAAATAAAAAACAAAACAATGTTTTAAGTTGATGTCAGAATACCAAATATTCCTATTCTCCAAAGTATTTGGAATGAAAACCACTAAAAGATAAAGAAAGATAAAGGCCTAGCTGGGAAGAACAAATTAACTTGGGAATAATAGGAAATGCACATAATTTCTATTATCCTGCTTACTATTAGGGTTTAACCAAAAGCAGTTAGTTTATTCTAAGACAGAGGTCAATACTAAGCCCACTTCTGTATAAAACTCATTCTAAAAGATGAAATGATGATGACTGACAATAGGTAATGGGGGTGGTGGTGGTAATGGTGATAATAACAGCAATAATAACAACCCCAAAGTCCAAGCCATTATCTATATCATGCAGGAGGATGGGGAGGAGAGGGGCAATAGCAAAGAAAAAGAATCAGAGTCACAGCAATTTGCAGCAGGTATTTTCTGTGCCCTGAAATTGCTATTGTAGCTATGAGGACCTAGCAGGCACCCTGAAATTGGGTAATGTAAATATTACTGAACTGTTTAGCATCCCAAACAGTGAGTAAAGCCATTCCTATGAATCAAAGAAATAGTTGAAGAGGTGTAGAGTCATGGGCTAGCCTTCCTCAGACAAAAGGCATATAGGAAAAAAAAAAAAAACAGAAATGCTAATATACTACTTGCTGAAAATACTTCTATGCAAATAATATTTACCACTAAAACAGGAAAACTAAGAATGTATATAAAATGGAGTAGAGAAAACAGCGTTTTTGTTATGCACCAATGCTGTATCATAAGAAAACTGGAAACAACCCTTATCATTTGTAGGTAAAGGACTCAAAGTTTTTATTTTATTTTATTTCATTTTATTTTTTTTAAATGTTTAATAGGTATTATCAGTTCCAAGTCACAGCAACTATATATTGCTGACCAATCAGTGTATGGAGATACATTTTTAAAAATCATTGCTAATGTAATGATTTTAGATATTATTGTTAGATAATCTAGATATTATTATTAGATATTAGATAATATTTTAGATATTATTAAATATTAGGTAATATTTTAGATACTATTAGAAAAAAATATTTGGCAAAAAGTTTATTTTTTTAAAACAAGTACCTGTATATACGAGTTAATACAATAGAACAGCCATTCCTATGGTAAGAACCATGGAAGAGAAGGTGGAGCTATCAAGGAATATCTCAAGGGCAAGTATCAAACACTGTCAGACACCATGACATAAGTAATTTGAGAAAACTATTGAATACCTGCAGAAAGAGATTGAATGATTATATTAATATCCATCTGGTACATTCGGTAAAAAACTTACTAATATTGACCAATTAAAGACAATAAAAAAGGATCGTGCAGAAAGAAATAGAAGAAACTATCACATCACAAATTCTATCTTCCCTGAATGGGCAATTTAAAGTAAAAGTTAAAAGGTTAAGATGATATGGGGAGTCAAAGCAGCACAAAGAACCAAATAAGCAATGAAATATTTATCAAAAACTTTGCTACAAGAGATTGAAAAGGAAAGAAATCAGGTTCGAGACAGAAACCCTGAAGAAAATGGATGTGGAAACTCCTCAGTCCTCTATGTAGTCAGAAGAAACCCAAAACATCAAAATTTCAATTTGGACCAAATACGAAACAGAAGACTTTTGCACAATTAATATGAGTGACAGAATAGTTATATCAAGAGAGGTAAGTGAAGCTCTATCCTCACTGGAAAATATGAAAGTTTTGAGACTAGGTAAAATCCATTTTTTTTTTTTGCTTAAAAACCTCACAAAGGCACATCATTTGCTAGTGAAGGCACTTTAGCCGTTTCCCTATAGAGAGAAACCTGATCCCACATTTCTTAACATTAGACATCATATATACCTATTACCAATAGATTGGAAAACTAGTTACATCTCTAAATAAAGAGTAAGTATGTCTGTGGTTTAATGCCAAGAATTCACTATTTGTATCACCCCTTCTATCCCTGAAAAATCTGTAATCTCAAGAAAATATATTTCTTAAAGACAAAAAGATGGAAGGGCATTAAGAAGAACTATTTGGTATTTCTTCTTCTTCAGGCAAGATCCACCAAGCATATAGAAGCTATTGAGGAGAAGGTGAACTTGAGTATATGAAGAAACTGATTGGTATCCTGAGGTCAAAACTGATGGCATGAGATCCATAAAGTATTCTATCAAAATTCTGTACAATATTAATGAAAAGTAAGTGAGATATATGAAGATTAATACTTCCTCATTTAAAAAATGGCATTTGATGAGACTACCTAATAATAAAGTAATACTGATATTCTTAAAACTTAGGATAAACATGTGAAAAAAATGTACAGGAACATTTTGAAAAAGGATGATTTCATTTCACAAAACTATAGTAAAGGCTCACAACAGTTATGTATTATTAGATATGGTAAATGTAACTAGAAGTGGTTTATCTCTACATAGAGCCTATGAAACCCCTAATACCCAAGAGTTGAATTAAAAGTTCAGTGGGCTGTCAACACCCACATGAAATCAACTAACAATATGTTGACAAAAAGTGTCAAAGATATGGTTGAGTCATTCATATTTATCTTTATAAATAAAGAGTTTATAATGGAAATTGAGAATCAGGTTACTGCAACCAGAAAGGTTATCTTTAAGGAACTAGATATTTTTTTTTAAATCAATGTTGATCATGCAATGAAGTTACATCACTTGTCATTCTAGTCTAGGGGAAAATTTTTAGCATGTATTTGACACCTAGAAGTATAGGATCAAAGGGTTAGAACTGTAATCTAAAAACTCATTATCCTTTATAAGCTAATAAATAATAAATACCCATATTAGAACTATAACATTCAAAATATCCTCAAGAATTCAATGAATGAATTGTACTACAACTATAATATCATTACAGATTCAATTATTACCCACAACAATCCAGACATAATATTTATCCATTAAAAACAAGGAAAATATTTTATAGATGTCATACCAAATACACTGTATTTCCAAATTGCATGTAATGAAAAGCTCTCTAAATAGAGAAACCTTGTAGAATTAATTAATATCACATTGGAATAGTTACCTAAAGGGATGTCTTATTTTCCTGAAAAAAACAATTTAAATTGTCCCATAGAGCCATGAAACTGCATAATAGTACACTTTTTATCTTGAGTCTTCATTATCACCACTACATGTTTTCCTATGAGTCAATCACCCAATCAAGACGAATTTATTAAGTGCTTACTATGTGCCAGGCATATTACATGAGCAATATACTTAGAAAAGATTATAGAGGCAGACAATCTTTTAGGGTCTATGATGGCCCCAATCTCTATCTCTATTTCAATTTCCCAGTACTGGTCTTGAGGGTACCAGAAGCTAAAACACAAGTAATGAATTCTCCTCTCACGTACCTTCAGCATGCACTCAGATTATCTACCATCATAGTGAAACCCATTGCTTATAAGAACATTTTTTGATGTTCATACCCATAATGACATATTTGACTCCTTAATTTAAATTTCCTTGTTTTTTGGGGAGAGATTTGAGCAGTAGGCTGAAGGTAACTACGGAAGTTCAAATTTGTAATTAGGGATTTCTTAGCTTGGGAACCTTAAGTCTGTTCTTACATACATTTGAGTGGAACATTCCTGGTTCCACTGGGCTAAATTCTATAATACCTGATTTATTTATTTTTCTCTTTCTCTATTCACATTCCCTTTACTTCCCTCAGAAACCTGACTAGTTGTAGGTAGCTATATATAATAACTCTATGCTCAGGCAGCTGTATTTGCCATGATAAAAGTTTATTTGCATTTCACTGCATAGAAGGGCCAGCCTGAGTGGTACATGCTCTCTTATATGTTTACACCTTTAATAGATATTCCATGCAGAATTCTCTCCAGATACTGGAAACAGTCTCATCTTTCTGTTGGAAAGTTATTAGGAACTTGATGTGAATGACCACTGCATTCTCTGTATCCTTAAGTGGTATATACTCAATTATGTTAACTGAAGGACAGTCCATCATTAAGATATGTAAAATGTCAAATGCAAGTTCCAGACTCCATGTGCCTTCATTTTCTTTGTCAGGTAGCTGACATTTTTATAGTACTTTAACAGTATTTTCGAATCAGGGTTCAAATATTTCTATCCTGGGGAGATGAAAAATATTTCTTAAAATAGCAACAGTTGTCTGTGCCATATTGCCTCAGATTGCTCTATTTATCTTGGACCCCTTCCCTTCCTGGAGTTCATGTTCCTGATGACACAGTGCTGCTGACTTAGGTAGAAACTATATATCACATCTCTGATATTTCATTCTTCCTTCTCTAGAAAGGGTCTTTTATTTTTTAAGGCTAGAGTAAAACGTTTAGTAACCATTCTCTAAGTAACCCCTTTCACTTATATCTCTTTAAGGAGGTAGACAATATTACTTAAAAGTGTCTAGTAGTTCATGCAAAATGCTTTCCTCCTTGCACCACCATTACCATCACAAAAGTCTGTAAAGTCTTTTTAATGATACTCTTGCCATAGTGGATAGGTACCTTATCTGCAATAACCCTCTTATACTCAGTTCCAGTCCACCTTATCTGCCAGCAAAAGATAGTAGTATACTGGATTTTGCAATCACCTATTTCCATGTTTATGACTGAAATGCCTTTATTTCACCATGGTCTTTTACTATTTTATCTTTCTCTTTTATCTTTCATTTATGGTCCCTATGCCTGTTCTTCATTTTTATTCTTGCCTCTAATCTGCTAAACCCTTCACCCCTTGGTTCTCTTCCCCCTCTCCAAGTTATTGCCTTTGTCCTGACTATATTCTTTTCCTTTTCCTAAATTGACTCTGATGAATCTGTTCAAATTTATGCTGTTTTCCACCCTTGAATCCCTTGTCTCCTTTCCCTATCACCAAATACACCTTGCCAACTTCCAACTTTAGATCATTTTTACTATCTATCCCATTTGAACCTAATCACAAACTACTTCATATAGCAAGAAGAAATTACAAAAATATGATGACTGACTTCACTACAAATTTATCTCATTTAATCTCAACTGGGCCCTAGCTGCAGCAAGGCAATTGCTGTGTGTCTCCCTAATTTCTTCATTATCCCAAAGCACTACCCTGGCTGCTACTTTCTTTTCTTTTCCAAGGAACCCCATCTTCCGATGCTCTTAAATGAGAATCTGAAAACAAAAACAAGGCCACTTGCAGAGATGTTCCTCCTTCCCCCTATTTTTCATTTTATATCACTCAGATATCTCCACCTTCACCCAGGTCTTGCATGAAAACATACAAAGGACTTGGGAAGGCTCCTTTAACAGTATATAGTAGCTCATGCAGGGGAGTAGCCACATTTTCCTCCTGGAACAAAACACTCTGTACTGCGCGTTCTGCTATCCCCTACCCCTCTCCCAATTCAAAGGACACAAAAGTCTACAGAATCTTTTCTGGGGGTATACTTCGCATAGTGCATAGGCATCTCTAAAATTAATAGCTCATCTATTTCCATGTTTATGACTGAAATGCCTTTATTTTACCATAGTCTTTTATTATTTTATCTTCTCTTTTATCTTTCATTTATGGTCCCTATGCCTGTTCTTCATTTTTATTCTTATCTCTAATCTTCTAAACTCTCCACCCTTTGGTTCTCCTCCCCCTCTCCAAGTTGTTGCCTTTGTCCTGACTATATTTTTTCCCTTTTCCTAAATTGACTCTTCGATGAATCTGTTCCCTCCCTCTCCTCCTTAATTCCTCAGTACTTACTTACCTTGAAATGACTAACTTCATTTTCCTCACAGACATTTCATCTCCTGACTATGCACTGGAATAATTTTTCCTCTGTTATTCTTTCAAAGCTCATCTTCCATACCTCTACCTTTTAGCCTCTTTGGCTTTCCTTTGAGAATCAACTAAAAGTTTGTTGTGTTTGTCCTTCATTCTTGGAGAGGACCATGACATCAAGATGATGACATGACTTGCAGTTGACTTTGATTTGAGTGAAGGAGGGCTGTGCAAGGTCACCAACCTCACTTTCTTCTCCTGAGCCATCTGGGTCCAGTGGACTGATATTCATCAGGATGACTGGAGATGGCCCAGGAGGCATTGTGAGATCCTGGGCCTTTCAGGTTTAGGTCTTATCATAATCTTACTTTGGGTGAGATACACACATTCAATGAATAGGCTTCTTTATGTTACTCAAGAGATGACCCTTTTAATAAAAAAAAAAAATCAAACTGGGAGGCAAAGACCCTCAAGGTTCCTGGGTAAAAAAGAAACACTTACTATTTAGTTATTACATCCACTCTGTGCTAGGTGGGTGTGGACCTGTTGTCTAGTCTATGAGCTGCAGAGTAAATTGTGTTTAAGGCTTGATCCTTGAGCAAGAAATGTAGTCAGTAAACCCAGAGGAAAAAAGACAGCTTTTGGCTAATGAGTTTACCTTCCCCTGGGGAAAACATCAGAAGGGAGGGGAGGGGAGGGGAACGGGAGGGGAGAGGAGGGGATGGGAGCACCATGACATCAAGATGGTGACATGACTTGTAGTTACATTCTTCTGGATGTCTTTCCCAGTCTATCCTGCTGCCAGTGCCTTCCTTCTGAGATTTCCTCTTGATTATAGTAGCTCTATATAGTGTAAACATTATATATGACATATGTGAATATAGGTGCCTAATTCTTTGTATGTTGTCTCTTTAAAACATGAACTCTCTGAGGGCATGAATTGAGTTTTTGCCTTCCTTTTTATCTGCAGTATTTAGTACAGGACTTAAATGCTTGGTGACTAACTATTAAATAAAAAAGTCATTGTTATCATCCTCCCCACACAAATACATAGAATAGTAGTGTGAACAAAAGGCTCATTCTGACTTTAATGCTTATAGAGGTGGTGTCTCAACTTGGTAATCTTAAGTACACATTTCCTTAGCTTGCTATTTCTTGATGAACCCTCAGAATGAAACCCTGTTTTAGTACCTCCCTTCTCCCACAAATTGGCTGGGTTGATCTGAATATTTCAAATTTTCTAGTTTGTTCACTGACATCCAGATAATCTGGAAAGCTTAATATTAGATATTTCTACTGAATGTACTCATATGCTCCCAAACTTACAAAAAAAAATACAGATCCATAAAACTTAAGAAAAACGTGACAAGAAATGTGTGTATGCATATGTATATGTATATCTGTGTGTAAATATATGTATATAAACACACACATATAAATTTTGTGAAAAATGATTTTAAAACTTAATAATCTGTGCCATGGAGACTCAGAGTTTTCCCCTCACCCCTTCCCCTTTTCAAATTCAGTCTCTCTTTTAGAAGGACGTTACTGATGATGAGATTGCGTTGAATCTTCTTATCCTGGTCAAACTTCAAACCCCTGGCCTGAATTGATTTAATCTGCTGAGGTTTAGATAACCGAAGACTAGGAGTGATCTGGTATGATGGGAGGCTGGTCTTATAGCACAAGTATTTCCTTTAAAGATGTAATTACGGCAGTGTTTTCAGCCCCTATTGAAATTGTATTGTACCAAGATTAAGTGACCTAAATCATGTACTCAAGACCTCATTTTAGTATAGCTCACCTCCTAGTATGTTGACCAATTAAAGTTGATTGGCACTCCTTAGGAACATCTACTCTTCAAAGGGCATATAACCCTGTACCCCCAAATCCAAATTTAGTAGATTCTGAACTGACCTCCTTATGGGGACTTAATTCTAGACTATAACTCCCATGTAGTACATGTCAAACCAGTTTGAGAGAAATAAAAACATGGACTCAACCTAAACATTTTTATTTTTCTTAGAACAAACTCTGCTTTGCGGTTTGGGGGTTCACAATTAAAATTGAATTTCAACAATATATACATACACACATACATACATTAATATGAAATAAAATAAATATTATATATAGGTATAGAAAATATGCCTTTGGAAAATAGCAAATGTCTGTCAATAAATAACCCTTCCTTTCATTTCTAGTTTGGCCTCCTTTAATTATAGCATACATCTGACAGGATTCCTTTCTAACTCTTGTGCCTCCCTCCCTCTCATGTTGTATCTCAACTTTGTTACTATTATGTACTCAACTTGGCATTTTCCTCAGCTTCTGATAATCACTCTTAGTGACTTTTCATGTTTACTCAATCTAGAGCAAAAGGTCTGTCCCAGTTTCTACAGATAGAACTGTCTATCCCATTCAATTCTCAATTTTCAATAGCCTATGTCTTAATCCAATCAACTCCACAGGTGATAATTGCTCTCAGAGGTAGGGAGGAGAGAATATGACCAATCCTGTTTTATTTGGAATGTGGATTTTGAAGACTTTCTCTATCTCTATCTTTCAGCTTTAGAATTATGACCATAAAAATGCTACTCTGGATCTTCCTGGTGGATGGAAACTTCACAAACATCATGGTTCATGATTTGAAGGAAATCTACCTTTCAATAACACAGTTTTCTCCCAATAGACACTTGGTTCAATCATTCATACATTAACTGTGTAGCTCCTTCTATACTACTCCTATGATCCAACTCCTGGGGAAAATCCCTTATCAAAATTTGATGTACTTTCTAGAGATATTTAGAATATGAATAAGAAAGAAATTAGGCAGAGAATAGCTTCTTTTACCTAGTGGGAAAAAAATCGATGGAGAGGGAAAGATCCTCAGGGTTTCTGGCCAAAACAGGGAAATGATTGCTATTTAGGCTCACTTGGAGCCAATCAGGGCCCAAACAATGACCAAGTGGGGATTGGCCCAGGACTCCTTATTGGACAGTCAATGAGGCATCACTTCCTTGATGGTGTGATTCCCTTTCAGAGAGAAGGACAGATAAAAACAATTATAGACTATGAGATAGGGAAATGGGTTTGAGAAGAGAGAGTTTTACAGTCTCTCTACATCTGCTTATTGTCTTTTTATTTAAAAGTATGACAAAAAATAACAAACTATCGGGCTTCTAGTTGAAGTATTTTAAAAACCAGATTTACGTCAGAGAAGATGATTGTTTGATTGATTATTGAGGTCTCCATTTCATTTCTATAGACATAGCTGATTGGTCAGAAATAAAGAGGCAACATCACTGGACCAAGAGGAAGGTGCCAGGGGGCCCAAATTCTAGTCTTAACTATGAGGAGCTAATGATTTGCTCCTGAGTAAGTCAATTCATTCCTTTCCACTTCAGGTTTTTCACCCAAGATTTGGGTAAGATTTTACCTAATATCTCTTCTAACTCTAAAAGATTATGAGACCCTGCATCTAGATTGTCCAGTCTCCAACTTAAAAAAAGGGCAAAATGACGTGATAGAAAAAGTCCTCTTCTAATGCCAGCGTACTCTATTTTAGATCTTGGCTCCCATATTTAATAGCTATGTGACTTAGGGTCTGGACCAATGTTTTCATCAGTTTATAGAAACTTTTGATAGCAATAGAGATCAATAGCTATCCTGTTACACATTAAGTGACTTCTGCATATACAAGAAGAGTTGGTCCTGGAGCCCAGATGTTTCTGATTCCAAGTATACCAGATTATAGATCTAGAGATCCTACTTGTTCATCTATAAAATAAGGATAATAATAACTACACATCTCACAGGACAATTAGAAGATTGTTCTAGGCAAATGTGTTTCTTTTTATTATACTTATTATAAAGAGAAAGGGAGAAGCAGAAGTATGCATACTAGATAGTTGCGGAACCTTGGTTCAAGCGAGGGAGATGTCGATTCAAGTTCTGGCTTTTGAGCCATACATGCTTTTCCGAGGGACATTAGACAAGACAGTTTACTCATCAGTGTGTTGTTTGACTCCCTAAGATTGCAAATTGCTCTGTAGTTTTTGATCAGCAATAGTAAAAGGGATTAACTCACTGGGACTTACTAATACCTATAAAATCATAGTTCTAGTTAAAAAATAGTTGGAATTGGTTGGTTTTTAGAGCTAGGATTTTTTTTTAACCAGCTTCTGGGATACAGAAGGGTAGAGAAGGGAGTGATAGAGAAGGGAAGGAGGGAAGGGAAGAGGCATTCATATAGTGCCTACTAAGTACCAGGCACTGTGCTAGATGCTATATGAATAATATACCATTTCATGCTCACAATAGCTCTGCAAGGTAGGCACTATTATGCTCTTTACAGTTTAGGAAACTGAGGCAAACAGAAGTTTGCCCAAGGTGACACAGTGTCTGAGGTTGGTTTCATTTTGGGCCTTTTGGGACTCTAGACCCAGTTTCCCATCCATAGTTCCACCTAGCTGCCTCAATGTCTAGTATTGATATAGGGCTTCAAAGATTGCAAAGCACTTTAGACATGTTAGCTAATTTGATTCTCATAATAATCTTGGGACCTAGGTGTTATTATTATTTCCATTTTACAAATGAGGAAACAGAAAGTGGCAGTAAGTAGCCAAGGACCTTGTCCAGGATAACACAGGTACTAAATGGCTGGGGCTGGATTTGAACTCAGGTTTTCCTGACTCCACATTCAGTGCTCTATCCCCTGTAGTAGGTGGCACAGTGGATAGAATAATGGTTAAAAGAAGCTTAGCTCTGTGAAAAAATTTTCTATGGAATTTTAGCAACCACAAAGAAACTACACTATAGAGCTGTACTATGATAGCTCACCTTTGGAAGGAATTTAATTTTTATGTGAGCTAATAAAGTTGATTGCATTTAGATGGACTTTTAATGTAGAATGTTTTGAAGAGCCAAAACATTTCTGCATATTTATTTTTAACAAGAGTCAAGATTAAAACACAATTTTCATGGAGGCATTACTAGGACCAAATCAACTGGGAGCAGAGGGTGAAGGGCCTGTTCTTGAATTTTAATTTGCACAAAGTGGTACTGCCAGTGATTGGAAATACTTTACCCAAGGAGAGGGGAATTGGCAAACCCCAATTAGTCACACAAATTAAACAGTTTCCACTCTGTTTCCTTCCCAGGAATTCTTCAAATGCATCTCCAGGAAGTGGAAGCACCTTTGGACAGAGAAGAGCCTAGCCTAGCTGCCACTTAGGTAATTATTCAAAACAATTGTGATGAAAAGATTCCTGAATTGTGGCCTCACTTCTAAGAAGAGTAGATAGAACTCTGGACTCAGATATGAGAAGACGTGAGTTTAAATCTAGTTTAAAACTATTAGTTGTGTGACACTGGGCAAGTCACTTAACCCCCATATACCTCAGTTTCCCCATTTGTCAAATGGGGATAATAATAGTACTTACCTCCCAGGGTTATTGTGAGGATCAAATGAGTTAATAATTGTAAAGGACTTCAGCAGTGACAGGCATAGGTAAACATTGTATAAATGTTAGTATTAGCTATCTTTACCATCATTACAATTAATCCTTTATGCTAAGGGAATTTAAATTCTGCCCACAAAGTGATCTGACAGGAAGACAGTGGCCTAAAGAGAGCTTTTTGAGGAGGTCATTGAAGGTTTTCTAAAGATACTGTAGTTACCATGAAGTTTGTATCCATTTTGGTAGAGAATATTCTTTCTGTTTCATATGGGATATGGGTACACCACCACCATTATCAAAACCAACACTTATATACAAATGCAAGACAACCATATGGGATAGCACAGCAGAAGTCTGGAGGAACAGGAAAGCCCTTGTGCAGATAATGAAAATTTGACTGATGTTGAAACAAAACAAAAAAAACATAAAGGTCCAACAGATTGAAGTGAAGAATGGATGTATTCCAGATTCAGGGGAGACCCAGTCATGTTATATATGGAATAGAGATGGGAAATATAGTGTCTTCTTTGGAGGATAACAAGATGACCAGTTTAACTTAATTATGTGTTTCTCTCTAGACCTAAAACCAAGTGCCAACATTACAGGCAGTGAAATCCTCATACGGTTCTTAAGTCTTTCAAAGAATTGGATTCCTAGTGTAATATGAAAGCCATGGTGAAAATTAAAATATCCTTGTATTAGTCAAGATGCTAATAACTTTCATTAAGTATTAATGTCCTACCTGGAGGGGAGGAACCAAAACACAGGTGATTAACCTTAATAATACATCATAAAAAAGAATCAAAATTCATCTATTTGATAGTTGACCATAGCTTGTGTTTACTGTTTAACTTTGACAGTTCATACAGAAATTTAGAAACCTGACTTTTCAATTCATAAGGGGCTGGCATTTACATTTCTCAAGGTAGGATATGACTTCATAAATACATTTTGGTGGAAATCAATGCAGTGTCTACATTTGATACCCCTCAAGCCTGATCCTCTATGGAAGAGAGAGCGGGCCCTTGTACAAGAGGGAAATTAGCAGAACCTTTGCTAAATGGTTGTTATTAGAGCTGGACAAATTTTCACTATTAGATTATGTAATTATTCCCCAAACTACATTTAATTATCAGGTATGCAGATAAACTGACATTTTTATTCCTTTTTTAAAATATTGAAAATTAATTGAAAAAAGCTTTTTAAGGAAGATAATTAAACAAATATGTTATGAAATAGGGCCATGTGCAATTTCATTTTATGTGTAAATTATATGTAGACCCAAAGGGGATGCAGTCTTATTATACAGTCTGCTTCTCCATTAGCATTTCAATAGAAAGACTTTTTTCCTCCTGGTTCTAAGGAAAACAGTAAAACTCTACAGCACATGCTAGAGATGCATGCAAAAGAGAACTTTAAAAAGTTCATCCATTTCATTTTTTTTTTAAAAGTGTTTCTATTCTGAATTCTGCTTACCTGAACTTATGCTAGCTAGAAATGGTCAAATTCAATATAAAATTGAGAACTCACTCAAGATTATATAACTGAGATTCCAGTCTATTTCTCTCTATACTCTGCCTAATCATCACTCGTTTTGGTTTAGAAGGGAAGATAGCCAAGGAGACTGACCACATAATCCATGAAGGAAAAACAAGAATTTGAATTTCTAAGTAATCATTCTCTGTCCAGTAAGTGCATATGTGCATATGAGTACATCTGCGAGTTATAATTTGAGCGGCTCAAACTGAGACTCATAAACCTTGGTTCTAGGCCTCATTCTGTCACTATCTTGATAGTGTAAGTTTGGGAAATTAATTTTTCTCCATTGAAAAATGGGGAGTTGGGCTAAATGATTTAGGATCAAAGATTTAGAGATGCAAAGGAAATCAGAGGTCATTTTGTCCAATTCCCTCATTATTCAGATGAAGAAAATAAAACTCAAGGAGGTGTTGCTATCACACAGACACTAAATATCAGAGGTGGGATCTGAACCCTGGTCTTATGTCTTGAAAGCCCCTGCTTCTTCACTATACCATGCTACCTTTCTCGTAAAGTTCCTTCTAGATTTCATATTTAATTGGCCTCTGAATCTAAATTACTTCTCTCTTAAAAATTGTTTTTTCTAGACATCCATTCCTTCGACTCAAATGTTTTCTACCCTTTTGTAATTTCAAATAACAGTGCAAGACCCTTGAGACTGATACCACCTTCCTCCATCATGATTTCAGACTTTAGAAGAAAATGGTTCGGAGTTAGCTGGGAACAACCACCTGGAGGAATGGACATAAGATACAGGAACAGCAGAACATACTTTGCCAATATATATAGAAAGTGTTTAGGAAGGACATGAAAGACAGATTCACATAACAATCTAGATAAGAGGGTATTAAATATGGGATATATAAATACATATACATATACACACAGACACACACATATAATATTTCTATAAAATTGGTTTACTTTGTAATCCTATGTGTTTTAGCCTAAACCTTTAAAAGCATTATTCTGAAAAGTGGTCTGTAGGCTTCACCACACACTCAAAGTGTGAAAATTGCTTAAAAACCTTGGCCTAAATCCTCATATATTTGTGTTTCCTAGCATAATGGCTTGCTTCTTACAAAGCCAAAGAAGGCCAGATGGTTAAGAATAAAGTTGGGGAAAAAAAATTGGAGATCAAGTTGAAGCATGGGCAATCATTCACTGGGAGAAAAGTAAAACTATGCCTAGTACAATGCTGTACACATAGTAGGTATTAAATGAGTAGTTATTCAACTAATTATTTAATTAAAATTATTGTTAATACTCAAAAACCTATTTCAACTGATGCATATTACAAATCCTGAGACAGATACCTTGATATCTTTACCTTAAACTTTTTGGTGAACTGCTCCTTAAAAGATTTCAAATAATAATAATAAAAATATAAGGCTAGTTCGTGTATAAATTTGCCTCATTGTGACAAGCTGCAATTTACTTTTCATACCTAAATAAATTTCCTAATTTGCCTCCAAATCTATTTTAATTTATATTGTACTATTTTCTATACAAATTCCTAATAAAATATCTACATGTGATATCATATATTTAATTCAGTCAGCAGAATTAGTAGGGCATTTCTTAGAAGAATATATTCATATGTGTGTGGCCTCTGTGCCTCTCATTTATGTAGACCTGCACTTGTTTCTAGTGTTGGACTAAATTTCCTTTAAAGAAATGTAAATAGAAATGAGGCCACTTGGAAGGAAATGCCAAGAGAAAAATAAAATTGTAAAAGAAAAGTATGGGGGATATTCAACAAAAGTCATGTTAGCTCATAAAAGATCAACCTTCCTTTGGATTTCCTACCAGGTTATTTACGCTGAAGTTCTCCCTTGAAAGGTCTCAGCAAATTATCTGAACTCTAATGCACAGCTTGAACCCTGAAGTAGCAGATGTTTTGAAGTATTGTAAATTTATGAGGGAAGAAAGACTTTCAAGGCTCTGATAAAAGGAGAAAACATGAAAACATCATTCCGAGTGAATCATAATACATATGGACATGCTAGAAAGATCTATTTTTTTCATTTACAAATGATAGTCTTTTTTAATATTCTGATTATTCATGTAATTTTTTCCATTTGCTATAATATAATTTTTTCTAAAACAATTGAAAAGACAGTGACATGACATTGCTTGTGAATCAGAACTGATATAACCCAGAAAAGAGTGAAGACTCTTTACTCAGTACCTTCATACAGCTGGTTACAGTGGGGAGACCATTGGGCTTGGAGTTATGAAAAAACTGAGTTGAAATTCAACTTTAGACAATTACTAGCTGTGTAACTTTGGACAAAAAAATTTATTCTCTCTTTTCCTCATTCCCTTCAACTATAAAAGGTGGCAATAATAGCACCTACACCCCAAGGAAGTTGTGAAAATCACATGAGTTATTTGTAAAGCCCTTAGCACAGTATCTAGCACATAATAAGTACTTAATAGTGCTTCCATCTTTCTTTCTCCCCTCCTACTTTCTATAAGTTACTTGGATAGAACCTACTTGGAGTATTATCTGACCCCATGATATTTTGGATATAAATCTCTAGAGAATTGGAAAGAATTTAAAAAAATGCTTACTAAAATGTTGAGGGCAGCTTGAGAAGAAAAACAATCAGTCTCCTCTGATGAATACACAGTATATACAACTTGATTGAGCACTAAATTCCAAATTCTCTGAGTGTAAATGTCATGACAATTGATTCATTCAACCAACAATTGTTGAGCCTTGTGTTAGCTTCAGTGGGAGATGCAAAGTTGATATAAGTCATTGTCCTTGCCTTCATGGAAATTGCAGTCTAGAAAAAGGATAAAACAAATAATAGTAACACACAATATAACATCAAACTTATATTAAATCACATTCATTTTGAATTTTCTACAGTCTCTAACATTGTTTCATACTTATAGTGAGTATTTGATTTTTTGTTTGCTTTTAATAATTGAATGAATCAATAAGATTTTAAATATTCTAGGGGAATTCTAGTCAGAGAAATCATTTAAAGGATCAGATTTAATGCGAATGTAACTGATGATTCATTATTGAAAGAAAAGACAGCTACACAGACATGAAATAGTTCTTATTTATAAAATAAAAATAGACACTAAATGGTATTCTTGCAAACTTCAGATGTGTCTTTTTCAACAAAACATATTACATTATTTGGGAACAGAGTTGAGAAAATAAATAATATAATATAATGTAATATAATATAATACAACATGATACAATACAATACAATACTACACAATACAGTACAACACAACACAACACAATATCATATCATATAACATAACATAGTATAGTGTAGTATTGTACTGTATGGTATAGTACAGTACACTATAGTTAGTATAGTATAGTACAGTACAGTATAATATAATGTAATATAATATATATGAGTAATTATATATCATACCATATATTATTTTATAGTACATCACATAAAATATGTATTATATTACATTTAAATATATCATATTGTATTTTATATATATATACATACACATACATATACCTGCCTATATAGGTATTTGTGTGTGTGTGTATGCATATACATATATATGCATATATATGTATCCACACACACACACACACACATATATATATGAAAAATGTGGTTTCAACTAGCTGTGTGACTTTGAGATTATTTTCCCTCTCTGAACCTTAGTTTTCTCCTCTGTAAAATGAAAGTATTAGACTAGATCATTGCTACTTGACCTTTGGCCATCTGGCACCTTATCAGAATAATATTTTTAAATGCAAAAAATAAAGTACATAGTAAATGAAGGAAATTAATTATACTGAAGTTTAGTTATCAAAATATATATTTTTAAAAGTTATAGTCTTCAAATTAAGAACTCTTGGAGTGGATGATCTTTAAGTTATTTTCAAACTCCACTATTCCATTGCTTGATGCTCTCAGACTACAATAGTGGAGATCCAATATCCAGAATAAGGGAAGTAATAGGCTTATTGTCACTCTTTGCTGGTCAGAACACATATTTTGTTCAATTGAGGGCATTGTTTTTAAAATATAGTTTTATTGATATCTTTTCTGTTTCATCATCTACATTTCCCAATGTGTCTCTCCTCTCTCCCCCACCAAGAGAGTCATCTTATATAACAAAGTACAAAAGAGGGGGAAGGAGTTCAGTAAAATCAACAAACATCAAAAGAGCTTGCCATTGGTTTATATAGACTTCCAAACTCATAGTCCCTCTCCTCTGAAAGGAAAACTACCTCTGATTTATTCTTTGAGACAAGGCTCAGTCAACATAATTTCACAGCATTTAATTTCAATTATTTTGTTATTTTTCTTTCTATTCATATTATTATAATCATTACTATCATACCTGGTATATATTAAGTATTTAATAAAAAATTTTTTATTCATTTTTTCCATCATTCTAGACACCATGTTTTTGTTTTGTTTTTGTATTTATTTAGTATTTTATTTTCCCCAGTTATGTATAAAAACAACTTTTAACATTCATTTTTAAGACTTTGGGTTCCAGCTCTCCCTTCCTCCCTCCCTAACTCCTTCTCCATTGAGAAGGCAAGTAATTTGATATAGCTTATATATGTGTGGTCATACAAAACATATCCATAATAGTTTTGTAGATAGCACATTTTAAGGAACATGGTGACAAGCTAGATTGAGCCCCAAAATGGGTAAACTAAATAGTGAGAGGATTAGAAACAATGTCATATGCAGATTGGTTGAAGGAACTGGGGTTGTTTTGGATGGAAAAGAGGAGACTTATTGGAGGGAGTGGAGACTGGAAGACAAAACATATCTTTATATATGTGAAGTCATAGGAACTGAAGGGGACTTCAGAGGCCAAATCATACTTAAAACAAGAATCTTCTGTAGCTCCAGAAGGTAGAATGAAGGGGAACTTATAATGCAACATTTCTGGGGCTTAATTTAAGGAAAAACTTCCCAACAGTTATTGAAGACTTCAAATTGAACAAACTGCTTTCTGAGATAACGATTCCTTTGTCCAGGCAAATGTTCATGCAAATGCTATAGAGGTGAATCCATCATTCAGAGGTAAGTTTACCCACTTATTTCTAACATTACTTCCAACTCCAAAATTATGATTGAAAAGTAATTATTTACTACCCACTATAAGCACAAATCTCTACTAGGTGTTATATAGGAATGCTTAATCTTAAGGGGATAAAAAAAGCTATGATCTTGTTGGGGAGATAAGACCTAAACAGATAAAACAACTAGAAAATACAGCAAAGAAAATGTATCATGAATTACTGGATTGACTTTAATCAAATAACAGAAGTGTGGCACAGACCATAGGTAATCTGGTCAGAAAGAGGGCAGGACATTTTTACTAACATTATTAAGAAAAGCTTTGTATGAGACCATGGACAGGATTTGAAAGATTGGCAAGATTTGGAGATCAGTCTGGCTAAAGCAGATGGTATAGATTGGGAATAGCAAGAGATAAAGTTGACCAGGGCTATGTTATGGAGTATCTAGAAAATTAGTTTGTTTTTTCTTTGGAAAACGATTCTTCACTTTTGTTAAACCCCTCTTCTTATCTCTTATAATAACATAAAGGTGGCCTTTGATTCTGGTTTTCAAAAGCTAGGGCAGCAAAGCATAATTCCTGGACATTGCCCACCAATCTGGAAAGTCTCCAAGTAGAGGCACAGGAACAGACTGTGTTGTGTGACTGTTGTCCAAAGACTAGCCTAGCTAAATTTGGAACAGACTCCTCACCAGAAGTTTGGCCACTAGGTGTTGAAATTTTGGTCACAGCAGCTGAAGCACAGAGAGGCATTGTCTTCTACATTTGGTGGAAGGATGACTGATGCTGATAAAATAATAGTTCTTTCGAAGTAAATAAAGGAAAGAGCACTGAAAATGAGTCTAGAAGACCTGGGATGGAGTCTGAGTTGACTATTGAATAATTGTGTGACCTGGAGAAAAAAATATATATCTCTAATCCTTAAGCTGTTTTTCAGCTATAAAACAGATAATAGTTCCATGTTCTATCTACTGGATGAGGTTTTAGTAAATTTCAAATAATATCAGATATTTCAAGTGTTTTCTATCTTTAATCTTAGAAATCATGATATGGATAATAGTCCTAACAGTAGTAATAGTGACACTACTACTAATGCTGCTAGTAATTATCATAGTATCAGTAATTACAGTAGCACATGGTATATAGGAACTGTATTATTACCTAAAAGTAGTGTATGATAATAACTGAAGCATTGACTGTCCATCTTTCCCAGAGGGCTATTAGGGTACCACTGGGGGCCAAGGATTGAAATTTCCAGTTAATTCAAGACTTCCAAATATTAACCAAGGGAAAAGATAGTGCCAATAATCCCTTGAACTATACCTCTCCCTACTCTTTTCATTGGTGTTTCTTATTCCTCATTTAAAAGAATGGTATAAAAGTATGATTTTAAAAATCATACTGAAAAACATTATGTAAAATATACTCCATATGTGGTAAAATGAAGTTTCTTAGTCTGTCTCCTGACTAAGTTTGCAATAGCACCAGATCAAAATACTTATTACTTCCTTGCTAGGCATACTGACCCTACCTCTTCCCCCACGCCACTTTCCACACACACGCAACACACTACTAGATGTTACTTGTGATTGACCTGAAGTGAGAGTGAAAAGAGAAAGCTCAAATGCACTATGAAGAGATACCCTGGGAAGTAGAGGAAATGAAACTCATAAAAAGTCAAAAGATGAAGTTTCTCAAGACATAATAACATTTCACACTTGTACAACACATTAATGTTAACAAAGTGGTTTCCTCACATTAACCCTGTGAACAAGGTTAGACAATTATCATAATTGCTATCAGAAATGTTTATCTCTAGAAATTAATTATAGAAGTCCAGCACCCTTTATTGGGACACTTAATCAAATACTGTCTCTATATACCAAATCAATTTGACTCAATTCAGGGAAAAGCAAAAATCAGGGATTTCAATAATGAAACTAATTGTTTTTTAATCTATAAATTGCTAGAGAACTTTACATTCGCACTTAAAAAAACTGGTGAATTTGTCATCCAATAGTAACTGCCAAGGAGAGTGCTGGAATCAGATAGCAGCTGTATGTCCCCACGTGGTGCAACCCTACATCAATTCATCTCTTTAAGCCTCCATTTTCTTTTTAGTGAAGTGGGAGTAGGAGAGAGAGGTGATTTCTCAGGTTCTTCCCTGGGCTTAATTCATCTGACTTTGCAGATTTCACTCTCAGCTAGACACAGACTTAATATTGAATTATTTCAACTAACTCTTTTGATGTACTCATGCAGTATTTCATATTAGAGTTTCCTGTGTAGATGACTTTTCCCAATAAAGTCATGAGCACCTTAAGATTGTCTGTCATCTCATTTTTGTACCTCCTCTAGCAGTCAGTCCATTGCTTAGTCCGAAATGAATATTTGACATATTGCAATAAACTATATTTTAATTATACTAGGTTAACTGCATTGAGTCTCTTTCTTATGAAAAAAATCTTCCAGAGTATCCCTAGGTTTCAGTATAAAATCCTTGTGAGATCTGACACCCGGAAGGCCAGAAGAATGAGCCATCATTGGACCAGAAGGAGTTACTTGAAGAGTTCTAGTCTTTTTTGTCTGGGTCTTTGGTGTGTTTTAGGCAAAATGACAATTCATCTGGCTTTTCTCTTTTCCTGAATTTTGGTTATTCCTTCTACCTTAATTTGCCTAGAAAATAACCTCATGACCTTTAAACAGTCTCTCAATACTAAAATATCACTTAGATCTAACTAATATAGTTTTAGAATTGCTATATTTGTATTTCAATCCTTATGAAGCTTCCTGCTAAGTCTCCAGAAAGTTTTGATATAGATGCTTCATTCAATTTGGAGATTGTGTTCAGGGGTTCCCTTTTGTTCCTCTTCCTGCAGCGTGGTTCATTCATTTAAAGTAAACACTCAGAATATCATGAAAACTGACTTATATTTTATCTAGAGATAAAACTCATTATAACACTATAGAGATAAAATAATAAAGATTTACAGGGAAGTGGTATCATTTTACTAAGCGAAAAGGAAGAAGGGTACATGGGGGATAAATTCACCTGGTTCAAATAAGGCAGCAAATTCAGTATAGGCAAGTTCCTCCTTAAATGCGTTATGAGTCAGACAAGGCTCTAAGGGCTGGTGTTTATATTTAGTTTGAAATCTCAGTGCTCATCCCTTGTAATTCAGTGCAGGTAAGAGGAAAGTATGCAAAGTTCCCAGTTTTCCCCTCACACCAGAGACTTCTGCCTCCATTGATCCTTCAGTCTCTTTTATTGGGTGAAAAAAAAATATACTTCCCATCAGTCTGCTTGCTGATAAGAGGCTACATTCATCTGTTTCTTGAAAAAGTAGCTGATAAATGAGGAAAAATAATAGTCATTGAATTCCATTGACAATTTTATCCAAATAAAACTTAAAAGTTCTAGCATTCTTACAAAATTCATTTCTTCAGTTATCTGTAGTTATTCTCTAGATACAAAAATCCAAAAAAGGGATGGTTTTCTGGAAGCAACCAAATCACCAGTTGTGTTTTATATTGGCAGACTCTTCTTATATTTCAGTAAGGGGTGAGAGGTGGGGAGGGGAGAGCCAAAAACATGACAGGGCATGAAAATTTCAGCAGTAAATAAATGTGTGTGTTTATCTACACTTATTCAGAGGTTCATGTTCTACTACACAGGAAGTAAAGTACCTTATTCACTTTTCAACTAAATAAGGCCTAGCTATGAGAAGTATACCTTGAGGTGCAGAAAGAAAGTTGTTCCACATTGTTCAAAACTAAAAATAAAAGCAAAATATGGAAATAACACCAACTGTAAAATAATCACTATATACCAACATGAAGAAAATACATTTAGTCACAGATCACAGAATGTCAGAGCTGGAACAAAACTTAGAATCATGAAGTAAAGAACATCAGAACTTGAAGGAGCTTTAGAATCCTAGCCTTAAAGGTTGAAAATCCCTTGTTAAGCTATAGTTTATATGATTATAGATTTAGAGTTGGAAGAGATTGTAGAATTCATCCATTTTAACTTCCCTGATTCATGGAAGTGGAAACTGAGACCTAGAAAAATGAATATTTTGAGTAAAAAGTAATACATCATTATCATGATGACAATAATGATAACTCCAGTCACCATAGAATTTTTAAGTTTACAAAGCACTTGTTTCATAATGACCCCTGAGGCACATATATGTGTATCTTATGGAAAGTATTACATTCATTCTTTATTAGACAACTTAGTCTAGTAGAAAGACAACTGTACAGAGAGACTCGAATTCTAGTCTTGACTTAACAAATGGGAATTCGAATTTAATTGATACTCATTGATATGTATATGTTATATATACATATGTATATGTTTATATATGCATATATGTGTATATATATACACACAAATATATATAATATTTATTGATATATTCAATGATATATTATTCATTGCATTCCATCAACATCTATTAAGTGCTTACCATGAGTAAGGCTCTGGGCAGATTACAAGAAATACACAAACAAAAAAGAGAACTGCTATTTATATCACATATTAAGAATGATTTTACCAGCAAGCAACCATTTCATATCTAGGATGACCTGCTAGCACAGGTTCTTAGATTTGTTTTTCTAGAAGGAAAGCAACTTTTGAGGAGTCAACAATCTTCTTTAATTACAATTCCCAATAGAGAAAATACCAACAGAGAAATAAAGACCAACAGACAGGGCTTCTCAATGTTAGACCATAAACAATACATACATCACAGATCAACAAAAAGATTCAACTCTCTGACTATCATATATATATGTTGTTAACAGAGAGAGAAGCACCCACAGCTGGATTTTCAAAGGCAAGGGGTTCCTTAATGGCTATCCAGAGTCTCATCAGGCACACAAACCTCCTTCCAAAGACTAAGCCCCAAAGCAAAACCTCACTTCAGAGTGTATATACACTTTTCAGAGCCAGAGGGCAACACAATCCTCATGATCCAATGCCTCATTAGAAAGGTGTGGGCCTTCCTACAAAACAAGATTCCGCTAATCAAGCTTCCTTTAATGGGTTCCACCTGAGGCCCATTAATGGGCAGGTAAGATCTAACTTCCATTAACATTATAATGATAAAATATATAAATTATATTTAATCATATATTCATTCCTAAGTAGAAATTCATAGCAAATGATCTAGTAGAAAGAATAGTCACTTTCAAGTTTTCCTTGACCCTGCTCTTTTCTTAAAAGTATATCCTTCTGTATAAGCATGCAACCATTATAAGCACAAAAGTACACACACACACACAATGTGTAGTTATATAATTTATCTATCAGTCATTCTATATATCAATATGTAGATACACATATATACTTTATTTCTTTTTGTATTTGCATCTATGATTTTATTGATTTAGAGAATCCCAGGTTATGAAACCATTTCCACCAATGAAGATCAACAACCTTTCTGTAATTTCTAGTCTTAGAGAGTCTCCTAGGGTCACAGAGAAATCAAGGAATTTGCCCAGGGTTATTCAGTCAGTAGAAGTAAGACACTGGACTTTAACCCACTGTGTTCAGACTCTAATCCACTAATCCTCCAGTCTACCTTTAAATCTCTCATACATAAATGTAAGAGAGCAAGACAGAGACACAGAGACAAAGGATGGACTCATATACATAGATATATGTAAAGATAGATATATCTTTTAAGCAGAATGATTTATGGTCTTCCTGATAGAAAACATATAGAACATTAAAGTTTGGAAAGCCTTTATAGATATTGACTCAGTTTCTCCTCATAATAATCTTGGAAAGTAGGTACTATATTATTATCCCTATTTTATAGATGATAAAACTCAAAAAGAGGTTAAGTGTCTTTCACAACTATATGAACACAGGTCTTCCTGACTCCAAGTCCAGCATTTCTTGCACTATACCACCTACCCAGTGACTTTTATTCTCAAAAAGAGATTTGTTTGTGACTTTGTGGGGCAAGATTACTTCAAAACAAAAAAAAATACTTGAAAATGTTAGGATCTGCAATAGATTGAAATTATTTTGTAGAGTACCTGGGATCCTGGAAAGATATAATACCAAACATTGAGAATGATGAACTCTTCCAATCATTCTAACTCATAAGTCATTCTTATAAGTTAAATGGAGGCAAAGATTTCAAAGTAAACAATTTATTATTGATCATTAAATAGACAACAAAACCTTTAATTTGCTTGGAAAGAAAACCCAGAATTAAGAAAGAGAACAGATTTCATTTAGTTAGTCAAGTCGTAATCTCATATTAAATCCTTATTATATGCCAGGAAATGTGTGAAGTGCTAGAGATAAAAAGAAGGGCAAAAACACAGTACGTAACATAAAGAAGCTCACTTTCTAATAGGAGAGAAAACATGCAGACAAGTATGTGCATACAAGATACGTATAGTATAAATGGGATATCATCTCAAAGAGAAGGCACCAGTGGGTGTTGGGGGTGTATAAGCCTCCTCCAGAAAATGGGATTTTAGCTTCAAGGAAATTTGGTGCCATGGAAGTCAGAGGTCAGAAAGGAAAACATGCTAGACATGGGGAATAGCCAGCGAAATGCATAAATAGGAAGATAAATTAGACTGGGTGAAGAATAGCAAGGTCAGCATAAATGAATTGGACCATTCAGGATATAGACATCAAGTGTAAGAATACTCAAAGGGTAGGAAGAGGCCAAGTTAGAAAGGACTTGAAATTTTGAACATAGGATTTTGTATTTTATTCTTTAAGTAACAGAGTCAGTGGAAATTATTTAGTAGTCAGGTGACATCAAGACTTGCACGATAGGAAAAATTACTTACTTGAGTCAGGAAGATGAATTCTAAGGCTTATAGAAATAGTCCAGAAAGTGGTTAGGAGACTCTGTTCTAGGGTTGTGGTTATGTGAGTAGAGAAAAGAGGATGAAGAAGTCCAATTGGCAAGATTTGACAACTTGAATGTGGGAGGTAAGTGCAACTTAGAAAATGAAGATACACTTAGATTATGAGCCTGACACTAGATGAATGGGAAAGTGATAGAATTCTTCAACAGCATGGAAAGCTTGAGAAAAAGGGAAGATATGGGGAAAATATGTGAGTTCTGATTTGGATGTTCAGTTTAAGATGCTTCTTGGATGACCAATTTGTAATGACCAAAAGGTAGTTGGTTATGTAGGGTTGGAGCACAGAAGCAATATTAGGGTTGCATATCCTGAACTGGGAATCACTGGCATAGAGGTGACTTGATATAAAGGGAAAAGAGAAGATGGTCCAAAACCGAGTCTTGGGTGTCATTCACAGCTAGTACATGTTACCTAGGTTAGGTAAGGACACTGAGAAGGAATGGTCTGACAAGTAAGAGAACAAGCAGAGAGCAATATATAACAACAACAAAAGCAACAAAATAGACAGACATGAAGATGCAAGCCCAGATGATGCCTTTGATGCAAAATACTTTATTTGCATCATCTATTGGATATTCATTGCAACTGTGTAAGTTGGATAGTGAAAGTATTATTGCTCTTATTGAAGAAGAAGAAGAAGAAGAAGGAGGAAGAGGAGGAGGAGGAGGAGATGAGGAGGAGAAGAAAAGAAGATGAGAAGCAGAGGAAGAAGGGAGGAAGGAGAAGAAAAGAAAGAGGAGGGAAAGAAGAAGGAGGAGGAGAAGAAGAGAAGAGGAATAAGAAGAAGAAGAAGAAGAAGATGATGATGATGATGATGATGATGATGATGATGATGATGATGATGATAATGAAGGAGGAGGAGGAAGGGAAAAAAAAAGAGGAGGAGAAAAAAAGGTAAGAAACATTAAGTAACTAGTCAATTGTTTCAGAAGTAGGGAAAGAACATTAGACTCTGAGTCCAAAGATCAGAATTGGAGTCCTAACCCTCACACTTTTTTGCTACATGACTTTAGACAAGTCATTAATCATCCCTAGATCTCGATTTCTGCATGTTAAAGCACTACATTTATTCACCTTATTTGTTACGGTCTTGTGATTAGGTATTTTAACACCTTCTAAACTGTCTGTGTCTCCTGCATTTAGCTCAATATCATGCACATAGTAGGTGCTTCATGAAGTTTTATTGGATATAAAAAGAACTGCAATGTGTTGTACCAATACTATCCCTCATTATTACTGCTATCCTTAATTTTTCAGGTAAAAAACACCAAGGCACAAGGCGACAGAGTGACTTGCTCAAGGTCACATATGCTAAGTAGCTGAAGAAGGACTCAAATCTGTGTGTCTTGACTCAATGTACAGAGTTCTTCTGTTGAATCACAGCTTTCTTTCAATAGTCATGATATTATTAATTAATAGAACTATTTTTCTCCTTAAGATTTGAATTTACCTCACAAGGATGGGTCTGCTGGAAAATGTTTAATGACTAACTTTTAAGTTTAATCTTACTTATTAACATTTTTTCATCACTTTAAGTGTAAAACAATCACAAAACAATATGTCAAATCCAGATTTGTATGTTTTACAGTTTCTGAGGTGTCAATACTCAGCTGGAAAAATTAATAATTAACTCCCTCCCCGTGCTAGGAGTTGACTCTAGCACACCCATGCTCAGAAGAGATACATGTTTTCACTTGTTGTGCACCAGGGATTAACTTAACAACCATAAATTGACAAAGGTGAGGCTTGAGACTAAGCCATTCTAAGTCAAGGAAGAAAATGTGTGGGGATCTGCCCTTCAAGAGCACTGTAGTCAATTTTATTACAGATGGACATGGGCCCCTCTTAGTATAGTAGGCAGGTCAGGACAGAAATCCCATCCTCCAAATATTGCAGTCAGGCCAGGTTTCTACAATACCAATGAACCAGTGGATTCATTGAAAAACAAAAACAAAAAATCCAGCTAGTAACTCAGACAGACAAGAGCAGATACCTAGTGAGCAACAAAGTGTTAATGTTTTTTGAGTGGATTAGGCCAGGCAGTTTGGAGTTTCATGTAAATAGATGCTGGCTAAGTCTGGCATGTCCTCACTTCATGTTTCCCATTTTAGAGCAAAGTAGAATTTTTTTTCTTTGATAGAAAAATTATAGGAGAAAATTGCTTCCTTTTGCACTTCAATATAGCCCAAAGTAACTTGAAAGAAAACTGGCACCTTCTGACTTAAGGATAGCACAGTATGCTTCTCTTTGGGTAGAATCTTGCTACTCTAACCTAGCTGTCTCCAACTGTTTATTCAGGATGTACTAGTCCAAAATGGAACTCATTATCTCCCTGCTCCCCAATCCCTCCACTTTTCACATCACTGTCTATTGATGGTACCACAGTCACTATCACAGTAACTCAGGCTTATAACTTAGATTATTGACCCTTTACTCTTCCTTACCTTCCATATTCAGTTAATTTCCAGGACCTAGATCACTTACACCTATAACATCATTCATATCTGTCAATCAATCAACAAAGAGAAAAGAATCAGCCTTTGTGAGGCGCCATGTCATGCCAGCCACAATGCCATGCCAGCCACAATGCTAAGCATTTCACAAATATTATCTCATTTGTTTTCATAACAACCTGGGAGATAAGTGTTATTACTGTTTCCATATTAAAATGTTATTAACTATAGGCAAGTGTTAAGTGTCTTGCCCAGGATCACATAGCTAAGAAGTGTCTGAGGAAGGATTTGAAGTCAGGCCTTCATGGCAACAGGGACAGAGTAATGAATGAAGATACACTGCAATAACTAGCTACCTCTGTACTAACAATAAATCTGAATTAAGAACTTGCTATATTCTAGACTTTGTGCTAGGCAGGTGGATTACAAATATGAAGAAAGAAACAATCCCTACTGACAATTGCCTTATATGGTTTAATGTGGGAGAATGCAAGTAAACATAAAAATATGTAAAATGAATATGTATTTCATAAAGGCAAATATCAATAAAATAAATAAATACGAGATGGTTTTGAAGAAAGCACATCCATAGTTAGAGCCTCACACAAATGATGGTGCCTCAGATACACTTAAAATAAAGAGGAACACTGACTCTCATCAGCTCTTGCCAGAAATACATTAACCTCCAAACTTGTCTCTTTGCCTTCCCTCTCCAATTAACACTTTACAAAGCTAGCAAAATCTGTCTGATACAAAGTTCTTGTCATGATGCTTCCTTTTTCAAAAATCTTCTGTGGCTCCTTATTGCCATAGGATAAAATGTGAACACAAACTTGAAGTTTTAAACCTTTCATAATCCTTTTGATTTTCCATCTATTTGCATTCATGAAGGGTGCCCTCTATGCCTTATGTTCATACTCTTATCTCTCTGCCCACTAACAGGAATTTTTTTCTTAAAGGTCCATGTCCATGCCACTTTCTCTGTGAAGTTTTTCCCGATTCCCCAATATGAAAGTATCTTCTCCTTCCCCAAATTTCTCAATAATAATCTAACTGGATATCTCAAAATATCACCATTTGCATATATCATATCACCCTTATAAGATCATAATCTTCTTAAGGAAAATGATTCAGAGCCAAGATGGCAGAGTAGAAAAATACACATATGCTAGCTCCTAACCCACAGCCCAAAAAATACCTGCAAAGAAGTCCCAACAAATTCTGGAGCAGCAGAAGCCATACAACAATGGAGTAGAGGAGATATCTGTTCCAGAGAGACCTGAAAAACTGACACACGAGGTCCATCGAGCACCAGACATGGAGCAGACCCCAGCCCTGCCTTGGCCACGTGGCACCAAGAGGAGCAGATCCGAGCAGGCTTCAGGGACAGAATCTCCAGCTGCCATGCAGGTCCCTCCACCCACAGGCACCAAAAGTCAGTGAGAGAGTCTTTTTGGCTGGCCGAGAGGGCAGTGGAGTGTCCCCATAATTCAGGCACCCTCAGAAGGCAGCAGTGGAGGTAGGAGTGGACGGGGACTCCCAAAGCAGACAAGTTCTTGGATCAATTGTTCAAGGTCTCCCCATAAACCCCCTGCAGGAACTGAGCCATGACCCCACTTGAGCACCTGAACTTAATCTCGCACTGAATAGCAACCCTGCCCCCACTTAAACCCCCTGAGGCTGGGAAGCAGTATTTGAATCTCAGCCCCCAAGCACTAGCTAGGCAGAACAGGAGACCAGGCAGGTGTGGAGAGGAAACTCAGAAGTCAAGTAACTAGCTGGAAAAATGCCCAGAAAAGGGAAAAATAATAAGACCATAGAAGGTTACTTTCCTGGTGAACAGATATCTCCTCTCTTTCTTTTGGATGAGGAAGAAAAATGCTTACCATCAGGGGAAGACATAAAAGTCAAGACTTCTTATGCCAAACATCCAAAATAAATATTCAATGGGCTCAGGCCACAGAAGAGCTCAAAAAGGATTTTGGAAATCAAGTTAGACAGGTGGAGGAAAAACTGGGAAGAGAAATGAGAGAGATGCAAGAAAAGCATGAAAACAGGTCAACACCTTGCTAAAGGAGACCCAAAAAATGCTGAAGAAAATAACACCTTGAAAAATAGGCTGACTCAATTGGTAAAAGAAGTTCAAAAAGTTAATGAGGAGAAGAATGCTTTAAAAAGCAGAATTGGTCAAATGGAAAAGGAGCTTCAAAAGCTCACTGAAGAAAATAGTTTTTTTCAAAATTAGAATGGAACAGATGGAGGCTAATGACTTTATGAAAAACCAAGAAATCACAAAACAAAACCAAAAGAATGAAAAAATGGAATGGAAGAGAATGTGAAATATCTCATGGGAAAAACAACTGACCTGGAAAATAGATCCAGGAGAGACAATTTAAAAATTATGGGACTACCTGAAAGCCATGATCAAAAACAGAGCCTAGACATCATCTTTCATGAAATTATCAAGGAAAACTGCCCTGATATTCTACAACCAGAGGGCAAAATAAGTATTCAAGGAATCCACCGATCACCGCCTGAAAGAGATCCAAAAAGAGAAACTCCTAGGAATATTGTGGCCAAATTCTAGAGTTCCCTGGTCAAGGAGAAAATATTGCAAGCAGCTAGAAAGAAACAATTCCAGTATTGTGGAAATACAATCAGGATAACACAAGATCTAGCAGCTTCTACATTAAGGGGTCGAAGGGTGTGGAATATGATACTCCAGAAGTCAAAGGAACTAGGACTAAAACCAAGAATCACCTACCCAGCAAAACTGAGTATAATACTTCAGGGGAAAATATGGTCTTTCAATGAAACAGAGGACTTTCAAGCATTCTTGATGAAAAGACCAGAGCTTAAAAGGAAATCTGATTTTCAAACACAAGAATGAAGAGAAGCATGAAAAGGTAAACAGTAAAGAGAAGTCATAAGGGACTTACTAAAGTTGAACTGTTTACATTCCTACATGGAAAGACGATATTTGTAACTCTTGAAACTTTTCAGTATCTGGGTACTTGGTGGGATTACACACACACACACACACACACACACAGCACAGAGTGAATTGAATAGGATGGGATCATATCTTAAAAAATGAAGTTAAGTGGTGAGAGAGAAATATATTGGGAGGAGAGAGGGAGAAATGGAATGGGGCAAATTATCTCTCATAGAAGAGGCAGGCAGGAGACTTTTCAGTGGAGGAAAAAAGAGGGAAGGTGGGAGAAAAATATGAAGTTTACTCTCATCATATTCGACTAAAGGAAGGAATAAAATGCACACTCATTTTGGTATGAAAACCTATCTTACAATACAGGAAAGAGGGGAAGAAGGGGATAAGCAGGGTGAGAGGGATGATGGAAGGGAGGGCAATGGGAGGAGGGAGCAATTTGAAGTCCACACTCTTGGGGAGGGACAGGATCAAAACAGGGAATAGAGGCAATGGGGGTCAGGATAAGATGGAGGGAAATATAGTTAGTCTTACACAACACAACTACTATGGAAATCATTTGCAAAACTACACAGATATGGCCTATATTGTATTGCCTGCCTTCTCAAAGGGAATGGGTGGGGAGGGAGGGAGGGATGTAGAGAAGCTGGAACTCAAAAGTTTTAGGAACAACTGTTGAGTATTTTTCTTGCTACTAGGAAATACGAAACACAGGTAATGGGGAATAGAAAGTTATCTGGCCCTACAGGACAAAAGAGAAGATGGGAACAAGGGAAAGGAGGGATGATAGAAGAGAGGACAGATTGGTAAGGGGGAAATCAGAATGTTTGGTGTATTGGGGTGGGGGGAGGAGACAAATGGGGAGAAAATTTGGAACCCAAAATTTTGTGAAATTGAATGTAAAAAAGTTAAATAAATAAATTTAAAAAAATAATTCAGTTTTCTTTTTTTTCTGTGTGCATGACCATTCAAATACATTTAATAGTCTAGACAATAGGTATTTTTCATCTGTTTAGTTTTTCATGTATATATATATAAATATAAATTATATATAAAAATATAAATATATTATATATATATATATACATACACATCAATCTCTTTTAAATCATGGATTAAATTTAGGAGAATTTAAGGTAATCAGCACAATACTTTATGAAACCTGAAAAATCTGAAGAATCTCAAAGAATTCCAGAATTTGAGACTCAAAAGGGACTTTAGTCATCCTTGGGTGCAACTCATACATGAAAGGAATACCTGCAATAACATAAGGCCAAATGATGTCCATTCATCAAGGGAAGATGGGCATTCTATGGCAATTTTCAAAGTTATATAAGGTATCCAATCTCCATTAGTCATTTTATTATGTGATTTATAATATGAAGATCAGTCCTTTATAGAGAAAACAGAAACAAAGTAAGGACTTATTGCTTGAACAGTACTTTCTTCACCTTTTTTGTTAGTTATCATCATCCTGTTCACCCCAAGCAATTGTTACCTCTTCTTTGATCCTCCTTTTTCTTCCAATGAAAGAAAAAAAAAAGTTGTACTATTCTTAGCCTCCATTTCCTATTTTACCTCATTCTTAAATTTAGCATTTCTGGCACAACCTTGTTCCTTTCTATTTTTCCTGCTATCTTTACATGTTACTACCTTACTGATGCTCTATCGTATAACCATATACTTATTATCCCTGATATAGTGTCCATTTCTTGTTTCTATGTTTTTGTTACAGCTGTCTCCCAAACCTAGAATGTTTTCCCTCCTCCCTTCAGTTTCTCAGAATCTCTGATTATTTTTTTAAGATTCAATTCAGGTTAATCCAACCATTTTGAAGAGTAATGTATATGTAGATTGGAATACCAAACTGTATATAGCCTTTGACATAACGATACCACTATTAGGTCTATGTTCCAAAGAGATGGAAAAAAGGAAAAAAAACAATATATGTGTGTGAGTGTATACGCATGTGTATCTACATATGCATTATTCCTGTGTATATAAGTATATGTGAATATATATGTGTAGATAGATGCAAAATATTTATAGCATATTCTTTTATGGTTGCAAAGAACTGGAAATTTAAGCAATGTCCATCAACTGGAGAATGACTGAAGAAATTGTAGTACATGACTGTTATGGAATACTTCTGCTCTGTAAGAATTGATGAACAGGACGATTTCAGAAAAATATTTAAAGACTTAAATGAACTAATAGAAAGTGAAAGGAGCAGAGCCAGGAGATCATTGTACACAGTAATAGCAACATTGCATGATTATCAAAAATTGTTGTCTTAGCTATGCTCAACAGGATAATGATCCAAGACAATGTTGAAGGATGAAAAATGTTCTCAGCCTCCAGAGAAACAACTATTGGAATCCAAAAGCAGATCAAAGTACACTTTTTTAAACCTTCCTTGAATTTTCTTTTTTCATTGTTGTTTGGTTGTTTATTTGTTTTGGACTGTGTTCTCTTGTGTAACATGGCAAATATGGAAATAAGTTTTGGGGGACTACACATTATAATCTATACCAAAGCACCTGCCTTCTCAAGGAGGGGTGGGGAAAGGGAAGACATTTTGAACTTAAAATTATTTTTTTAAAAATATTTTTCATGTAATTGAGGCAACTATGAAACTATTAAAAAAGATTCAGTTCAATTAAATCTTTTTTTCCCCCAGGATATTTTTGCCATTTCCCCTCTCCCCATATCAGATACTAACATCTTTACCTCTCAAGCTTCTTTCCAATTAATCTAATGAAATCTTGTATATCCAGATTTATGTAAATATTATATCCATTTTAGAATATTAGCAGAATTGTTAATATTCACAGCTCTTTGCACTCTGCCTTTCTTTTAGCAGTCTTTTGTAAATTCTTATTGATGATTTATTAAAAAATGATCATAACAAATATATGTATATGTATACACACATACATACATACATATAAATATATATATGTTCCAAAGAATCAAATGCTGTAGTCAGTAGTAGTCCTCTCCTTCATTAAATGCATGCTAAATAATGAAGTGTCAAATTTGTGCTTATAAAAATTGTCCTATTCTTAAATAGTCAAAGGTGTTGTACATATTTGGGAAACATATTCAATTTTTAAATATGCCAATATCCTTCTCTAATCATGGCCTGAAGATAACCCTAGGTAACAAAAAGTTCTGCAAACCTACACCTAGCAAAGGACTATGTATCTACCTTATAAATATTGTCTATTTATTTAGGGTAATGTTCATCACTAACCATAAGTAGTTACATTTTTCAGGCACAGAAATTTATTAAGGTGGAACAGGTTGTATTCTGTCCTACTGGAAGAAATGCTTTTAAAACCACAAATCCTTGAAATATTCAAGTTATTAATTCACTCATTCATTCAGTCATCCATTCTATAAACATCTATTGTATTCAGCATCCTGTAAAAAGCAGTGGAGAGTAAAAGATGAATAAAGAATGCTTGTTTCTCTCAAGAAACTTAGAATTTACCAATTTACATTTGAGAAGAGAGAGTAAAGGGAAAGGATTGCTAATATATGTACAGATATATGTAGAATGTAAATTTGGGCATGATCAGTGTAAAGAAAAGGTCAAATAATATGCTGTGAGACATTACAGAAGATATGAATCATTTCTGACTGGAGATGTCAAGGAAGACTTCCTGGAGGAGGTGAAAATTGGAGGAAGGGAAGGATTTTCAAAAGATGATAGAGAAATCAGTTGAAAATTTATGTATAAAAAAGCAACTTGGTAGCTTAATTGAATGAGTGCATCTAACTCATTAACCTGGTGCCTTGAGAACTAATAAGTTTAAACCCAGTCTCACTAATCACTGAAGTAGTCAAAGTCAACTGGGAGCAATTTGGAACTATGCCCAAAGGGCTATAAAAATGTCCATACCCTTTGATCCAGCAATACCGCTACTAGGATGCTATCCCAAAGAAATCATAAAAAATGGGAAAGGACACGTATGTACAAAAGTATTTATAGCAGCTATTTTTGTGATGGGCAAGAATTGAAATTGAGGGGGATGCCCATTAGTTGAGGAATAGCTGAACAAATTGTGTTGAAATTAAATACTATTGTGCTATAAGAAACAATAAACAGGTGGATTTCAGAAAAAAAACAAAAACAAAACTAGAAAGACTTATATGAACTGATGCTGGATAAAGTGAGCAGAACCAGGAGAACATTGTACACAGGACAAGTAACATTGTGAGTTGATTAACTATGATAGACTTAGCTCTTCTCAGCAATACAATGATCTAAGACAATTCCAACAGAATCATGATGGCAAATGATATTCACATCCTGAGAAAGAACTATGGAGTCTGAAAGCAGATTGAAACATGACATTTTCTTTTTTGTTTTTTTTCTTTTTCTTAAACGTGGTTTTTCCCTTTTGTTCTGATTCTTCTTTCATAACATAGCTAATGGGGAAATATATTTAATATGATTGCACATGTACAAGGTTTATCAGATTTTTTGCTGTCTTGGGGAGGGGGCAGGGAATGGAGGGAGGGAGAAAAATTTGGAAATTAAAATTTTAAAGAAATGAATGTTGAAAACTATTTTACATGTAACTGGGAAAAATACTATTAAGTACACACACACACACATACATACATCTAAAGCAGGTCACTTCATCTTCTGATTTCCCTCATCAGCATATGTAAGAACTATGTCTGCTACTCTATAATGCACTTACATAATATTGTGTTTATATTTGCTGATCTTTGTGTCCCACCACCTAGCTATTGGGCTAAAACTCTGTAAATTTTTAGGTTCGCTCTTGATCTGGTCAGACAGGTAGACATTTTGGGAGAGGTAATAATTTTACTTTATTCTAGTCTAGGGTTCCAATATTCTCACAATCACATCACCAACTCCCATAGCACTCTCTAATCATCCTTTTCACAGGGGCTGGTGAGAAGGAGGTGGGACAATTACCCCTATATCTTCAAGCTGAGACAGGCACAGCTTGTGCACTCCCCTGAATCCCCTTAAGCCTGGATGGGGTCCTATCAAGGCTGATTCGGCATTCTAGCTTGTTCATTCAAGGGTTCCCCACTCACTGATCAGTGCCCACCTGCTTTATAGGGCTTTTACAATATACACATGTGATACTTTTTCAGGCAACAAGACATTGTTATAACCATAGATCCTGGGAAACTGAACTATAAGAACAAAAATCCTCTTTACACTACACTCACTACATGAATTATTGTGTTTTATATGTAGATAACTTTTTCTCAGTGCTCATGCTTCTTGACTTTTCTACTTTATTTATTACTTTTGACCATCATCAACTCATGGATATTTTTTTTCCAATCTTAACTTCTATGGTACTGACTTTTTATTGATAAGGAAATTGGAATTTGATGAGATTATGTAATTTGTCCATGGTAATAAAGTTAGCAAGTGATAAAGATGAAATTAAACTCTGGTCTCTTAATTCTTTCCATTGTACAATACTGCCTCTCTAACTGGCTCACTTTTTTTTCTTTCATGTTTTCTCAGTGAGTAATCTCATCTCTATTCCCAGTTTGTTTTCGTGTCTATGAAGATAATTTTCAAATGTATGCACTGAGCCATAATATATCCCTTGAACTCTAGTCCTTATTTCCACTTGCCTAGTGGATACCTGCACTTAGATGTCCAAAAGGCACCTCAAACATACTTTGTCAAAAATCTGAATTCATCATTATCTGCATCTGTGTTTTGCTGTATACCAGAATTCTGGCTCTATTTCAAGATTTCATATTTCTTTTAGTAGAACCATCCTCCTCCTATTCCTTCAAGCTTGAAGCCTCAAAGTCCACTTTCTCGATCCCCTCCCACAATTCAAGAATTTCAAAATCCTGTAAATTCAACTGCTATAAAATTACTTATATCTTCCCCGTATGTACTCACATTGCCATTGCATTAATTCTGGTCTTTATCATGCCTAGTCTATTGTAATAGCCCCTTTACTTATGTCTCTTTTCTTCCTCTATTTTTCCCCATCATTTGCACAGCAACAAAATCTTCCAAATACACTGATATGCCTACCTTAGTTTCCTACTCAAAAGTTTCATTGGTCCTCTATTGTCTAGAAAATAAAATGCTAACTCTTTAGCCTGGTGTGTGGGGGAAAGTGATGGCACAGTTACTGTGGGTAGATTTGAAATTAAGCAATTGCCCACATATAAAAATTTATTAAAGGATTGATGCCAGTTTTAAGGGTAGGTTCTAAGAGTATCCTAGGAATCTGATTTTGTCCTTGGGTTTATTAATTTTTTTCATCATTGACTAGGATGAAGATATAGATGGCATGATTTTCCAGTTGACAAATGACCCAAAGCTTGAAGGGCTCATTAACATCCTAGATGGCATTCAGGATACAAAAAGAATTCTTAGGATTTTGAGCTAGGAAGAACTTTAATGATCATCTAGTTTGACTTCTTCATTTTCTAAATAAGGGTAACAAGCCTAAATGAAGGTAATAAGAAAAATGACACTGCTTACTAAATTTTTCATATTGGTTATCACTATTACAGCCAAGATTTGAAGCAATGTATTTTTTCAAATTTTTATTGAAATATTTCATTTATTTTTGGTTTTCAACATTCACTTCCATAAGATTTAAATTTTTCCCCTTCTCAAACTCCCCCCCAAGAGTGTAGGCAATCTGATATGGGCTCTATACATACATTCCTTTTAAAAATATGTTCACATTAGTCATGTTGCACAGAAGAATTGTAATGAATGGGTGAAACCATGAAAAACAAAAGAACAAAGAGTGATTCACTTTGCATTACAACTCCATAGTTCTTTCTCTGAATGTGTGTGGCATTTTCTATCATGAGTCTTTTGGAAAAGTTTTAAATTCTCACATTGCTGAGAACAGCTAAGTCAACCAAAATCATTCCTGGAATGTGGCTATTATTATATACATTGTTCTCCTGTTTCTGTTCAGTTCACTTATCATCAGTTCGTATAAGTCTTTACAGCTTTTCTCGAAATCTGCCTGCTCACTATTCCTTACAGCACAACAGTATTCCATTACATTCATATGCCACAATGAGTTCAGCCATTCCCCAATTGATGGGCATCCCTTCAATTTCCAGTTCTTGGCCACTACAAAAAGAGTTGCTATAAATATTTTTGTACATGTGGATCCTTTTCCCATTTTTATGATCTTTGTGGGAATACCATCCTAGAAGTGCTATTTCTGAGTCAAAAGGTATACACACTTTTATAGCCCTTTGGGCACAGTTCCAAATTGCTCTCCAAAATTGCTGGATCATCTCACAACTCCACTGACAATGAATTAGTATTCCAACTCTCCCACCTCTCCAACATTTATCATTTTCCTGTTAGCCGATCTGATAGTTGTGATGTGGAACCTCAGAGTTGTTTTGATTTGCAATCAACAGTGATTTAGAGCTCTTTTTTATATGACTATAGATAGCTTTAATTTCTTCCTCTGAAAACTGCTTGTTCATATCCTTTGACCATTTATCAATTGGGGAATGACTTGTATTCTTGTAAATTTGACTCAGTTATCTATTTTAGACTCAGCTATCTATATATTTTAGAAATAAGGCCTATATCACAGACACAAATTGCAAAAATTCTTTCCAAGTTTTATGCTTCCCTCCTAATCTTGGTACCATTGACTTTGTGCAAAATCTTTGCAATTTCTTGTAATCAAAATTATCCACTTTCCTTTTCATAAATTCCTCCATTCTCCATAAATCTGAAGAAATAAAATATTCCTTGCTCCCCTAATATGTTTATAATATCAGTCTTTATGGGGGGTGGAGACAAGATGGCACACTAGAAGGATGGACCTTCCATAGCTCTATCCCCAAAGCCCATAAAATACCTACGAAAATGACTCTAAACAAACTCTAGAACAGCAAAAGCCACAAAACGACATAGTGAAAGAGATTTCCGGCCCAAGACAGCCAATGAGGCCAACAGGAAAGGTCTACCACACTGGGCTGGAAGTGGAGAGCAGTCCAGCATAGGCTACGTGGTGCAGCTTGGAAAGGACTGGAGCAGGGTACAGTGTGTGGAATCATGGACAGCAGATGCATTTCCCATATTTCTCATTCCACAAACACCAAAGACAACTTCAAAGGTCAGTAAGAAAGATCTTTCACCTGGGTGAGAAGGGAACGTGATCTGGTCCCAGGCCTGGGGCAGTGTCTGGTTACTGAGGCAGCTGTGCTCATTTTAGGAACCTTCTTCCTAAAGACCCTGGGGGAATTGAGTAGCTGAGCTGGGTCTCAGTTTTAAGTGGTGGCCCTGGGGTGAAGAAAAGCTCTGGTGTGATGGAGCTGGTGAAGGCTTTGTAGAAGATCCTGGGCAGAAATGCTTGTGGTTTTTCTGAGACCAGTGCACAGACCATGAGGGGAGTAAACTCCTTGCCCTTGATTGTGGCACCTTTGAGGAACTAAGAACTTACAGGTCCTTAGATTATACCCTCCACTTGACAAAGAACTCAAAAGTCAAGTAACTGGCTGGAGAAATGTCCCCAAAAGGGGAAAAACTAAAACTATAGAAGGTAACTTTCCTGGTTCACAGGTATTTTCCTCCATCTTTTCTGAATGAGGAATAACAAAGCATACCATCAGAGGAATCCATAAAAGTCAAAGCTTCTACATCCAAAACCTCCAAAATAAATATGCAATGGTCTCAGCCATGGAAGTACTCAGAAAAGACTTGAAAAATCAAATAAGGGAGGTGGAGGAAAAACTGAGAAGAGAAATGAGAACAATGCAAGTAAATCATGAAAAGCAAGTCCACAGCTTGCTAAAGGAGATGAAAACCCAAAACTGCTGAAGAAAATAACATCTTTAAAAATAGACTAACCCAAATGGCAAAAGAGGTCCAAAAAGCCAATGAGGGAAAGAATACTTTAAAAAGCAGTATTAGTCAAAAGGAAAAGGAGATTCAAAAGCTCACTGAAGAAAATAGTTCTTTAAAAATTAGAATGGATTACAGGAATTTCAAAGAGGTCTGGAAGGACTTATATGAAATGATGCTGAGTGAAATGAGTAGAACCAGGAGAATATTGTACACAGTAACAGCCACAGTGTTCGAGGACTGTTTGTCATAGACTTAGCCCTTCCCAGAAATGCATGGACCTAAAACAATTCCAAAGGACTCTTAAGGCAAAATGCCATACATATCCAGAGAAAGAATTATGGAATTGGAACGCAGAATGAAGCAGACTATTTTCTCTTGTGTTATGTTTTGGTTTGGTTTGGTTTTTCTCATGGTTTTTCCCATTTATTTTATTCTTTGGTACAACATGACTAATGTGAAAATGTGTTTAATAGGAATGTATGTGTAGAATCCATAGAAGATTGCATGTTGTCTCAGGGAGGAAGGGGAGAAAATTTAAGACTTATGGATGCAATTGTTGAAAACAAATAAATTAACTTAAAAAAATTAGAATGGAGAAGATGAAAGCTAATGAGTTTATGAGAAACCAAAAAATTACAAAACAAAACCAAAAGAATGAAAAATAGAAGGTGATGTGAAATATCTCACTGGAAAAACAACTGACTTACAAAATAGATCAAGGAGAGACAATTTAAAAATTATGGGGCTATGTGAAAGCCATGATGAGAAAAGAGCTTAGTTATCATTTTTCACGAAATTATCAAGGAAAACTGCCCTGAGATTCTAGAATCAGAGGGCAAAATAAGTATTGAAAGAATCCATCGATCACTGCCTGAAAGAGATCCAAAAAGAGAAACTCCTAGGAACATTGTGGCCAAATTCCAGAATTCCCAGGTCAAGGACAAAATATAGCAAGCAGGCAGAAAGAAACAGTTCGAGTACTGTGGACATACAATCAGGATAACACAAGATCTAGTAGCTTCTACACTAAGGGATCACAGGGTTTGGAATATGGTATTCCAGAATTCAAAAGAGCTAGGATTAAAACCAAGAATCACCTACCCAGCAAAACTGATTATAATACTTCAGGGGAAAAATGGTCATTCAGTGAAATAGAGGACTTTCAAACATTCTTGATGAAAAGACCAGAGTTGAATAGAAAATTTGACTTTCAAACACAAGAATCAAGAGAAGCATGAAAAGGTAAACAGGAAAGAGAAAACATTAGGGACTTATTAAAGTTGAACTGTTTAGATTTCTACATGGAAATATAATATTTGTAACTCTTAAGACCTTTCTTACTATTTGGGTAGTTGGGGGGATTATATACATAGAGACAGAGGGCACAGGGTGAGTTGAATAGGAAGGGATCATATCTACAAAAATAAAATTAAAAGGTGAGAGAGAAATATATTGGGAGGAGAATGGAAGAAAGGAATGGAGTAAATTATCTCTCATAAAAGATATAAAGAAAAGTTTTTTCAGTGGAAGGGAAAAGGGGGGAAATGAGAGGGAAAAAGCAAAGCTCACTCTCATCACATTTGTCTTAAGGAATGAATAACATGCACACTCAATTTGGCATGAAAATCTGTCTTACACTACAGCAAAGTAGGGGAGAAAGGAATAAGTGGGGTGTGGGGGGAATGATAGAAGGGAGGATGAATGCAAGGAGGGAGTAATTAGAAGTAAACACTTTTGGAGAAGGACAAGGTCCAAAGAGAGAATACAATAAATGGTGGCAGGATAGGATGGCTGAAAATACAATTAGTGTTTCACAACATGACTAGTATGGAATTCTTTTGCAAAGCTACACAGGTAATAGCCTATATTGAATTGTTTGCCTTCTCAGTGAGGATGGGTGGGTAGGAAGGAAGGGAGAGAAGTTGAAACTCAAAGTTTTAGGAACAAATATTGAGAATTGTTTTGCATGCATCTGGAAAATAAGAAATACAGGTAATGGGGCATAGAAATCTCTCTTGCTCTACAAGGAAAGAGAGAAGATGGGGAAAGGAGAAAGGAGGGATGTGATAGAAGGGAGGGCAGATTGGGGGAAAGGATAGTCAGAATGCACAGTGTTTTGAGGTGGGGGAAGGGAGAGATGGGGAGAAAATTTGGAACTCAAAATCTTGTGGAAAAGAATGTTGAAAACTGAAAATAAATAAATAAATATTTTAAAAATCAATCTTTATATCTAGTTTGGGTACCTTTTGGACTTTATTCTGGTATATGGTGTCAGATGTTTGTCTATGCCCAGTTTGTGCCACACTATTTTCCAATTTTCCCCACAGTTTTTGTCAAACAGTGAGTTCTCATCCTAGAAGCTGGGTCATTGGGTTTATCAAACAGTAGATTGCTATACTCACTACTATGTCTTGAGTACCTAAACTATTCCACTGGTCTACCCCTCCATTTCTTAGCCAGTACCAAGTGGTTTTAATGATAACTGCTTTATAAAATAATTTAAGATCTGGTATGGCTAGGCTACCTTCCCTAGTATTTCTTTTCATTAATTCCCTTGATATTTTGGAAATTTTGTTCTTCCAGATTAATTTTGATATTATTTTTTTCTAGATCTAGGAATTAATTTTTGGTAGTTTGAGTGGTATGGCATTGAATAAGCAAATTTAATTTAGGTAGCATGTCATTTTTATTATACCAGTTTGGCCTACCCATGAACAACTCATGTTTTTCCAAATTATTTAGATCTGATTTGATTTTGTGTGGAAAAGTATTTTGCCATTGTGTTCATATAGTCTCTGGGTTTGTTTTGGCAGGTAGATTCCCAAATATTTTTTATATCTACATTAACTTTAAATGAAATTTCTCTTTTAATCTCTTGCTGTTGGACTTTATTAGTAATATATAGAAATGCAAATGATGTATGGGTGTTCATTTGTATCCTGCAACTTTGATAAAGTTATTTATTATTTCAAGTAGTTTTTTTTTGATTCTCTAAAATTTTCTAAGTATATTATATCTTCTGCAAAGAATGATAACCTAGTTTTTTCTTTGCCTGTTCTAATTCCTTCAATTACATTTTCTTCTTTTATTGCTAAAGCTAACATTTCTAGTACCTATTGAATAACAGTGGTGATAATGGACATCCTTGTTTCACCCCTGATGTTATTGGAAATCTATGTAGTTTATCAAGATAACATATAATCCTTGCTGATAATTCTAGGTAGACACTACTTATTTTAAGAAAGTCTTCATTTATTCCTATGCTCTCCACTGTTTTCTTTTTCTATATCTATTGAGATAATCACATGGTTTCTGTTAGTTTTCTTCTTCATATGATTAATTATGCTGATATTTTTCCTAATACGGAACCAGCTCTGCATTCCTGGTATAAACCCTACCAAAATCAAAATGTATTATTCTCATGATAAGTTCCTGTAATGTTTTTGTTGATACCTTATTTAATTTTTTTTTTGCATCTATATATAATAGGGAAATTGGTATATAATTTTCTTTCTCTGTTTTGATCCTTCCTGGTTTAGTAATCAGTATGTTATATATCATAATATGAATTTGGTAGGCTTTTTTCTTTGCCAATTTCCTCAAATAGTTTACATAGTATTGGAATTATTGCTATTTCAATATTTGATAGAATTTGCTTGCAAATCCATGTGGCCCTGGAGATTTTTTCCTAGGGAATTCTTTGGTGGCTTGTTCATTTCTGAGATGGGGTTAAGTCTTTTGTTTCCTCTTCAACTAATCTGGGAAAATTATATTTTTGTAAATATTCATCCATTTTACTCAGATGGTCAAATTTATGGGAATACAATTGGACAAAATAATTCTTAACTATTGTTTTAATTTCCTCTTCACTGGAGGTGATTTCACCCTTTTCAATTTTGCTACTGCTAATTTTATTTTCTTTTTTAAAATAAAATTAACCAAAGTTTTATCAATTTTATTGGTTTTATTATAAAATCACCCTAAGTTTTATTAGTTCAACCATTTTCTTAATTTCAATTTTATTAATCTCTTCTTTAGTTTTCAGTATTTCTAATTTGGTATTTAATTGGGGATTTTCAATTTGTTCTTTTTTTTAGCCTTTTCAGTTGCATACCCAATTCACTGATCTCCTCTTTCTCTATTTTATTCATGTAAACAATCATAGATTTAAAACTCCCCCTAAGAACTGTTTCCACAGCATTCCATGAGTTTTGGTAGTTTGTCTCATTATTGTTATCCTCTTGAATGAAGTTATTGATAATTTCTATGATTTCTTGTTTGGTCCCTCATTCTTTAATATTATCTTATTCAATTTTCAATGAATTTTTGGTCTATCTTTCCATAACCTTTTATTAAATATAATTTTTGTTGTATCATGATCCAAAAAGGATACATTGACTACTTCTGCCTTTCTGCACTGGATTGAGAACTTTTTATGCCCTAGTACATGGTCAATTTTTGTGTATATGCATATATCACTGAGAAAAAGACTCCAGAGGTCTATCATAGCTATCTTTTCAAAAATTACATTCACCTCCTTAAGTTCTCTCATATATTTGAAGCTAGATTTATCAAGTTCAAAGAGGGGGGAGATTAAGATCCCACACTAGTACAGTTTTGCTGTCTATTTCTTCCTTTAATTACTTTAACTTCTGCCCTAAGAATTTGGATGCTATACCACTTGGTGCATATGTTTAATAATGATATTACTTCATTGTTTATGGTGTCTTTTAGCAAGATGTAGTTTTTTTACTTATCTCTTTTCGGAAGATCTATTTTTGATTTTACTTTGCTGAGAATGGGATCATTATCCCTGCTTTATTTTATTTAACTTCTACTTCAGCCTTTTACCTTTACCCTGTGTGTATCCCTCTATTTCAAATGTGTTTCTTGTAAACAATATAGTGTAGAAATATTGTTTTTAATCCATTCTGCTTTCTGCTTCCATTTTATGGGAGAGTTCATCCCATTCACATTATAAGACATAATTATTGTCTATATCTTTCTCTCCATCCTATTTCCCTCCAACCCATTTATGCTTTTATTCTCCCTTCTTCCTCCCCTTCCTCAAAAGGATTTTGCTTTTGACCACTGCCTTCCTCAATTTTCCCTCACTTCTATCAGCCCCCCTTTTTCCTTCCCTTTTCCCTTACTACTCCTTCCCTCCCTTCTAATCATCCTCCTTTTCTTTCCCATTTCCCTTCCTACTGGCTATAGGGCAAGTTGTATTTCTATGTTTATCACAGCATGTTATTCCCTCTTTGAACCAAATCTGATGAGAGTGAAACTCAAACAATGATCATTCCCCTTCCTAATTTCCCTCTTTTATAATATGTTTTTGTGCCTCTTCATGTGAGGTAATTTATCCTTTCCTGCCTCCTCCTTTCCTCTTCTCCCATTATAATCCCTTTGCACATCTTAATTAGCTTTTTTAATCATCACATCAATTAATTTAAACTCACAGCCTCTGTCTATGTATATCCCTTTTAAATGACATAAAATATACCATTCTCAAGATTAACAAGTATCATCCTCCTATATAGCAAGGAAACCAGTTTGCCCTTATTGAATAACAAGGATTTTTTTTCTTTTTTTCCTGTTTATGTTTTTATGCCTCTCTTGAGTATTATATTTGAGAATCAAATTTTCCATTGAGCTCTGGCCTTTTCATCAGGAAGGAGTGCAATTCCCTTATTTCACTGAATATCTATCTCCTCACCTGAAAGATTATGCTCAGTTTTGTTAGACAGTTGGTTGCAGTCCAAGCTCCTCTGTCTTACTGAATGTTATATTCCACTCCCTGTGCTGTGATCTTTTAGTATAGAAGGTCCTTTGTGGTCCTGACAATAGTTACTTAATATATGAATTGTTTCTTTCTGACTGCTTGAAGCATTTTCTCCTTGCTCTGAAAATTCTCAAATTTGGCTACAATATTCCTTGGAATTTTCAATTTGTGATCTCTTTCAGGAAGTATTGGTGGATTCTTTCAATGATTACTTTTCTTTCTGTTTCTAGGACTTTGGGGCAATTTTCCTTGATGAATTATTGGAATATACTGTCTTTTTTTCCATCATGGTTTTCTGGTAGATCAAAAATTCTGAGATTATCCCTCGGACCTAGTTTCCATGTCAGTTGTTTTTCCAATGAGATATTTTACATATTCTTCTATTTTCTCATTCTTCATATTTTGTTTGACTGATTCCTGGTGCTTCATAGAGTCATTAGTTTTTACTTGTCCAATTCTAATTTTTAAGAAACTGTTTTCTTCAAGTAGCTTTTGTACCTCCTTTTACTTTTGGTCAATTTTACTTTACAAGGAGTTATTTTCTCTAGTTAGGTTTTGTACTTCCTTATCCATTCAGCCACTTTTACTTTTTAATGATGTGTTATCTTCAGTGAATATTTTTCCATTTTGTCCATTGCATTTTTTTCATGCTTTATTCTTTTAAATGTACTTATTTGCAAGCACACAGTTTGAAATGCAATTAAATACCATGTAATAATTTCCTTTTCATCTACTAAAATTCTTTCAGATTATTTGATGCAATTCAACATGCATTTCTTTCTTTATTATTTTATTTATTTTCAGTGTTCTACAATTACTTCCATGTAACTTAGATTTTTTTCCCCTTCCTTCCTGAGACAGCATCCAATTTTATGTAGGTTCTACACATACATTCCTTCTAAATACATTTTTACCTTAGTCATGTTGCATAGAAAAATTAAAAGAAATGGGAGAAATCATAAAATAAACCAAAATGTAATCCAAGAGAAAATGATCCACTACATTCTGCAATTGAATTCCATAGTTCTTTCCCTGGATGTGGAAGGCATTTTTCCTTAAAACACTACTGGAAATTTTTAAGTCTTTGCATTGCAATGAAGTTCTGAGTCTACCAGAAAAAATCCTCACACCCTCTGGTTGTTGCTGTCTACAAAGTTCTCATGGTTCTGCTCCTTTCACTCAGCATCAGATCATATAAGTCTTTGCAGGACTCTCTGAAGTCTTCTTGTTCATCATTTCTTATAGTACAATAGTACTACATTACCCTCATATACTACAATTTATTCAGCCATTCCCCAATTGATGGGCATCCCCTTGATTTTCAGTTTTTAGGCACAAAGAGTGTTGCTATAAATATTGTTGTACATAAGGGACCCTTTCCCATTTTTATGATCTCTTGGGGATACAGTCCTAAAAACAGTTTTGCTCAGTCAAAGGACATGCACATTCTTATAGGCCTTTGGGCACAGTTCCAAATTGCTCTCCAGAATGGTTGGATCAGCTCACAGCTCCACCAACAATGAATTAGTGTTCCAACTCTCCCACATCTTCTCCAACATTTATCATCTTCTTGTTTCATCATGTTATCCAATCTGATAGGTGTGATATGGTATCTCAGAGTTGTTTTGATTTGCATCTCTCTAATCAAAATCTCTCTAATCAATAGAGATTTAGAGCATTTTTTTTCATATGACTATAGATGTCCTTAATTTCTTCCTCTGAAAACTGCCTGTTCATATCCTTTGACCATTTATCAATTGGGGAAAGTCTATTGTATTTTTAAAAGAATTAGTCATTTTTTTTCTTCTACCTCTCTAATTTGGCTTTCACAGTTCTCCTTGAGCTCTTCCAAGAATTCTTTTTGGGCTTAAGACAAATTCATATTCCTTTTTGAAGTTTCACATGAGAGTAAAGTGTCAATGCTGTCCTCTTCTGATTTTGTATTTTGATCTTCCCTGTGCCCATAGTAAGTTTCTACAGTCTTTGCTTTTTCAGTTTATTTCTTGTTAATTTTGGTTGCCTTTTCATGGCTTTTAAAGTGGTTCTTTCCTTCTAGGGCACAGGAGTTCTATGCCAAGCTTCTTGTGCTGTAAGCTAGGTGCCTGATTACTGGCTCTTTGTGCTGTGGCATCTGGTTCCCTCAGCTAGAAGCTATATACCTTACCCGGTGATGAGCTGGAGTTGACTAGTGTTTGCCAGGGTTAAGACCAGGTGAAGTCTTTCTGATTTTCCCCATGGTTACACTGAAACTCACAGCATGAGGTGTGGGGGAGGGGTGGACTGGCTACTGGAGGGCTCTTCCTCTCCTAAGGCTGTGGTAAAACACAGGTAGACTCAATTGCTGGTGTCCTTCCATGCTTGTGGTTGCTGATTCCCCTGGTTGTGTAATGGCATGCCTGGCATCCTGGTGGTTGGTGCTTACTGGCTCCCCCACCCCCAGGACTCAGGGTCTCCTGCTGGTCTGCTGGGGTGGGACTTGCTGGGATGCCTCTAGTCCTGCACTGATCCCCTTCAGTCACAGCAAGAGAGTCCTTTCCATCCAATCCCCCTATAGCCCTGAGCTAAACAATCCAGTTTAGCACAGACTGCTCTACCCCTTCTACTGACTCCTCTAGTCTAATATTTTTCCTGAGTTAAAATTCTCAGGACTTTTCAAGGTCAATAAGGGGGAATGAGAGCACTTGCAGTTTATACCACCATCTTGATTCCTGGAAGTTCAAGTAGATGACTTTCAAACATTTAGTCTGGGGCCAATAGCCCCAGGAGTAGTTGTCACTATTGCAGGCCCTTAACTTCTCTCTCCCCAGTTCCAAAAGACTCCCATTCTGCACTGAAAGATTTGGGAATTGGTACAGCCCCTGGTGATTTAATCTGGCAAGGCCTGCTCCTGCTCCACTATGGACAGATGTAGACCTGTGCTTTCTGTACTTGCCCAGCCTGGTACAATAGATGCTTCCTGTCAACCTTCTGTATTCTCCTGGGCTGGAAATCTGTGACACTGTGTCTCCTAGTGGATTCTGCCCAAAACAAGGTGTTTTATTCTAACTACAATGCCTTTTCCATTATGTTATGTTGCTTCTATTTGAACAGGTTGTGATGTCATATATCTAAGAAGAGGTACCATGTATAAATAAATTGTACTTTTTAGACCTGAATTTAAAAATTAAAGTACCTAAGCACAAGAACGGGGTTGGACTAGAAAAAATGTTTCAATGAATTAGATTTGGGGAATGTAATGTCCTTTAAGCTCCGTATGAATAAATATGCCAACCAAAGGTGATAATATACTTAATATGCTTCTTATGTGATGAAAGACAAAGCATTCAGAACATGGTAGCTGGTTATCCAATTATACTATTTCCTAGCCATTCCACAGCTCAAGTATTGCCCTAATTTTTAGCCACCATAATTTCTTAAGGGGATTGAGAAACTCAAGTTGGCATAGATCTTTAAGAACAGTAAGGGAATTAAAAACCACATTATACAAGGATCAGTTGAAGAACCTGAGAGATAGTTGGGCTTTTGAAGAGAAGACTAAGGGAGCAAAATATAGCTATCTTCAAGCATCTGAAAGGCTATTATATAGAAGAAATAGACTTATCTGGTTTAAGCTAAAATTCACAACAAAGAGTAGAGAGTGGAATATCTTTGAATTTCTTTCTCCATCATGATCCAGCAGCCTTATCAGCCTGGAGGTTCACTCTATTTCTATAGTTGCTTCCTCAGATTGGTCAGTCCCTCCTAGAACCTCCATTTTAATCATAGTACCCAGGAAAGTCAACCATGGTGACTCTTTCCTTTCTCACCAATTTCCTGTCCTGACTCTCCAGACATTTTTTTCTCACTCTCTCCCAACCATCCATTTTTCATTGTATATGTTGTCTTTCCTCATTCAAATGTGGGCTCACTTGGAGTAAGGACTATTTTTTTTAGGCTTATATTTATTTTACCAGAATTGAGTGCAGTGGACTTACCTGAAATATAGTAAACATGTTGAATTAGAAGTGACAAGGAAGCCAGATCCAGGTCACTGTAAAGAGAACCCTTCTAACAGTTGGATCTATTCGAAAATGGAATAACTATCTTAGGAAGTAGTGATGATCCTACCACTGATGATATTCCAATAGATCCTAGAGAAACATGTAGTATGTTGAAAAAACAAAATTGTCTTTTCCCTAAATAAATTTACGTTCTATTAGGAATAGAATTATGTGAGGAGATAAATTTAATGCAAGACTTTAACTTTGTGTTAAAGGCAGAAAGAGCTAAGCAACAGACTTGAGAAAAATTTGAGGAAGGAAAGATTACTTTTAGCTAAAGGTATCAGGAATACATATACTCATACCTACACATACACACTATGTGTATGTGTGTATATGTACATATGCATGGATGTGTATGTATATTTCTATCCAGGTAAAGACTGGACTAGATGCTATATTTTTAAACTATTTTGACAGTTTACTGTTGGGAACTTTGTGTTCCAGCCAAACTGAACTACTAGACATTTTCCAACTCAAACTGCTATCTTTCTTTGACTCTACTAATTTACACAAGCTGTCCCTAAAACCTTGGAATGATTTCCATCTTTAATTCTCCCTATTAGATCTTTGTCTTACTGTTTAGCTCAATTTAAGTGATCTATGCTGTGTGAAGCCATTCCTGATACCACTGGCTAACAGTAATCTCTCCTTTCTCAACTTTTTCTAAAGTCTATTGTTGGATCTCTTTACCTTTAACACAAGTTGTCTTGCATTATATTTATTTCTTCACATCAGCATACTAATAGAATGTAAATTTATTGAGGGAAGAGACTGTGTTGTTTTATTAGCTAGTTTTGCACAATCTAGGCTATTTACTTAGTTGTGAATTTTAGGTGCTTAAGTTTATATTGAATTCAAATGGCCAACAGAATTAAACTAGGAAAGAGCTAAATGTTCATCAACAAATTGATTCTGAGGCTACAGAGATAATGTAACAGACTAGCTGTTCTTCAATGCTGTATCTCATTTGTGTTGTGTAATGACAATTGTGTGCAAATGAACTAGGGCCAAATAAAATAATTAAATGTCTTTACATTTAAAAAAAAAACTTAAAATGTTTTAACATCTTATTTTAAAAATAGTTAATATTTGCTCCTTTTGCTATACACGATAATTTGTCAGTTAATATTTTTAAGCCAGGCACTGTGCCAAGTACAACTAATTATTTTTTTTTCTTTTATATGATTTTATATGATTTCTCGTTAGGTTCACAAAATCTGGCATATGTTCTTTAATTCTTTATCCTGAAACCTCACTCTTATCATACCGGATTTTAAGCATACTTTTGACTCATGATAATTTTTCCAATTGTAGGCCACAAGTTTTCAATGAGATTTGAATTATTTTCCTGTCACTGAAGTCACTTTTGACTCATATTTATATGCATACATACATAAACCCACACACACTATCATGATGTGTATATATTTACATATAATCTGAGTATATATGTAAATGTATATATATATTTATTATGAAATACATATGTTAATTATTCTTCAAATCTTTGATGAAATTCACTTGGTATATAATAGGATATGATACTTTCTGAAAATTTCCTTTATTCCCTTTTCACCTTTTTATTTCCATATATCATTTCTTAGTTTGACAATTTGTTTTTTCCGTCTTCCCCCAACCCTTTCTATTTCTCTCTCTTTGCTTTCCAAAATCAGCTAAGTGATTTTTCTAATGCATTATTCTTTCTTAAATTCCTTCAGTTTTATGTACCCCCTTTTTGTGATGTAGTTTAATTTAATAATTAATTTTTGAGTCACAGGATCTGAGTTCAAGTCCCTCCTCTTACACTCTCTTTGTAACCTTGGTCAAATTCTTTAACCTCTCTGGGCCTTAGTTTATTTTAATTAAAATGATATGACTTGCCCACATGGACTCTGAGCTCCCTTTGAGACATAAATCTATAATACTATTGCAAGTATGAGGGTTCCCCCCACCTTAATCAATGTAAGAACAGAAGGCCCAGATTTCTCATTTGATTTGATTGTTTGTTAAAAACTTGAAACTAGGAGTGAACAACTCCTTAAGTTAAAAGAACAAAAATATTTGATAATTAAATAAAGTCAGATGAGTCCACCTAGGGAATATTCTGTAACTGACTGAAATAATAAGATACATCTCATATGTATAATACAGCAAACTGAGTTCAGAATTAAGCGTTAGAGCAGTAGGTCAGATTAGTGTTAGAGTAACTGAAACCAAGCACCTGAGAGGTAATCTCCAGGGGGACATGAGAATATTTCCTCCCTTCTCTCTAAGCATCTTAGTGAGTGCAAGAGATTTATGAGACCCTTCAGATGTTCTACCATTGACTGGAGATAGTAGCAGTGGTTGCCAGAAAAAACTTCAGAGAAAGGGCCAGCAAAAAAAAAAAAAAAAAAAAAAAAAAAAGTGGAGAGACAGTGACCTGAGGACATAAGTATCTTCAAACTTCTTGACTTCTCATGCCATAGCAGTTATGAGACCCTTCAGATGGAATCTACAAAGACACTCATTCTCCAAGTCCAGTAGAGCTATACACCTAAGAGGAAAGTCATGAGTAGTACATAAAAAGAGAAAAAAAACTCAACTAACCAGAAATTATGAGGCATATCTTTTGACATAGATTATTTATGGTAATTTCTCATTACATCCATACTTTAAGTTTGAGTTCTATCTCCCCAGGGAACTTGTGTGTAAAAGGGAAGTTGATGGCTCCATTTTAGTGGGCAAATTGTAGTACAAACCATTCTTGATATAGCTACTTTATACTCTTTTTTGAAAAGGTAATTCAGTCTATACACAGATAATCTGTGGGAAGTATGCCATTCAGGATTCCTGAGCAACAATACTGAGAAATCTAGCCCCTCCAAATTATCTCTCAATCTTAAAGTAGTAATGGAACTTAATCCCTCAGTATGATTGGAAATGGGGAAGTAATTCCAGAAGAAATGCTGTCATGTGTTCAATCTTTTTTATTTGTTTTTAAATGTGTTTATTACTTTTTTTTTTATTTTTCAGCATTGTTATATTTGTACATAATTGGAGTGTATATTTTGGGTGTTTTCTAGATTTAAGTTACATGCCCAACTGAAGATGTCAATTAATTCTTTTTACTCTCATTTTTTGATAACATCATTTAAAGTTCAATTAATCACTCAAGAGTTATTATTTTTTTATTATTTATTTAATTTTCTTACATTCATTTTCACAAATTTTTGGGTTCCAAATTTTCTCCCCTTTTATCTCCTCCCCCCACCCCAATACCCCAAGCAATCTAATTTTCCCTATCTCCAATCTGCCCTCTCTTCTGTCATCTCTCCCTTCCCTTGTCTCCATCTTCTCTTTTCTCCTGTAGGGCCAGATGACTTTCTATTCCTCCTTAACTGTATGTCTTCTTTCCTAGTTGCAACAACAATACTAAACAGTTGTTCCTAAAACTTTGAGTTCCAAATTCTCCCCATCCCTCCCTCCCCACCCATTCTCTTTGGGACAGCAGGCAATTCAATATAGGCCATATCTGTGTAGTTTTGCCAATGACCTCCCTAATAGTCGTGTTGTGTAAGACTAACTGGATTACCATCCCTCCTAACCTGCCCCTCCTTGTTTCTCTTCTGTCTTTTGATCCTGTCCCTCCCCAAGTGTTGACTTCAAATTGCTCCCTCCTCCCTTTGCCCTCCCTTCCATAACCCCCCTCTTGCAATATCTCTTTCTCCCCCACTTTCTTATACTGTAAGATAGGTTTTCATACCAAAATGAGTGTGCATTTCACTCCTTCGTTTAGTCAAATGTGATGAGGGTAAAGCTTCGTTTTTTTTTTTTTCTCAGCTCTCCTCTTTTTCCCTCCACTAAGAAAAACTACCTGCCTCTTAAATGACATATAGTTACCCCCTTCCCTTTCCCTCTCTTTCCTCCCCCTACATTTCTCTCTCATCATTTACCCTAGTTTCTTTTAAGGTATGGTCCCATCCTATTCAGTTCAATCTGTGCTCTCTATCTCTGTATGTGTGTGCATGTGTGTATGTGTGTGCATGCGTGTACATGTGTGTGTGTGGTCCCACCAACTACCCAGATACTGAAAAGTTTTAAGAGTTAGAAATATTGTCTTTCCCTGTATGAATGTAAACAGTTCACTTCTGGTAAGTCCCTTAAGACTTCTCTTTGCTGTTTACTTTTTCATGCTTCTTCTCATTCTTGTGTTTGAAAGTCAAATTTTCTTTTCAGCTCTGGTTTTTTCATCAAGAATGATTGAAAGTCCTCTGTTTCATTGAAAGACCATATTTTCCCTTGAAGTATTATACTCAGTTTAGCTGGGTAGGTGATTCTTGGTTTGAGTCCTAGTTCCTTTGCCTTCTGGAATATCCTATTCCACGCCCTTCGATCCCTTAATATAGAAGCTGCTAGATCTTGGGTTATCCTGATTGTATTTTCACAGTACTGGAATTGTTTCTTTCTAGCTGCTTGTAAGATTTTTTCCTTGAGCTGGGAGTTCTGGAATTTGGCCACAATGTTCCTAGGAGTTTCTCTTTTTGGATCTCTTTCAGGTGGTGATCGATGGATTCTTTCAATACTTATTTTGCCCTCTGGTCCTAGAATGTCAGGGCAGTTTTCCTTGATAATTTCATGGAAGATGATGTCTAGGCTCTTTTTTTGATCATGACTTTCAGGTAGTCCCATAATTTTTAAATTGTCTCTCCTGGATCTATTTTCCAGGTCAGTTGTTTTTCCCATGAGATATTTCACATTCTCTTCCATTTTTTCGTTCTTTTGGTTTTGTTTTGTGATTTCTTGGTTTCTCATAAAGTCATTAGACTCCATCTGTTCCATTCTAATTTTGAGAGAACTATTAAATTCAGTGAGCTTTTGAGCCTCTTTTTCCATTTGGCTCATTCTGCTTTTGAAAGCATTCTTCTCCTCATTGGTTTTTTGAACCTCCTTTGCCAGTTGGGTGAGCCTATTTTTCAAGGTGTTAATTTCCTCAGCATTTTTTTGGGTCTCCTTTACCAAGGTATTGACCTGGTTTTCATACTTTTCTTGCATCTCTGTCATTTCTCTTCCCAGTTTTTCCTCCACCTGTCTAACTTGCTTTTCAAAATCCTTTTTGAGCTCTTCCAGGGCCTGAGCCCACCCACCACCCCCCTGGGGTGTCTGGGGTACTGAGGCCCCGCCCTCCACGTCTTTCCCTGATGGCAAGGATACGTCCTCATCATCAGATCCGAAGGTCGGAATCATTTGCATTTGTTGGAAAAAACTCTCTAAAGTCTTATTTTTCTTCCCTTTTCTCGGCATTTTCCTAGCCAGTTACTTGACTTCTGAGATTCCTTTCCACCCCCACCTGGATCTGCCCAGCTAGTGCTTGGCCTCTGAGATTTAAATGGGCTTTCCTCCTGCTGTCTGTCAATCAGTGAGCTTTAGTTCAGGTGCTGGGCGGGGCCAGGGCCGCCTCCGAGACTCTGATCCCTCAGGGGCTTTATGCAGAGACTTTCAGGAATGAAGCGGGTGGAGGCGGGGTGGGGGTCCCGCCTCCCAAACCCCGCTCCCTTGGGGGCTTTAAGCAGAAGCCTTCAGTAACAGAGCGGGGTGGGGGCAGGGCCGTCTCCCAGGCTCAACTCCATCGGGTCCTATGCAGGAATCTTCCGTAATGAAGATCCTGCCTGCCGCTGGGGGATTCCTGGATCCTGGTCCGCTGCCGCCTCAGCCGCCGCCCACACCTCTGCTTCCGCCGCTTCCTGCCCCCGTCTCTGCCGCCGCTGCTTCCTCCCGAGGGGGCCCAAGTCACGGAGACGCCCTGCTTTCCCTCTCCTCCAGCCCGGCCTCTCTCACTGACTTGTAGCTTCTGTGGGCGGAGGGACTTTCCCGGCTGCCGGAGCCTCCGTCTCTGAAGCCTGCTCGGATCAGCTTCTCTGGGCCCACGGCCAAGGCAGCGTTGGGGGTGGGGTCCACTTTCCGGGGTGCGCCGGACTCTGGGGATGGGTCTCCAGGGCTCCCTGGAACAGAAATCTCTTCCACTCTGCTTCTGCACACCTTGTATTGACCCAGAAGTTATGGGGGACTCTTTTCACATTAATTCTATGGGCTTTTGGTTTCGGAGCTCGTAAACGTGCGTCCTTCTACTCTGCCATCTTGGCTCCGCCCCCCTCAAGAGTTATTTTTGAAGTTCTTAAAATGTGCCAGGAAATTTGGTAGGCATGCAAATTTAAAGAATGAAAAAAAAATCTTCACTAAGTTCACATGTAAGTACAATAGAACCTTGATTTAATAATTCAATTCATTCTGAAATCTGTTCATACTGCAAAGTGAATTTTCTCATAGGAAATAATGTAAAGTCAGATTGGTACCACATCCCCAAAAATATTCATATAAAATAATTATTTATAATTTTAAGTAAGCTTTTTGCCTCCTAATGCACTTGAAATATAATAGATATGATTAGTATACAATATAAACTGAAAATAAAATAAATTAACCTGACTTTACCTTTGAGAAGAGTCATGGTTGGCATTAGGGAGACAAAGGGGGTGAGGAGGTGGAAGAGTTATTGCTTGGAAGGAGAATCTCCTTCTATGAGAACATCAGGGATTTCAATGTCGAGTGTTCTCTCTTATGCTACTTTCACCAAAAGTAACACTATCACTACTGCTTTCACTTATTTTTTTTTAGGATCACTTTCATGTTTTGACTCATTGATGTTTTTTTAATTTATGTTCACTTCTGGGAATTTTTCTAAGGACACTTGTTTTTGATTTTTTAAAAATTAACTTATTTGTTTTCAGTTTTCAACAATCACTTCCAAAAGTTTTAAATTTTCTCCCCTTCTCTACCCCTTCCCTTATATGGGTTAAAAAACAAAAACAAAAACAAAAACAAAAAAACATTGCTCCAGTTGAGCATCATCCCTTTGCAAACTATTCAAATACAAACATAATGTTAATACTGTGAATTTTTGTTCATCTAGCAAGACAAATTTTGCGAAAATTTTTCTTTGTCCAGCAAAGTATACATAAACCAGGCCAATCATAAACCAAGATTATATTGTATTTACAGAATAAATATGAAGAGCATAATGCAAGGTGGTTAAATTCAAGGTGTTCAGGAAAGAATGCCACTAGTAAGTGGGGGGACAAGGAAAGGCTTCTTAGGAAAGGTAAGATTTAGAGAAGGTAAAATTTGAGTTGGGTCTTGAAGAAAACCTGTAAAACTGAAATAATGGCAGCTAGATGGCATAGTGGATAGAGTGTTGTTCCTGGTGTCAAAAAGACTCATCTTTCTGGGTTCAAATTTGGGTCAAACACTTACTAACTCTCTAACCCTGAAGAAATTAACCCTATAAGGCTTTCTTATCTGTAAAATGATCTGGAAAATGAAATGGCAAACCACCCCAGTATCCTTACCAAGAAAACTCACAATGAGATCATGAAGAGTTGGATATTATCGAAACAACTGAACAAGAACAAGGAAAACTGAAGGACAAAGGCAAGGATCAGATGTATTAGAGGAATGTGGGATGGACCAAACAAAAGGCACAGAGACAGAAGATCAAGTACTATGTATAAGGAACAAAGAGATATCTAAGTGGGTTGTATCGTAGAATGTAATAGTGAGAAACAAAATCCAGTGAGTTTAGAGAAATAGGTTGTAAAGAGCTTTAAAAGCCAAACAAATGAATTTTTATTTTATCTTAGAGCAATAGGAAGTCGCTGGAGTTTATTAAGTAGGAGAGTGATGTGGTCAGATCTTTAGGTAAGGAAAGCTATTTCATATTATTATTTTTTTTTTGAGGAATGTTAGCAGTGAGGAGAGTTTAAGGGAGACCAATTAGGAAACATTCCAATAGCCTAGGTGAGAGGTGATGAAAAGTCTTAACTCAGATAGTAGCCTTGTAAAGGAACATGTGAGCAATTTTGTGGAGGTAGAAATGCCCAGATTAGACCCCTAATCATATATGTGGGGTGAAAGAGGATGAAGAATCAAGGATAGTGTTAGATACAAACATGAGAAATTAGAGACTGGTTCCTTTAAAAGAAATAGGAAGATTTTGAGGAGAGAGAAAATATAAAATGTTCTCCTCTGTAGACATGTTGAATTTTATATGTCTTTGGAATATCCAGTTTAAAATATACAATAGTTAGTTGGTAATGTAAGACTGAAACTCAGAGATTGACTAAAACTGACATATAAATGTCAACCATCTGCATAGAGATGGGAGCTAATGAAACTATCAAAAGAAGGTAGATAGAGAGGGAGCAGAGAAGGAGTCCATAATAAAGACTTAGGAAACACTCATAATGAAGGTGGTGTAATATGAATTGTGAGTCAGAAATGCAAACCAGTAGGGGAATAGTCAAGACTGAGTAATGTCATGTGAACCTAGAAAATATTCAGAAAAAAGGGAGTGGCCATCAGTGAAAAATGCAGAAGAGAAATCCAGAAGAGTGGGGATTGAAAAAAATATTATCTGTTATGACAATTAAGAAATATTTGTTAACTTTGAAAATAAGATTTCAATTTAATGGTGAGGTCACATGCCAGCTTTCAAAGAGTTGAGGAGTGAGAGGAAGAAAGAGAATGCAATGAACGCAGAGAAATTTTTCAAGAAATTTGGATCAGATGGGAAGGAAAGATAGAGGAGATTGTAGTTATTTGAGGGGGTGGTAGGATCTTGCTGAGATGTTTATAGGATTTTGGGAAACTCGGGAATGACTAAAGAAAGTTGGGAAGCAATTAATAGATAAGGAGAGATTGGAGATTAGAGAGAGAATTTTGATATTTGAGAAGGCAATATACTGGAGAAAACAAGGGGAAATGAGTTCATGAGTATACATAGAAGTATTGGACTTGGCAAGGAGAAATAGTCTTGAGAAAGAAGTTGCTTGGTTGTTGACCTTCATTCTCAAAGAAGACCAAAATGACACGCTCATGATAAAGTGGAGTTTCAGTGTGTCTGACTGTGGCTGATCAGGCCAATATGAGCTCGAAATGCTCTACCACAGATTGGGTACAGATAATCCATGTGAATATTTGGAGTGGTCACTCCAAATTTGTGCATCCTATACTTCCTTTGTGTTGTCTCAATTCTACTTTGCTCATAGAGCACAGCACCTTTTCTGATGTGGGCATGCCATGCTGAGTGGTCCTGTGCCAGTGTCTCCCATGTCACACAGTTGAATCCAAAGTACTTGAGAGTGTCCTTGTATCACTTCTTCTGACCTCCATGTCATCACCTACCCCATGTGAGTTCTCCATAAAATAGTCTTTTTTATCAAGTGTACATTTTGCATTTAAACAACATGGCCAGCCTATCCAAAGCATAGTTTGAATGGTTGACAGTTCAGCTTGAGCAAGGATTTCAATGTCTAGTACCTTATCCTGCCAGATGATCCTCAGAATCTTCCTAAGACAGTTCAAATGGAAGTGATTCAGTTTTCTAGCATGGTGCTGGTAGACTGTCCATGTTTCACAGGCATACAACAATGAGGTCAGAACAACTGAACTTGGCAAGGAGAAATGGTCTTGAGACTGAATTAATGGAGGAGGGAAAGAGATATTATGTCTAGGGGTTTTAAGATAAAGAGAAGAAAAAGCCTGTAATGAAGGCCTTCAATTTAGTCAGTAAAGGGCAAAGTCCTAAGCTAAGAAATTGAGAGAGAGAGACATACAAAGGGCTAAAAGAAAGAGGAAATTTGGAGTAGCTTCTGTGGGTAGAATTAGAGAGTTGTCTTGTAACACTGAGGATTAACTTTAAGTTAGATGATATGAAATTTTAATATATCCAAGTCAGCATAGTCATAGATAACTTCATTCAGCATCACATATATAGGAGAGGAAGATGACGAGAATAATCCAAGGCTGGACTTTGGCAATATACGTGTTCAAGTCAACACACATTTATTATATATGTATTTATTAAGCACCTACTAGGTACCAGGCACCAGGGTAAGGGCTAGAGATATGAAGAAAAAAAAGGGAAAGGGAAGAATAGTAAAAGGAAAAATGAAAATACTATTTAAAGAGTGTAGAAGATCCTCGCTTTCAAAGAGCTTAAAATTTCATGGGGGGTAGACAATACACTAGCACAATAATCTTATACAGTAAGTTGGAGATAATCAATAAAGGAAAAGCACTGGCATTGAGGGAAATCAATAACGGCTTCTTCAGTTGAGAAGGCAGGATCTTTGCTGACACTTGAACAAAGTCAGAGAAACTGAGAGATAAAGATGGGGGGGAAAAGAATTCCAAGCATAAGAGTCACCAGTGAAAATACATGAGTGAGAATATGACAAGTCAGGAGATGTAAGAGTTAATGACATGTGGAATTGAATCAATTAACACTAACATCAAGACTGATAAGTGGAAAAGTGATGTGAAAACAAGTATAATTTGAGAAATTATAGAAAGATGAAGAGATTAAAGGTCATGATGGAAATGAATTCATTTATTTTTTCCCAATTTATTTATTTTTAGTTTTCAACATTCACTTCTGTAAGTTTTAAATTTTCTCCCCCTCTCTTTCTCCTCCCTCCCCAAGATGTCATACAATCTGATATGGGCTCTACATGTACATTCCCACTAAACTCATTTTCACATTATTCATGCTGTATAGAAGAATTGCAATGAAGGAGAGAAAGTATGAGAAAGAAAAACAAAATAAAACAAGAAAGAAAATAATTTGCTTCACTCTGCATTCTGAACACCACAGTATTTTCTCTGCATATGGACGGAATTTTCCTTCATGAGTCCTTTGAAATTGTTTTAGGTCCATGAATTGCTGAGAAGGGCTAAGTCTATCAAAATCAGCCCTGTGGCTGTTTCTATAAACAATGTTCTCCTAGTTGTGTTCACTGCACTCAGCTTCAGTTCATATAAGTCTTCCTAGGAGTTACGGAAGTCCACCTGTTGATCATTTCTTTTTTTTAATTTTTATTTTTAACACAGTTTATAACAGATAAAGCCATTCGAACTTTTAGTTGGGTGATACATCTTTTTTTTTTTCTTTTTTTTTTAAATTTATTTATTTAACTTTTTACACTCATTTTCACAAAATTTTGGGTTCCAAATTTTCTCCCCATTTATCCCCTCCCTCCACCCCAATACAACAAGCATTGTAATTTTCCCTATCACCAATCTGCCCTCTCTTCTATCATCCCTCCCTTCTCTTGTCCCCATCTTCTCTTTTGTCCTGCAGGGCCAGATGACTTTCTATTCCCCATTAACTGTATTTCTTATTTCCTAGAAGCAATAACAATACTCAACAGTTGTTCCTAAAACTTTTGAGTTCCAGCTTCTCCACATCCCTCCCTCCCTCCCCACCCAGTCCCTTTGGGAAGGCAGACAATTCAATATAGGCCATATCTGTGTAGTTTTGCAAATGACTTCGATAACAGTTGTGTTGTATAAGACTAACTGTATTTCCCTCCATCCTGTTCTGCCCCCCATTGTTTCTATTTTGTCTTTTGATCCTGTCCCTCCCCAAGAGTGTTGACTTCAAATTGCTCCCTTCTTCCATTGCCTTCCCTTCCATCATCCCTCCTTCCCTGCTTATCTCCTTCTTCCCCATTTTTCTGTACTGTAAGATAGGTTTTCATACCAAAATGAGTGTGAATTTTACTCCTTCCTTTAGTCGAATATGATGAGGGTAAACTTCATGTTTTTTATCTCAGCTCTCCTCTTTTTGCCTCCACTAAAAAGTCTCCTGCTTGCCTCTTCAATGAGATACAATTTGCCCCATTCCATTTCACCCTCTCTCCTCCCACTACATTTCTCTCTCACCATTTACCTTATTTTCTTTTAAGATATAGTCCCATCCTATTCAATTCGCTCTATGCTCTCTGTCTCTGTGTGTGCATGCATGTGTGTATGTGTGTGTGCATGCATGCATGTACGTATGTGTGTGCGTGTGTGTGTGTGTAGGCTGTGTGGTGGTCCCACCAACCACCCAGATACTGAGACGTTTTAAGAGTTACAAATATTGTCTTTTCATGTAGGAATGTAAACAGTTCACCTTTGGTAAGTCCCTTATGACTTCCCTTTGCTGTTTACTTTTTCATGCTTCTTCTCATTCTTGTGTTTGAAAGTCAAATTTTCTTTTCAGCTCTAGTCTTTTCATCAAAAATGCTTGAAAGTCCTCTATTTCATTGAAAGACCATTTTTTCCCCTGAAGTATTATACTCAGTTTTGCTGGGTAGGTGATTCTTGGTTTTAGTTCTAGTTCCTTTGACTTCTGGAATATCCTATTCCACGCCCTTTGATCCCTTAATGTAGAAGCTGCTAGATCTTGTGTTATCCTGATTGTATTTCCACAATACTGGAATTGTTTCTTTCTAGCTGCTTGCAATATTTTCTCCTTGATCTGGGAATTCTGGAATTTGGCCACAATGTTCCTAGGAGTTTCTTTTTTTTGGATCTCTTTCAGGCAGTGATCAATGGATTCCTTCAATACTTATTTTGCCCTCTGGTTCTAGAATCTTAGGGCAGTTTTCCCTGATAATTTCAGGAAAGATGATATCTAGGCTCTTTTTTTAATGATGGCTTTCAGGTAGTCCCATAATTTTTAAATTGTCTCTCCTGGATCTATTTTCCAGGTCAGTTGTTTTTCCCATGAGATATTTCACATTCTCTTCCATTTTTTCATTCTTTTGGTTTTGTTTTATGATTTCTTCATTTCTCAGAAAGTCATTAGGCTCCATCTGTTCCATTCTAATTTTGAGAGAACTATTTTCTTCAGTGAGCTTTTGGACCTCTTTTTCCATTTGGCTAATTTTGCTTTTGAAAGCATTCTTCTCCTCATTGGCTTTTTGAAACTCTTTTGCCAATTGAGTGAGCCTGTTTTTCAAGGTGTTATTTTCTTCAGCATTTTTTTGGGTCTCCTTTACCAAGGTATTGACCCGCTTTTCATGCTTTTCTTGCATCTCTCTCATTTCTCTTCCTAGTTTTTCCTCCACCTGTCCACCTTGATTTTCAAAATCCTTTTTGAGCTCTTCCATGGCCTGAGCCCACTGAACATCCACCTCGGATGTCTGGGATAGAGAGGCCCTGACCTGCACGTCTTTCTCTGATGGCAAGCATTGTACTTCTTCATCAGAAATAAAGGGAGGAAGGAGCATCTCTTCCCCAAGAAAGTAGTTCTCTATGGTCTTATTTTGCTTCCTTTTTCTAGGCATTTTCCCAGGCAGTTACTTGACTTCTGAGATTCCTCTCCACCCCTGCCTAGATCTGGCCAGCTAGTGCTTGGGGTCTGAGATTCAAATGCTTCTTCCCAGTCTCAGGGCTATCTGTAGCGGGAGCAGCTGCTATTCAGTGTGAGCTTAAATTCTGGTGCTGGGGTGGGGACAGGGCCACCTCCCAGGCTCAGTTACCTCAGAGGCTTTATGTAGAGACCTTCAGTAATGGAGCAGGTGGGGGCAGGGCCGTCTCCTAGGCTCAGCTCCCTCAGGGGGTTTATGCAGAAACCTCCGGTAATGGTGCTTCTATCTGCTCGGAGAGTCCCGGCCACCGCTGCCACTGCCGCTGCCTCTGCCGCTCCTTCTGCTGCTGTCTCCCAAGGGGGACTGAGTCACAGAGACACCCCGCTCCCCTCTCAGCCAGCCCAGACATCTCTCTCACTGACCTGTAGTGCCTGTGGGTGGAGGGACCTTCCCGGCCACCAGAGATTCCGTCCCTGAAGCCTGCTTGTATCTGCTCCTCTGGGGTCATGTGGCCAGGGCAGCGCAGGGGTGGGCTCTGCTTTCCGGAGTGTGACGGACCCCTGGGGATGGCTCTCCAGGGCTCCCTGGAACACAAATCTCTTCCACTGTGTTTCTGTGCACCTTGCAGTGATCCAGAATTTGTGGGGAGTTCTTCTTGCAGGAATTTTATGGGCTGTGGATTCGGAGCTAGAATACGTGAGTCTTTCCACTCTGCCATCTTGGCTCCTCCCCCCGGTGATACATCTTTTTAAAGCATTTACAATATGGACCACAAAAGAATTTTTTTTAAACATAGGCCAACTGATACACAGATAATATTTTTGTTGCTAACTTCACAATCTCTTGATCTAATTGTCTCCTCAGTATTACTAAGAATAAAAAGACCCTAACTTAATGTTGTTGGTCTAAAGTTCTATGCCTAATAGCTTAATTTTAGGCATCCTCAGATGTTCCTCTACCCATAACCTATAATTGATTAAGCTTACAAACCTTTTGACTATAGGGAATTACCACCAAGAGTAGGGACATTGCAGTGAACCAATTATTTCCCCAACTTCATGTCTATTCCAGGTAGAAGTAGATTGTCCACTGTATTCAGTCAGACTTAAGGTCTGCTAGGTGTTGTTGGGGAAATTGAGTCCAAAGAATCCCACCTCAGCCCATGCTGAACAGCTGCTCTCCCACTCTTCCCTTGAGATCATCTATGCAGTTCATATCAGCATCTCACGAGCATATTGGCATCATGTAATGGAGGTTTGGATCGCCTTTCTTGCTTCCCATACCTGAAGTTAGACTCAGAGGAACAGTCACTTAGTAGTCCCACATCATCTAAAAATGGCAAGTTCCTATAACCAGGCTTAGAATATGATTATAGTTTCACTTTGGCTAAGGGACATCTTTTAGGCAAGTCTTAAGTGACTTACATGTCTTTCTATACGTGTTCTAGTTCCTGAATAAATGGCAATCATAAAATCAAAGTTACCATTAAAACCTCGACTTTTCCATCAGTATCAAATTTTATCAGAGGTTACCTTCCTCTTGGAAAGTTAGACTGAAATTCTTTTCTCCAAACTAAAGATGTCATTGATTTATTCTCAGTAATTAATTCAGTCTATTGTTTTAATACTAATTGCTTTTACCTCACTTTGTAACATGACCAATTTTTTTCCCCATAACTCCCTTCCCCCACTTCCTAATACCTTGCATTCTGATTGCTCCTTCCCTCAATGTACTGTCCCCTCCATCACATCCCACTGCTGTCCTATCTCCATCTTCCTTCTTTTCTTGCAGGGCAAGATAATTTCCATACCCCTATCCCTGTAATTCTTATTTCCCGATTATATGCAGTAAAAATTCTCAACATTCATTTCTATTACTTTGAATTCCAACATCTCTCCCTCCCCCTCTCCCTCCCCAGCCTCATTGAGAAGGGAAGCAATTCAATACAGACTAGGCATGTGTTGTTTTGCAAAAGACTTCCATAGTAATCATGCTGTGTAATACTAATTATATTACCCTCTATCCTACACTATCCCCCTTATTTTTCCCCCCTACAATTGACCTTGTCACTTCTCAAAAGTGTTTATTTCTAGTGACTCCCTTCTCCTATTTGCCCTCCCTTCTAACATTTGCTTCACTCCACTTGTTGCCTCCTCTCCTACTTTCCTGTGGTGTGTTATAAATTTTCATATCAAATTTAGTGAGCATGTTATTCCTTCCTTCAGCCACATGTGGGGAGAGTAGCTTTATTTCCCCCTCCTCCCCTTTCTGCCTTATCTCCTCTATTGAATAAGATTTTTCTTACTTCTTTTATGAGTTATAGCCTGCCCCGTTTCCTTACTCCCTTTCTCACCCCTTAATTTTTACTTGTCTATTTATTTTGTGTGTGTGTGTGTGTATGTGGATATTATCTCCTCTGATGTAACACACCCTGTACTCTCTATCTTTCTATGTGTATGTGTGTGTGTGTGTGTGTGTACAATCTCTCCAACTACCCAAATACTGAGAAAAGATTCAAGAGTTAAAAATATTTTCTTTCCATGTAGTAATATAAACAGTTCAGCTTTAGAGAGTCTTTTATGATTTTTCTTTTCTTCCCCCCCCGTTTACCTTTTCATGCTTCTCTTGATTATTGTCTTGGGAAGTCAAAATTCTAAATACAGATCTTGTCTTTTCCTCAATGTGAAATCTTCAAATTTGTTTCTATCACTGAATGTCCATTTTTTCCCTTGAAGTATTATACTCAGATATGCTGGGTAGGTGATTCTTGGCTTTAATCCCAGTTCCTTTGACTTCTGAAATATCCTACTCCAAGCCCTTCATTCATTTAATGTTGAAGCTGCCAGATCCTGTGTTATCCTGATTGTATTTCCACAGTACTCAAATTGTTTCTTTCTAGCTGCTTTCAGTATTTTTTCCTTGATCTGGGAACTCTGAAATTTGGCCACAATATTCCTAGGAGTTTCTCTGTTTGGGTTTCTTTCAGGGGGTGACCGATGACTTTTTCCAATATCCATTTTGCCCTCTGATTCTATAACATCAGGGCAGTTTTCCTTGATAATACCATGGAAGATAGTGTCTATGCTCTTTTTTTGGTCATGGCTTTCAGGTAGCCCAATAATTTTTAAATTATTTCTCCTGGATATATTTTCCAGGTCAGCTGTTTTTCCAATGAGTTCTTTCACATCATCTTTTATTTTTTTTTTAAATTTTTGGTTTTGTTTACTAACTTCTTAGTTTAACTCATAGTCATTCTTTTCCCTGGACTCAATTCTCTCTTTAAATGAATTATTTTGTTCAGTGAGATTTTGAACCTTCTCCTCCATTTGGCTAATTCTGCTTTATAAAACCTCCTTCTCATTGGCTTTTTGGACCTCTTTTTTCCAATTTAGTTAGCTTCTTTTTAAAGCTGCTATTTTCCTTGGCATTTTTTTGGTTCTCCTTTAGTATGCTGCTAACTTGATTTTTAAGGTCTTCTATTGCCTGAGCCAGGTTTAAGTCCCCTTTGGAGGGAGGGCCCTTGACTTCCTCTGTCAGTATGCCTTGTTCTTCCTCATCTGAAGGGATAGGGGGAGACCCCTGTTCCCCAGGAAAGTAACCTTCTATGGTCTTATTTTTTTCCCCCTTTTCTGGGCATTTTCCCAGCCAGTTACTTGACTTCTGAGATTCCTCTCCACACCCACCTGGCTTCTAGATCACCCACCTAGCTCTTGGGGGGCTGAGGTTCAAATGCTGCTTCCCAGCCTCAGGGCTTTCAGCGGGGGTGGGGCTGGTATTCAGTGTGAGATTAAGTTCTGGTGCTTGGGCTGGGGCAGGGCTGCCACATAGGGCTCAGTTCCCTCAGGGGGTTTGTGCTGAGACCTTCAACAATGGATCTGAGCTCCTGGTTGCTTTGGGATCTCCTGTCTGCTGCCTCCCGAGGGGGCCTGAGTTATGGGGACACCCTGCTCCCCTCTCAACCAGTCAAAAAGGGTCTCTCACTGACCTTTGTGCCAGTGGGTGGAGGGAACTGTGCAGCTGCTGGGGATTCTGTCCTTGTACCCTGCTCAGATCTGCTCCCCTTGGTGCTGCTGCCAAGGTAGGGCTGGGCTCTGCTCTGGGTCCAGTGTGCAACAGACCTTTGGTGTTGGTTTTTCAGGTCTCTTTGGAACAGAAATCTCCTCCATTCCGTTGTTCTGTGGCTTCTGTTTCTTCAGAATTTGTTTGGAGTTCTTCTTTGCAGTTATTTTATGGATTGTGGGTTAGGAGCTACCCTATGTGTGTCTTTCTACTCCGCCATCTTGACTCCTCCCCCCCATCATTTCTTATAGTACAATAGTATTCTATTATATTCATATACCACAACTTGTTCAGTCATTCCCCAATTGATAAGCATTCCCTCAATTTCCACTTCTTGGCCACCACAAAAAGAACTGCTATGTATATTTTTGTATATATGGGTACTTTTCCCATTTTTTGTCAAGCAGTAAATTCTTATCCCAGAAGTTGGGGTCTGAAGAATACATTTAGGCTGGTTAAACCATAGACAGAGGTTGAGTGATAGGAGGTTATGGTCAGGTAGATGAATGTCAGAGTTTTTGAACACTAGCGGGTAATTGTGAGATTCGCATTATGACCAACTCTGTATATGGTAAAGGTGGAGTAAAGCAGAAGTTCATGCGATTGAAGGAGAATGAAGAATTGAGGGGTGTGAAATTAAAACATCATGACTATAGATATTGAAGAGGACTTGGGGAAGAAAGACAGTAAGTCAGGTACTAAATTCCTTGACAAAGGCATGAAAATGCCCTGGGGGGATAGTGTAAAATATTTTCAATGATTATGAATACAGTAGAAAAATTTAACCAAGTGAACTTCAGAGGAGAGATTGTTGAGTGAGGACAACAAAGGTAGGTGGGGGTAGAAGTGACCTTAAGGAAATGGGCACATTCCAACTCTGCCTTCACTGCCACTGGGCTGGAGATTGTGAGTGAAGGTTCAGCTGGAGAGAGCAAGGGAGGCATTACTGCCTGGGGAAAATTAACCTTTAATGAAAGCAAATAGATGGAAGAGATAAAAGAAGAAAAGATCCAGATATATGTAATTATATGGGTATGTGTGTGTATGTATGTGTGTGTGTGTGTATGTGTGTGTGTGTATTTTCCCTCTCAAAACTACTTTGTCACCATCCCAAAAGTTTTGGCATGTTTTCTCATTAACATTTCTGTTACTTACTTGTTGATCTTTTGGTTCTATAATGCACTCCGCCTTTGGGATTAGGATAATAGTTTCCATGTGCTTCAATGCTTTCTTCAAATTTACGTAGATTATTATAAGTTTCTTGAGGTGTGACCTTCAAAAATATTGTTTAATTTTCTGAATTCCTTCATTAATTCTTTCTAATTTAGCTCATGGTCATAGTCATATCTGTCATGTAAAGATAAATAAATATTTCTTAAGAGTTTCATTTAGTCATTCACAGGAGTCTTATCATGTCTACTTTTTTTTCCCCAAAATTGTATGTAAAAACATCTTTGATTTTTGTTTATCTTTCTGTTAGATTTGTCTAGGTCTTAAAGGGACACATGGAAGTCCCCAACAAATACTATTTTACTGTGTTCCCTTATAGTTTGATCATATTTTTCCTCTAAATATCTAAACATTGTGCCACTTAGTATGTTTAATATTGATGACATTTCAATATTTATGAAGCTTTGAAGCATAGTACATCTTTTTCCTTGCTTATCTCTTTTAACTATGTCAACTTTTAGTTTTGACCTCTCTGAGATCATGATTATCACCCCTGATTTTCTGAATTCAATTGAAGCATAATATATTCTACTCTAATAGCTAATTTTAACTCTGTTTATCTTTATGTTTTGCAATGACTATATTTCTTGTAAACAGTATATTGCTGGGTTTTGCTTTCTGATCCATTATTCCATCACCCTCCATTTTATACATGAGCTGTTTTCATTCAAATTCAGTTGAGATGGTTACCTTTGTTTTCATATCCATTGTATTAAATTATACTTTTTTCTCTTTAACTAATCAAATCTTTGTAGTTCAAGTTCATTTGACTTGTGACTGGCCCCTCCCCAACTCTGTCCTTGTTTTAAAGTCTCAATCTTCCATCTTTGTTTTTCTGCTAAGATTCTAATTTATTTTATGATATATCTCTACTATATGCTTCCTCTTCTGACACTGTCCCTTCCCTGATGCAGATAAGGTTCGTCAAATGACTTCACACTCTGTCTCCATCTCTATGCTTATGTAATCTTCAATCCTTTTGTGTCCATTACTAAAGAAGAAATGGCAAAACCCTCCCCTCTCCTCTACATTCTCTATTTTTCCCTAGTATTACAATTCTCCCCATTTTCTCCTTCCCTTCTCCTCTTTCTTTTTCTTCTCCTGCTTCTTTTCCTCCTTCTTTTCATTCTTCTTCTCTCTCTCACATACACAAATATACACACATATACCTTAATTTAATATTTTTATTCCACTTTAATTATTGAAGATAGTGGTGTTGTAAAAGGCCAATAATGTGCCTACCCTTCCTAGAATATAACCATTTGATTATCCTTTTCAAATTGCTCAAACTTACTTGCCTTTCTAGGTTTCTCTTTTCTCTCATGTTTATTTTTGTCATATTCTAACTAGCTCTGATTTTCCAAGTGGAGATGATATTAAATCATTGAGTCTAATAAACATCTGCTTCTCCCCACCCCTACCCTCACCCCTATAGAATAAGGTGCAACTTTTCAGCATAGTTTTTATTCCCCACCCCTTGGATTTAGATATTTTTCTTTTTGATTTGGATATATTGTTTTCCAGTGCTTCTATTCATTTCACTATCTTCTCCATAAGTTTATTAATTATTATATTACCCATTTCACAGATGAGCAAACTTAATCTAAGAAAGCAGTGAATTGTATCTGCTTGTGCACCAAGTAAATGACAATATTAGCACTCAGTCTCTGGTCATCTGACTCCACATTTAGAGTTTTTTTTTCCCAATTCCATCTTCTATAGCATGATTCAGATTATGTATTATAAAGGACTACTTAAAGTAAATACTCTAGTTCATTCAATCCCAATAGATTTTTTAAAGAGCAAAAATTTTGACTATGGAGTTTTTCTCTTTATTAGATCGTTCATGTCCATAGATGATTAAGATTTGATGCTGTGTAAAATGATCCTCCATACAATTACTTAAGTACTCTTCCTAATTGTCCGTTCATGTCATATTCTGGTGAGGATTTTTTTTTTTTGCGTCTCACCGATTTCAGGTTAAGGCACAAACTCCTTTGCCTTCCATATTGCAGTTCCAGACAGTCTTCCTTTCTGGTCTTACTTATTACAATATGACTTTTCTTCACATATTCAGACTAGTTGAATAGCCTTTCACAAACCTTGTCCTGCTGTGCCCAACCTTGTGTGTCTGCAAAGGTCATCACCGTATGTAAGAATATTTAACGCATCTATTTGTGTTGAACGCATTTTTGTTATGAATATAATAGATAATTGTTATGCTTTAATAAATCATAAATATGAAGATTTTAGAGACATTTCTGAAGATTTTTATGAACTGATAGGAAGTCAAATGAGCAGAACGATTTAAACAGAGCACACAACTTTGACAGATTCAGTTGAGCTCTTTCACTTTGCTGTATTATCAAGAATTCAGGAGTCTGTATGCCTCCTAACTTTTGGCAGAAAGATGATAGAAGAGGAGTACAGAATGAGACCCATGTGTTGTGATTATGTTTTCTTTGCCTTTACTTATTTATTACAAAAGTAAAACATTAAATGTCCCTCACACACAAACATATATCTGGCTATTAAAAATATTTCTCATCATTTTAACACCCCACTAATATGCCATCTCTTCCTTAAAGTCCTTCACCTAGAAGGGATCATGTCATATTTAGTCACATCCCTCTTTTCCTAACTTCTCTTTTGCATGGTATAGTGGATGCTGCTAGATTCTATACATTTTTAGGCTAAAGAATATGTCATCAAATGAAATAATATATGTAGAGCACTTTACATACTTACTTAAAGAAGCTATATAAAGTTAGAGCTCATCATCACTATAATTATCATCAGCATTATTCATTAATCCTTGTTTCATAGCATAGTATCCCACTCATACTTACTTTACTCTTATGAGAATCTATATTTTCATTTATGTTTCAGTCACTACTATTTAAAAGATGGAATTCTTAAATTGTTATGTCCTGCCTTCCCCTCCCAAAGGAAAATATTGTCAGCTTATATACATCCTTTGCTCTCTGCATTTGGATAAAATAGCATATCATAGTGAATAGTGTGTTGAAACTTTCAATCAAAAGGATTTGAATTTGTATTTTCACTTTGACACTTGCTTGTGACCATTGTTAAGTTACTTCAACTCTATCAGCTTCAGTTTTTTCATCTGTAAAATGATGAAAATAAGGTCTGTAGTACCTCCCTCACAAGGTGGTTCTGAGTTACAAATAAGTTTTTAAAAATACACACACACACACATATTTACCCAGTAACATGGATATGTGCATTTTATGTATATAGTCAGTAATATATATGTATATATGATGCATACATGTATACACACATATTTCTGTGTATATAACTTGGTAAATTTTAAAATGTCATATAATAAGTATTAGTTATTAGTCTTAATTTTATTAAATAGCTATTTCTCAGTAAGTAGACTCAAGGTCTTTGTGCCAATACTTGAATCCTATCAAACTTGATTGGACCTGTCAGAATTTGCATTCCACTGACATGGACTCCAAGAACCCAGAGGGGGATTTTAGTTTAAATCCTGCATATGACAGACATTTGACATATGGTTATGAATGAAGAAATTATTTCCTGGGGTTTCATTGCTCAAAGAGCCATCCTTGATTTTCTTTTTCACTGGTCCAGTAGGAATCAAATTTTATCCCAGTTATTTTGATTAGGTTTTATTTTTAATTGTTTACATGATAAGAGTATTGGAATTATGATTTGTAACTCCATTATGTCTCAACACTTAGCTTGTTCTTGTTTGCCACTGGGACTTTACCAAGGGAATAAAATGAAAATACTATCTCTACTTCTGGTCATCTGGGGATCACTCCTGGGGCTGAGGGATCTCTATGTGGAAAGGAAAGAATAAGGCAGAATGCTAACAACTAGGGAGTGTGAACAGGAGAGGTGAAGTTGATGGAGAAGACAGAGATTCCAGCGTTTGCACTAGGGAACATTTGTGAATTCTCAGTGGCAAAGAGAGTGAATTCCCAGTTGGAAGATTGTACCTGTTGGTGAGGGCCATGCTAATAGTTGGGTACATTTGATCCAGTGTTGTCATCATGAGGAATATTTGTTGATTTAGGATAATGTTGCACAGAACTATGTAAATAAAGCTATAGCCTCTTTGCTCAAGGGAAATTGCTCCCATGTACCAGGCCCAGAGGAGTCAGTGCCACCTGTCCTGAAAGGGGTGTGATCCATATTTTGATATTCCCACAAAATTTTTGCTTTGAGGGCTGACAACATTTGTGGCTGTAATTCTGTATTCCAAAAGGATAACTGTTTGTTGAAATGAAATGAAACTCAGGTCAATCAGGCTATCTGGTGAAATCAGATTTTATCAGTAAATGTTTTCATGGCACTAAGATCGGGACCTCTAACCGCAGCAATCTCTACTCCTGATGACGGGTTTTTCTTTCTCTCCTTTCTATACCTTAGCTGGGCAGGGGTAGGGGGATGAGAATGAGAGAACAACAACTTATAATTAAAGCTTCATCCTCCTCCATATACCATCTTGCACCCTTAATCCACTATTATAAACAGTGAATTAGTTGGAGAAATTATTCGTCTATGATGAAGAACAACTTGCCTCATCAAACCAGATGAGGTGTTTGGTTCAGAAGATATTATTAGCAGGAATGTTTAAGAGAGGGGCAGAAGAAAAAATAAAAGGAAGTAGTCAAGAGTGTATTCTATACCATACAAATTATGCAAATTCTTTAAAAATCCATGTTGCAAACAAAAGACTATTATTATTATTATTATTAGCTTTACTCTGAGAATGAGAAATAGTAGCAAAAGTGAGATATGTTTAGAGTAACTGGCCTTGTATGCAGTATAGGAACACCCTCCAATCGCTTTCAGCTAATGAATAAGATTAGTAAAATTCAAACTGCAAGAAAACAAAACAAAAATAACTAACTCACAGTTCATTTGGTAACAAGTAGCTGAATTCTCCAAGGTAATACAGGCTCACAGGCATCCACATGATGGTATTTTTAAAGTCTATTTATTGCAAGAGAAGGCATCTATTAGTGGGCAAGAGGGAAATACTGCGAAATAACTGACGAAAAAATATTGAAAGTGATAGAGTCTAAACTCTTCACTTTATTGATGAGTAAATTGAAGCTCAAACATGTAAAGTGACTTTTCCAAAGAGATCCAGGCAAAGCAAATAGCAAAGCTGAGATTTGAACCCTCTAAATATAAAACCATCACTCTTTTCATGGTACTGTAGTACTATCTTACCTACTTGTGAACAGTTTTGTCCATTTGAAAAAAGGAAAAAGTCAAGTGATTTGGGAGAGGTGGGCACAGTGGAAGGACCTAGGAAAACAGGGTCATGGAGTGTATTTTTTCCAAGCAAAGAATAAGAATCTTTGAGAAAATTCTAGGTCTATGCCTTCACTTCATAGGTTCACTAAGAAATGGGCAAGAGACATGCCTTTTATACATCACTTTAAAAAGTGATCACTTTAAAGATCACTTTAAAAAAATGTCACACTAAATTTCATCAAAAGTTCTTCCTTGGAAGATTGTGAGGGTGAGTACTATAACCAATTAAATGTGGCAAACGTTTATTAAATATCTACACAAATAAGACCCTGCTCTGGGCTTTAGGTACACAAAGATACAAAGTAACATCATCTTTGTCCTCAAGAAATGGATAAGCTATTTGATATGATAACTATACAATTAAATATAAAGTATATAGAAGCCTAACATAACAGCAAAATGGAGATTGACAGGAAACACTATAAGTAGATTTGAGGAGGCAGAAATAAAAATGTAATACTGAAAAAAAGTGAGAAGACCTGGGTTCAAATTCTGCCTTTGTCACTTAATGTCACTTAATACTCCAGTTCTCAGTTTCCTGGAATTAAATGTCAGGAAATTAAATATCTATAAATCCCTTTTAATTTTATAGATCAAAGGAGGCTTCTCAGAGCACATGGAACCTAAGTTTGAACCTTGAAAAAGTCAAAAATTTCCATAGGCAGAAACGAAGATGGAGTATATCCCAGAAACTTATGAGAGTAGGCACCTCACACAACATTACACATTTTAAGAGAATATATGAGCGGAAATGCTGAGACTGTGTTTGTGAGTAATTAACAGTCCAATGTTTCATAATTTATAAAAATCAACTTGCTAAACTTCAGATTATTTGATTCATGTAAGTATTACATATTTCTCCTGTCATATACACTGCATTTCTAAAAGATGATAGCAAAAGAGATATCAATGCTCATGCATTTTAATTGGATCTAATATTGTTGATTCAAAAAAGGCGCATTTTTGTATCTTATTAAAAGATGAAAAAGACTATGAAAGCTATCTTTAAAATGCAAAAAAAAAAACTTGCAGGCATACCTTTTTAGGTGAAACAACTCAAATGTAACTGATTTGGAGTCTTATCTCTATTACCTATACATCTACCTAACTATCTGTCTGACTGTCTATCTATCTATCTATCTATCTATCTATCTATCTATCTATCTATCTATCTATCTATCCTCCTTGATGAATCCCAGAGTATTATTAATTGTTATCTTGAGCCTATGAATGAAAGGCAAGGGAAAGTATTATTTTGAAAGGACTATCACTTGGAGGTGACCATAGTGGATTTCTGGGACTATAATCTGTTCTTTGTGGTCTTTCTCAATATAGGGTATGCCAGAAAGAACAGATTCTCCTTCCAAGATACTAGGGTTTGATCTCTGGCCAGTCACCTAATTTCTTTGACCCTCACTTTCTTTATAATACTAAAAAGTGAACTAAATAGTTTCTAAATCTCTCCACTTTCCACTTCAATTTATTTTATCCTAACAAATTAATTAAATATTTCTAATATTGCTGTCTAGAAAACTATAATAGGCACTACAGAAAATTTAACTTTTTGGTATAACACAGTCCTTCACATTCACAAAACTCCATGAAATAGGGGGATAAGACACAAGCATAAATAGGGATAAAAATGATGCCACACATTTGTGCATGCCTAGATCCCCTAACATAGCATCACCCATGTGGAATATGCTAGGGAACCTGCTTCTGAGAGACAGGAGAACTGGTACATGTCTGATTTGTAAGTCCAAAAATCCAGGCTAGCTTTTACTGCCAGCCCACCAGTAAAGTCCTGGGGAACAAGGATCATACAGATTTGGACTTAAACTTAGTGGGACTAAAGCTCTATGGAAAATGAGCTAAATGGCGAGCTTAATTTTTTTCTCCTGAAACTGAAGGTGGTATGTTTGCCTGAGGAGGGGAAGAGAATTGTGCCCCCAATGTGGTGAGAGACTCCCATTCCCCTCAGGATACTGAGAAAACTGAGAGGAAGAGTTAAATATAACAGCTCTGGTCTTCAGTTCAACTAGAGTCAATATATGTTATAAGAGCTTTAGGGATAGTCCAAAAAAGGAGGAAGTGGGTAACTACAAGCAGTCTAAGCAAGAAATATCTTTGGTGATTGAAGAATACTGTATTTCCTACTATTTTTGATGAGGGATTTCACCTCTGACTTTTCAGAACCATGGAGAGAGCCCTGTCTCTCCAACATTTCCCCCCCAAACTGCTACCCTCCCCTTAGTCCTCATTCCAGGAAAATTGGATGACTTCACCAACACTTTTTACATAGCCCCCAATTTCTTGCTTCTGTGTTTTGGTTCACATTGTTTTTTTGTACCTAGAGGTTCTTCTCCCTTCCTTCTCCTGTTGGTGGGCTTTTCAAGCCCACTTCACATGCTGCCACCTCCTCCATGGAAGCTTTCTTTATCGCTCAAATTGATAGTAACATTTTCCTTTATCAAAAAATTTGTAGCATTTTGCTTCTAAATTTACTAAACACCTACCATGTATTACATCAATTTGTGTGTTTGTAATAGTCCTCTATTAGACTGTAAAAGCCACTATGTAGTTCTCTGAACATGGTAAGTATTCACAAATAATTTGTTGGACTGAAGTGAACTGAGGCAACTCATTCGAATTCTGGACACTTAATATTATTAGAAAATTGTCCCTTTTATTGAGCTGAAAGCTACTTCCCTGTAAGTTTATATTATCATAGCCTTAATTTTTCCCTTGGGAGCAGCAAACAACAAATCAAATTCCTCTTCTCTATAATAGCATTTTGAACACGTAATAGGGTTTGAGGTTGACCAGACTCACTTATAAGTCACCTATCAACTTGCTATTTGACTTATTTCTATATCCAAATTCATTGTGCCAAATTCTAGGACGATACAGGGCTATGTTTGGATATTTTCCCATTAATTGAAAATAGTAACCTCTTTCTGTTGGTTTGAATCTCCACTTATTACATACGATTAACTAAATTTATTGAAATATTGTTTACTAAATAAAATTGAGAAACCTCATATTCCTTTCTTTCTACATATTAACTCCTTAGTCTCCTAGTACTAAATCAATATTAAATTCCTGAGTAGGCATTTTATTAATGATGAAATTAATAATATAAGCAAATATATTATAATTATGATATTTCAACTATGAGAAATGTCATAGCCATTCACCTCAAACCTTCAATATAACAGCATATAACTTCTCTTCACTTATGGAAACCTAGCCCAATAACAATAAATTCTCTCCAGAAACTGATTGATGTCTCTGAAGAATTCTCTTCATAATTCTCCTCAAGAATTAAATTTAGTAATTTAGGAAATAGGTTCTATTTTTTCTTTTCTTTTTTACCTTCCCTTTAGCCATCACAGGTAAGTAAGAACATTCCTAGAATACACTGTCAGTAGCCTATCTCTCACAGATTCTTCATAGAATTATTTTATAATGTTTTTTATGAGTTGATCATTCTCAGAAGAATGGCATTTCTCCTCATTTTTTTTCCTCTGTCTTCTCTACTGATTCTTTGTAATCCTCATCAATCACTCCTTAATTCCTCCCTGACCTCCATGCCACAGAAGCCTCATCATCCTAGAAGTTTACTCCAACCTTAGATTTTTCACAAAGTACACTCTTTCCTTGTGTCTCCTTGATCTGGTTTCTCTTAGAACCACCATTTTAAAGAATATATCCTCTCTGGGTTCTAATCCCAGTTGTCCAGATTTTCTCTACCATTCCTTAGCATAAGCCTCTTGTGTATATCTCCTCTCCAAGTTTGGATTCCTTTAAGTAATGTCTTGACAAAATGTCAGTTCTTTCAGGTCAGTGACTGTTTCCTTTCTGCTTGAATTTGTATTGCTAGCACAATGTAAGTGCTTAAAAAATGCTTGTTAACGTGACTTGGTAATTTGAATCAAAGTTTCCCCACATACTCTCCCCGATTCCACATGGAGAAATACCTAGCAGACAGTTTCAATATGAAGTCTACATTGTTTTTTTTTTTCTATAACATTCTCTTTAAATTTTAAAGAAACAATAAAAATATCTCCAATCTCTGTGGAAGAGTCTAGTAAAATATGTGTGAAAAGATATTTGAAAAATAACTTGCTTCTCTCCCATAAGCTTTCTCTCTTCCAGACTGAACATGCCAAGTCTTTCAACTCATTCTCATTTAATATGGTTTGAGTTTCCTCATCCTTCCTTACCATCATCCCCCAATTTATATATTTAAAAAAACAACTTTATGTATGGCTCCCACAGTTGAACAATATATATGTGATGACATAAACAATATATTAATCACACATTATGTGCAAGGTGCTAGTGGTGGACACTAGGAATAAAAAAAAGGAAAAATAACCTAAAGAACCTGGCATCTGGGAATCCCAAATAAATACAATTGAATAGATATTATAATTTTGGGAAGATTAGGACATTAATGCCTAGGGGATCTAGATTGCCTTCCCAGAGGACTTGGTACTTGAACTTACTTTTGAAGGAAGTTGAGGTTTCTAAGTGGTAGGAGTGAGGAGACAGTGCATTCTGAGCATGGAGGAAAGCCTGTATGAAGGCAAAAGATAAAAAATAAAATTAAGTGTGGGGTAAATGGATCAGTTTCATTGTAATATAGAATGTAGGAAAATGCAAGAAGCCTATAAATAGATGGTAACCAGATTGTAAATGTCTTTTAATGCTAAGATAAGGAGATTGTATTTTACTATAGTGGAAATAAGGAGCCACTAACAATTCTTGAGCAGGGGAGTGACACTGTCAGACTTTATTAAGATAATTTTGTCAATTATATAGAGGATTAATTGGAAAGCAGAAAGACTGAAGATAGGAAGTTCAATAAATCAGGTGATACAATGATTAAGATGAGAGATGATTAGGTCCTAAAGAGGAGAATCATCATAAATTTAAAACTATAAGGTAATTTAACAGATCATCTAGTCCAAACCCTTTGTTTTATAGATGTAGAAACTAAGGCCTATAAAGATTAGGCACCCAATCCAATGAGATGAAAATGAGATTTTCCATAGAAGTAGAAGAGTCAAGGCTTGGGAAGTAATTGATAATTGGGAAGTAAAACAGAGTAGTGAGGAAGATGGAAGAGTTGTGGATGCACCTGAGGTTGTAAAACTGGGTGACTAGAAGGATGGTACCACCATCTACTAATAGGAAGGCATTAAGGGAAAAGATAATAAGTTCTATTTGGAATGTGTTGAATTTGCTTACGCAATTGGAATATGCAAAAGGTAAGGTGATGGACCTCAAGAGAGAGAGTAGGGTTGGATGTATAGACTATGGGAGTCTTTTCCTAATTGTACCCATGGAAGCTGATGAGTTCGCTGAAAGAGAATTGAAAGAGAACGACCCATTTCAGAGCCTTAGTTGGTAGGAGGGTCAATAGGATTGAAACATAAGACAATATTCCAACAAAGGTAAATGCAAAGCAATAACCAGCTGTTAGGAGAACCAGGAAACATTACCATCCTGGAAATCCAGGAAGGAGAGAGTATCTAGGATTAAGAGCTCCTCAACTTCACCAAATGCTGAAGAGAGATCAAGAACATCTCCCAAATAACCTGACCAGAAAAGACGACCTTAGGGTTTAATGTCAGACTTCCTTTCCTACAGTTTAACAACCAACTGACAGTTTTGACAATCAAATCAACTAAAACTCTAAGTCTTTTGTAATTTTGAAAACAGCTCTGGGCTACCTTAACCATAATTTAAAGGTGACTGGATTTTTACTATTTTATTATATTTAAATTGATCAGAAGATTTAAAATCTTTGGGTTAAAATAAGTTGTTTAATATATATTTCCAGTGATAACCTTAATAGTATTTAATTACTGTACATAATAATAGTCATAATTATATCATCCATCTTTCCCCTTGAGTACCTGCACAATTCTTTCCCCTGTTTACATCTTTTCTCTGTAATTTAAATGGTTGCCCATGGGGTAGGGTTGGGGGAGGGGTGGAGAGTTAACTTTCTGGCTGCTGTAGCAATAGAGGAGGTAAAAGGAAATTACTTGCTCTGGGGATTTTTGCTAGTTTCCTCCTAAATCTCTTATGTATTGTTTAAATATTTGCATCCAAGATTAGTCCATGCATGGGATCTAAGACTGTGTTGCCAGTGGATTTTCCTCTGACCAGTACTCTCCATTCTTCCAAAACTTGATTCAGTAAAACCTTAGGTGCAGCTGAAATTTGCTTTAAGCGTCCATTTAAGTTCCTTTCTGTGGCTCCTTCTTCTCCTTTTCACCCTTCCTTTTCCTTTTCCCTTTCCCTTTCCTGTCTCCTTTGTGAGATTTCCAGGGCGAGAAAAATGGTATCAAGCTGAGTTGTGACTAGAGCAAAGATATGTGACACCCAAGGGGGAAGAAAATTACAAAGCTGAATCAGGCATAAAAATAGTATGGAAGGAAGTCCAGGTGAATCTTATGGACTCAAGTACCAGCATTCTGAGACAGTTTCTTATCTAAAAACATATTTTCAACATGAAACTTGTGACTTGAAGAGACATTCATTTGGAAGAAACACATTCCTTCCTCTCCACTGCATGTTAAAATGCTTTTAAGAAACCCTTGACCTCCCCAGCTAAAAGTAATCTTTTCCTCCTCAAATTTTTTTACATCACTTTAAATCTAGGTTTTGCTCACATCATATTATTTATACTTTATATCATGCTTGTTTGCATACAAATTTCTTCTCCCCTCAGATTTTAATTTTCTTGAGGGTAGAGATTTGATCATTTTGCTATTTTATTATATTTGGTATTAGAAGGGCTAATTATAATACTTCATAAGTATTAAGTACTTAATATTTTTTGTAACAAATTGAATTGAATCAATTTTACATATAATTACTAGGTACCTACTGTACCTAAGCTGCCTCCCATTGTATAGGTATAGCATTGAGTATAAAGATGAATAAGATACAAAACTTACTCTCATGTAGCCTACAATCTAGAAGGGAAAATAAAAGACATACTCCCTACCATTCAATTTATAAATTCAGAAAGAGAACTTCCAGGCACCCAGATTCTAAAAGTACCCAGCAGCATGGTGGATCATAAAGCCCAGACTATGTGTTAGTTTTTTTCCTTTAATTTTCTTTTTTAAAAAATTATATATTTAACAAATAGCAAGAAATACAAATGATTTAAATTACAAAGAATGATAAGAAAATTTTATAAGATAAACTATGAACTTCTGTTAAATAGTTTATTTTAAAAGCATATATAGATATGTATATACACATATGTGATTATATATGTATTTATGTACAATTTAAATGTTTAATTGTAACTTAGAAATTCACTAAGGTTTTTATGATAGCCTAAATTAAGCTTAACAAGATAGTTACAAAATTGTTCTATCTGTGTATTTATGCACTTCCTTTTCATCTTCTTTGAATTAAAAAAACAAGTTTTAATGGTACTCTTCTTTCATGTCTATTCCTACCCAATAACACACTTCATCTCTCAACCCCTCAAGCATAAACCTCCATCTTGGTTCTAATAGGCATCATATGACAAGCTATTTCACCTATGTGATCTTCAGTTGCTTCATCTATGACAGGAGTGTCAATTTCAAAAAGAAACAGCAGTCATTAAACCATATACAAGGATCCCTGAAGGCCATATATCTATACTTAGAAAATTACACATGTTTACATATTTATTTTTTAGTAATACATCAACACATTAAAATCAGATAGAAATTACATTTTAATCTGGTTTTGACTATACTTGAGAGTTTTGTGGGCCACATGTGGCCTGTAGGCCACATGTCTGACACCTTTGATCTATGAAATAATGGAGTTCAATAAAATGATCTGTAAAGTCCTGACAACCCTGAAGAGCCTACAAATGATTAAACCTCATAGTTCTATAACACTTTAAACTGTACAAAGCAGTGTCCTCACAGTAGCTCTCTCTCTCCCTTTCCTTCTCCCTCTCCCTCTCCCTCCCTCTCTCTCTCTCTCTTTCCCTCTCTCTCTCTCCTCTCTTTGTCTCTGTGTGTAATTTTATGTAGTTGTAGATCTCTCTATTTAGGGAATGAGTTAATTGAGTTTAAGAAAAATAACAGGACTTACTCAGTGTGACATAGCTAGTTGCTCTCAGAAACAAGTTTTGAAGTCAGATCCTCATTTCAGGACCAGCATTTTCTTCTTTTCTTTTTTTTTTTTTTCTGGCTACTGCCACATATTACCTTTATCCTGTATTCAGTACTCTATACTGTACTGTACTCATGCAGACCTTCATCTAAATGGAGGCAAGTATTCAATTTTATTCAACTTTTGAAATGATTTCTCATGTCTGATACAATTTTAAACTGCTGTGCACCATAAGTTTATGGTGGACATAGGACAAATTGGGGGAGAATCCTCACTGGAATTTTCCTTTCCCTTCACTTTAAAGTCAATGGGAATATTCTCTCATGGTATGCTGGCATATTAATCTTTGCTTTCTTATCCCTTAGTACTTATTTTGGTTCTTTGGTTCCTTCTTGTTTATGATGAAGCTATGATATTTCATCCAAGGGCCAGTACAACTACAGAATGAGGGGGATATCAAAGGGGTACAGACATAAGTGTGTGTACAGTATATCTTAGATGTGTTCAGGTACACCACTGTGTCTACAAAATTATATTTTGTTTCTTATTTTCATTTCTTTTTTAAAGTTTAGGTTTTTTTTAATTTTACAAAACTTTAAGCTCTTTTGCTCTTGTTGTTCAGGGTGACACAATTAGTTAAGTGTCTAAGACCAGATTTGAATTCAGGAAGATGTGTCCCCCTGACTCCCTTCCTGGCACTCTACCACACAACCACCTAGTTGCATTTTAAATTCTTTAGTCTGATGCATAAAAATAATGTTCTTTATATTTAAATATTCAAGAAATATTAGTCTTAAAATTAAAAAAATGAAATTCCCTTCATCCATACCCTAATTAATGTGCATCTACACTGATAGTCATAGATGGAATTTTGTGTGTAATCAATCCATGGAGTAAAACTTTGGACTTACTCTACTAACCTACCCAAGTGGTAGTGGTAGGGATATTTTTAAATGTATCGCCCTCCCCAATAACATTGCAAATGATTAACACTCCATAAAATATGACTTGTTGATGTAATTGAAAAGAAATTAACATCAGTTAGTTTTTACAAAGGTATATATGTTAAGAAGATACAGAAAAAAGTGGAAATATAAACATATCTCCCTGAATTGGGAACATATTCTCTCCTCTTTGGTCCCATGGGAGAGATAATCTTTATTAGGTGGCAGGAAAAGAATTAGTACATAAAGAAAGGTTAAGGATTAGAGAAAGAGGTGATACTAATGCTGCTTGGAGTCAAGGGTACCTGTAAAGAAGTTGACCTTGATAAGGAGAATGGTCAAGAGACCTGAGTGAAGACGATAGTGGGACATGATTTCAGAAGGATGTAATATAAGAAAGAAGGGAGAAGAGAGGTTTCTGGACAGAATATCTCATTTTGTTTATCTATTTCATGACATATCAAACAAAGTCCTTAGCTGAGCATTTTGGGGTAGGGAATTCTGTATTATACTCCAGACAAATAGGTTTGGAATAGCCACTAAGGTGAGGAATGAGATTCGATCAGAGGTGAGTAAAAGGATTGTGTTGCAGCTTTGAGAATCTGGTTGAGAGTAGATAAAATACATTTGTAGTGGACCTATGCGGATGATGGGGGTAATCTAGATTTGGGATTTGGCAATGTGAGATCAATAATAAGACAGGGACTAGTGATTTGATAGTTGAGGAGTATACAGTTGAAATAGTTCACTACAGGAATCAAAATCAGGAAGAGGGAAAAATGTGGCCAAGGCAAATGTAATAGTTTTGGAAAATACTGAAGGATGAGGTTTAGGGGAAGATGAAAAATAGAGTTGGGAGTCAAAAGGTATGAAAAAATTAAAAGTGTTTGATCAGGTTAAAGAATACTGGAATTCAAAAACATGAAATTAAGATATTGATAGGTTATGGAAAGATCTAAGTTGTGTTCATCTCTGTATATCTTGAGTTGGATTAGAGAAATAGGTTAAATGAATTAAATATATTGAAGAACTGAGAAGTTGGTGTATTTAAAGTAGCATTATTGATTACGTAGTAGTCCCCTAATGTGAGGGCAGGAATTAAAGTAGAAGGTTGGTGAATGGAATACTAAACTCATTGATAAATAGGGGGAAATGACTTAGGATCCAGTACTTAATGTCCATCAGGATTTGTACTGTGTGACAAATTTGGATAGAACTTCAAAAGAGAAGGGGCTGATGAGTAACATGGAGAAAGAAAGAGTGAGTGAATAAGGGTGCCTGGAAGTAGCAGTGGAGAGAAAGGACATTTTGATTCTGACCAGTGAGCTGGGGTTACAAGAGAAAATATAACCAGGAGACTAAGTCAGATAGAGGTTGTGACTTGTCCATGGTTATACAACTAGTAAGTATGTGAGGCTAGATTGTTGCTCATTTATTCTTGACTATTGATCCAGAAAAGCTCTACCTACTATACTACCTAGCTATCTAATGGTCAGATTAGTTGATCCCTGGAAGCTGGAGGACTGGGCCTGCTGACTTTAAGCTCACCTCACAGTGTTGGAAGGGTGGATGGGTCCACCAGGTAGTCTTACCATAAGTAATGGTTTTAAAATTTTACCATAATATTTTAAAGCATGTGTATGTTTAAACATACTACTTAATAATTAATAATTAATTCATTAAATTAAACAAAAAGCAACTTATTGAATACTACATGCTAGCTACTAGGCACTGGGCATATAATCACAAAAACAAAACAGTCTTGGACTTCATAGATCTTACATTTTATTGCAGGAAATAAGATGGACACATATTAGTAGAAAATGTACACATATACATACATACATATGTACATATCTATATATTAGAAAGATAAATACATATTTATATATATTCATATATTAGAAGGAAATATATTTAAATATTAAAATTATATATATGTGTATATGTATATGTGTGTATGTATGGATGGATGGATGGATGTATTAGAAGGATATATATGAAGGAAAGGTGTTTTTCCTTGCTTTGGAGGGAGAGGGATCAGAAGCTGAAGGTAAGTAATCTCTTTCAAAAGAAAGCCCTCCTATAAAAGGAGGCACTTGACCTGCAATTTGAAGACTACAAGCCTAAAGATTCTAAAAGGTAGAGGTGAGAATTGAATGCATCCTTTTTCTCCACTCCTATACCCATCACCTTAGTTGAGGCTTACATCACCTGTCTCCTGGAGTATTACGTTAGAGTAGCTTTCCAATGGATCTTGTTGCCTTCAGTATCTGCCCTTTTAGTCCATATTCCACACAGCTTCCAAAGTGATATTTCTAAAATACAGCTCTGACAATGTCACTCCCTGTTTAAAAAAACACCAATGTCTCTCTATGGAAAAAGATAATGTGTTCTATTTTGAATATGTTCAGACACTAAAGGGAAATACAGTTGTTAATTTCCAAAAGGAACTTGAACATGGAAGACTTCATTATATTACATTTTGGTGAATCTAAGCTTCTGATAATCTTTCCATGCTTTCTTATCCTATGCTACCCATGTTTATGATTTCCCATTAATTCTCTCTAGGGAAACTCTAGAGATCTGATATTTGCTATATCTTGGTCATACCATTGAACCATTCATATATTCCTCTCACATTCTTGACATATTCCCAGTCCAAATCCTTTCTAGGCTTTGTATTGAAAATATATATATTTTTGCTACATATACAGACACACACACACGAATAATTTTTGATAACAGTACAAGATGTGACTATTTTGACTCTCTTTGTGTCTATAAGCACTTAACAGAGTACCTGGCAATTGCCAGTTGCTTAGTAAATACCTGTTGACCGACTGTTAACCAACTTGTATCTTTCTCTTGATCCTTTAATTTTGATTCTAATTTTCAGTTTGGTTCACAGGTCATGGTTCTTTATCACAGAATATTAGTGAGAGAATATTTGATATTAAAGAGCTAGTGATTGGTGATAGTAAAGGTTTAGGATTAGAGAAAGCATTGCACAATTTTTTAAACATTATCTAACTGATCTCTTCCTATTGGACTATGAATCACTCAATTTTATCTATACAGTATGTATACAAGACATATTGATAGAATCATTTAATTGGCTGTCTCTTGCATTGCATATTACAAGCTCGGTAGTATAGAAACTGTGGGTAGGCTAGGCTGGCACACCCTAGGAGACCATTCTCATTGTCCCCCTTGTTCCTCTTTCCCACAATCCTGGGGGACATATTCTCCCATGGCATATAGGCCAAAACTCTCTGCAATCCTTTGGTTATAATTGGATAGATGAGTAATAGATGTTTTTCATCTACTTTGTTTTGTTTTTCCTTAGTGGAAGGTTAGACTATCTCTTTTCCGTTTCTTTGGATTTCACTGAAGAGGCTCTGCAGTGTTTTTGACTCAGTGTAATTAGTACAGTATCTTCTCCAAATGTTATTTGGAGAATGTTGCCACCAACAGAAAATTCTTCTTTTGTTAGATTTTATGCCCAGTCCATTATATGCAACTAAATGAGCAGGACTGGGTCAGTTCTGTATGGATTTACATTCTTAAGTATATGTGAACTCTGCATACCAAAAAAGAAAAAAAAAGAAAAGAAAAAAGGACTTGCAACTTGATACTGTCACTAAAGTTTGTTTTCTCTCACGAATAAGAGATGATGTCAATAACAGTGTAAGAAGATTCAGGGCTAAATTCAGCCCTAAATTCAGCCCTCCAAAAAAGTATCAACAATTTACACTAGAATTGGGTTATTAGCATAATTAAAAAATATGAAGCAAAGATTTTACAGTTCTAAATATATAGATATACACATTTCCCACAAAGGAAGAATTGATTTGTTTTGCCTATATTCTTGAAGTCAATTGTGTGGAAACATGGGTGTAGGCAATAGGGTTTTGCTCTGAGTCAAATAACCATCAGCTCATGAAATGCTCCTGACTTAAACCTGATACCATTTGCTTGAGGAAGAACATTAACAAGATTATACATTGTTTTACTCTCATGGAAATTAGCTTCTTATTCTTGTATAAATAACTAATAATGAGCAGCAATCTGCTCCCCATTGGAGACTGATTATACCACTGTGGAGCTACCTGGGAGTGTTTCCCACTCTGAGCTGCAGTGCCTTAGCAAGGCTGCTGCAGAAATTACATTCACATATTTTCAGGTGAAGTATTTGTTATGTAGCAACTATTATTCTTTTCATTATGTCTATTACTACTACTACTATTATTATTATTTGTGTGTGAGAGAGGCAGAGATCCCAAACCCTCATTCTTCTCTTAATTGAAGAGAATCCGCAGTAGCTAAAATGAGAGTTTAGACTGGCCAGGAGAATGAATATACCAAAGCCTGCCATTGGTCTTGTGTCCTTTGTATCCCTGAAATATATATTCCAGACTTTGACACTTCTGCAACCTCCTTAATGGTCCAGGGTTTTCCATTTTGTCCATTCCTCTTAGTTTTGGTATTGGAAAACTGGAGCAATCAATTGTGGGGTATTTCTGAGCCACAGCAACAACCACAGCAACCACAACAAAAAGTATAAGGTGAGAAACAAAACATTTGAACACACACAATGTATTTCATTTGACTTTTCCTCCTGGAAAGAACCAGCAGCACACGGATAGATAACAACATGGATAGATAAACAGCAGCATGAAATAGATATGGTCAATGTAGTCATTTCTTTAATGTTTGCTACATTGTCTATGTATAAAATCTGTGCTCTCTGGTAGGACAATAGGAGTAACTTCTTTCTTTCCCAGCATTCCAAAGGTCTTTATACCATCTTCCAGTATATTAAAAATTCTGGGATGGATACCAAAGGAAACTCTTAGGCTGGGGCACCCAGTAGGAAATCATTCAGTCTCATTTGGCATCAGGTTCATCAAACTAGAGTTGGTCTTTGGAGAAATGTAGTTAACCTTTTGAACAAAGGTGATGGAAACCACAATTATCATGCTAGAAAGAAAATATTTAAAACAACAGTCATGAAAATATACACATTCTATACATTTTAATCCTTCTACTATGCTTCCAAATAACACTGACTCTGTTACAATATGTTTCCAGTAAGGCCTTATCATTCAACTTCTGATCAGAAGTTTATATGATCTAACTAGCAAGGTTGCTCGTGCTCTGAGTAGTAAGATAATGTGTGTGTGTGTGTGTGTGTGTGTGTGTGTGTGTGTATGAGTGTGGGTGGGTGGGTGTGTGTTAACTGAGTAGAAAAGTAGCTGAAATGTAAAGAAAAGAAAATACAGACAATTCTTTTAAAGAATTTAGCATTATAGAGGAGAGAGAGATTAATAAAAACTGAAATTTAGAGTCTCACTGATGCCCCCAGGGGAAAAAAATTAAAAAGCCCATGAGCAGGTAAATGATTCTTGAGAAGTAGTCTGTACTAGCCCAAAAGGAAATTAAAAAAAATAGTTTTTAACATCATAGGAAAACAAAAAGATGGAAACTTAAGGATACTTGAAGCTTGGATGTATCACTGGGCTGGCCTCAGAAGTTGCATGCTGCAGCTATATTCAATAATGCCCTCTTCTGGTGATACTCCTTGCAGGATGAGTGTCAACTATTCTCTGGACCTGCATTCACCCAGCCTGGATATAGTCAAACTCTGGAGCCAGAAAATGTTTTATCTAAGCTAAATGTAACAACCCCTTTGCCCCACTCATTTCTGAAGACTAGCTGTAGGTAAATTATTTTAATAAGGCAAGAAATACCATAATACAGTTTTCTTTCTTTTTTTTTTTTAAACTCCAAATAATGCTCTCTATGTCATCTGTATATTTATGATAGCTCAAAGACATGGGTGTGTGGATCTAATTAAAAATGTGAAAGGGTTTAGCAGCCTGCTGCTTCCCTGCGACTCTCTTATTGCCAGCTCTTGGCAGTTCTGTTGTCACAGAGCCAAATGTTTAGTCTTCCGCTGAACTGCTGCCAGTGTGCTGTGGTGCATTGTGGGAGGACAGAGCCTGGAGGTACTGTGTTCAACTATCTCACATACGGCTAGGCAGTGAACAGGACTTCACAGTCAATCACCCAAAGGAAACTGAAGGAGAAAGCCTGCATGTGCCCGATGAGTCTAAAACTGTTTCAGGACCCAAGCCCCTAACCTGGTCCTTTTTCCTAATCAAAGGTAGGACCATTTATCCCTCTTTGAAGTTAGCTGAAACCTCACAGTGGTGGTTGGGAGGTTACCCCAGCCCCACTAGCAAGATAATTTTTGTATTCAACTATTTAATTTAAATCAATCCTTTTATAGAGAAGAAATCTTTAAATTATTTTCCACAGTTAGGATCTGACCTCTCAGCCACTACTGACTGCCAGATGAGTGCCTTCCCATTGAGCTCTACTCTCTGGAGTAAGTCAAAGCCATATTTTGATGGTGTGTTTCTCTATCTTCTATCTTAATAACAGTAATTCGTCAGTGAAGTTTCTAGAGAGGCAAAGGGTGTACTCCTTTTCTCCAATTTCAGAAGCCAGTAGAATCTCTCTGGAATTTAGGGTTACAAATGCAGTCAGACCTCTTTGAATTCAGTTGTGGGTAAATGGCAGAACACATCGTATTGATTTTTTTAAAAGGGGAGGGAGCTTCAAAGGACTTAGAATGTTCATCCTCAATTTTATAATTGTATTTAAAATGTACCAAAGATACCAGTTAATTTTCAGTCTCAAAACAAAGAGGGATAATAATTATTTTTATTCGGAAATCTTGCCCATAAACACGTTCTCCCAATTTTCTTTTCCAGTGGAAATTTTAATGATAGCAGCATCCACAATTCTCATTTCTATAGGGTTTTATGCTTTGTAAAAGAACTTTTCTCACTTTAGGCCCATGAGATAGGCAGTACAACTCAGCAAGCCAGTCAAGAGATCTTCCCTTTCATGAATGAGATGGGCAAAAGGTAAATAAATTCTTGCTGTATCCAGCCTTGACTGATGTCTACCATAAATCTATATTTCGCTTGCTTTCTATGGACAAAGAATCTGCAGCAGATATTAATCCTGTTGAACCACTGCTAGCCACATACACTGGGATAGAATCTTTCTGCTGTGTAATGTAGTATGCTCATCACTCTGGAAGTCACATTCACTCTTGAAGGACTCTATTATTTAAGTGAAAAAAGTAAGGGTTATTAAAAGTCCAAACTTCTTAGAAAAAGTTGTTTTTTAAATGACATTAAGTGCTGGTTAGAGTAGAAGGAAGGGTACTGACTGCAGACCAGCTAGGAGAATATAGGGGAAGGAATGCTGGATTTGTAGTACGAGGACCTGGGTTTAAATTCTACTTTGTCACTTCTTAGCTGTGTGAACTTGATTGAAAGTCACGTTATTTTACTGAGTCTGTTTGCTCATCTCTAAGATGAATGTGTTGACCTAGATGAGCTAGGTTTCTTCCACCTCCAAAACTACGATTCTGAGATAGTGAAGAGACAAAATTGGGGCTATTTGTCCCTAACTAGGATTCAGTTGCTTATGTGAACCTGGAGGAATCAGGAGAAGTTAGAGTCCAATCCCCTTCCTTCAGTCAACTGACTGTCTAAACCACCCAAGAAAGAAAACAGAGGCTATTATTTTGGTGTTTAGTGCTACACTTTCCCATCTTACTCCATTTTTGAAAAAAAAAAAAAAACTTTGCTTTTTAGAAAAAGAAAAGGGGGAGGGAGGCAAGGGAGTCAAAATTCTGTAGAATAGCTGCCTTTATTAATAAAGAGCCCCAAGATAATTACCTCATCAGCCATCTCTCCCTTTGCTTGTATGGACACAACCTTTAGGCTCTTAGAAGAAACACTGACTCTAAAGAATTGTTCTCATGCTTTCAGATCAAAACTTAAAAATAGACCATTTTTTGGCACAGTGTCAAATTCTTGTCTAAATTCCTTCATAACAACGAACCTCATCAAGATTTGTGATGCTGAAGTGACATGGGACAAAAAAAAGGTATAGGCATTTATAGTAATAATTGCCTATTGTTTGTAGTGAGGCATTTAAATTTTTTTTTTATTTCAGTTCTCATACTGGTGTACAGGGTTCCTGAACTCTACCTCTTAGATCTTTTCTCCAGAGTCTCTTTTGTTTTGTGTTGTTGCTGATTTTTTTTTAAACTCTGCTGGTCCTGCTATGGTAAAGAGGCACTATAGGCCTGGGGAGCTTTTTGGCGGCAGGCCCAGGCAATGGGGCCAAGGGAGAGATGGATAGCTAGGTGCAGAAGCGCCCTGAGGCAGGTGTTAAAATGTTGTTCCTGGTTCCTTGGTGGTAATCACTGCAAAACAATCCTGTCTGCTCTATTCGTATCAACAAGCTGCTGCTTTCCCTTGCTTGTTGCTAAGAGACCAGCCTGTTGTTTACAAGTTGCTGGGTGCCTTAGACTTTCATAATTTATAATTTATTATCTTAGTGTCAAAACTTGTGTTGGTTTTTATTTTATTTTACCATAGATCCAATAATTGTTATAGAAAACAAAGGTCACATATCTGCCTGGAAATTCGTTGTTCTTCTAACATACTTTGCCTTTCTGATGCGTAGGCTCGAGTGAAAGAAAAATGCTATTATAAACTGGAGATGAATATCATTTTTGTCCATTAACTTCTTGCATTATATGACTGGTTAGGTCAATGGAGTCCCTCAAGATTTCTTCACTATTGAAAACATGTTTCTGTCCAACTAAGAAGGAAATGAATTGAAATGATTTCAATTATCACAAGAAAGGAGTCGGCTCTCCTTACTCCACACTTCAACACCTAATAGTTCAACTCATCAATCCTCCTTCCCTGAAGTTTAGTGGCATAGCCATTTAACCAGAGCCAGGAATTACTCTGTGCATTAAACTTGCTTTGTGCGTATACAAAACCACCTTGCTAAAGTGTTGGATACTTAACACCAGTTAAATCAGTTCAGTGAGGAGTAATGCCAGAGTGGAAATGAGAATCATTTGCAGAGTTGTTAAGTTGCAAAATAACTCGGTCACAGTTCACCAATTTAAAGAAAGGGAAGGGGGAAAAAATGAAGATGTGATTATTACGGTCCCCGGTGGAAATTAAGAACAGCAACCTGGGGTTAGGGCTTTGTTGGCTGGCTAACAACAGTCACACAAATATCTGAGGGTGTAGTGCTAACTAACATAGGTTTCATAATTGTAGCAGCATCTCAATGTTCGCTGCTTAGCTAGAGACAGCCCTCTAAGAAACTAGAGAGCAGTTGAAATTTCTAAGATGGGCATTCCCCCTCCCCCCACTCAATCTGGCCAACTCAAAGAATATTTTACTAGGAATTCCATTTTGTTAGTTTCCAAAAAGTAATTACTGCAATAAACCATATGAACATTTTTTAACAACTTAAGTCTTATGAGCTATCTGTGAGTACAGGGGCCAATATATAATTAAATCCAAAGAAATCTTCTGAAGAATCTCCAATTTTGGTTGGCAGGCTAGTCTTCAACCACTGTATTATTTGGTTAAAATAAATAAACACAGAAACCATTAGCTATCAAGGAGGTGGACTGCCCAAAGGATATTTAACATTAATACTGATGCCTTACTTCTTAGTCTCTGAAGAACAATCTGTAATTCATTCAAAATGAAACAAGATAAATCTGACTTAGACATACCATCACCACCAATGGCAATAATGCTTCACGTTAAAATAATACTGTGAGATTTTCAAATGTTTGCTTTACAACAACTCTGTGAGACAAATAGTGTAAGGGGTTTTGTTGTTATTTTAGGGGTAAGAGGGCAAATCCATTACTTTGTTGGCATACAGAAATCTTGGTGTAGGAATTCCCTGCATATTTGCAAATTACCAAATCTTCTACAATTTATAGTTCTAAAAAATTGCCTGATGTACTGAAGAGGTTAAATAATTTGCCCGTTGTCACACAAGCAGCCTATGTGAGAGACAGTATGCCCAGCAAGTGTCTCTGTCTCTCAAGAAAAATAGTATGTCCCCTTTATAAATGAGGAAACTAGCATGCAGGGAAGTGCAATAGCTTACACTGTTGTATATGGGTTATGAATTCAGGTTGTCTAATAAAAAAAAACCAGCACATTTTCCTTTATACCATATTACATTTAACTAGAGATTAGTGTATTGAAGACATGAAGACAGGTCCCATGGGCAATTTATTTGGCCCTTGCAGATTAGCTGAAAAGCACTGTAGTCCTTTTCCTGATTGTAATGTCCTAGAATAATTCTTTACTGGAGACTCTTTTCTGGCTTCACATTTAGGATTTCTGGAAAGGGGAGTTTAATTAGATACAGAACTAGGTAGCTAGAGAATATATTGCTTAGATCTGGAGTCATGAAGTCCTGAGTTCAAATCCAACCTCAGATATTTTCTAGCTTTGTGACCCTGGGAATACCACTTAACCTCAGTTTTCTCATCTACAAAATGGGTATAGTAATAGCACCAGCTTCACTAGTGGTGAACTTCACTTTTACTTCATGAAAATCAAATGAGAATATGCATCTAAAGTGCTTTGTAAACCTTAAAATGTTATGTACATACTAGCTATTGTGACCATTGGGGCAACTAGGTGGTGCAGTGGATAGAGCAACAGTGCAGGAGTCAGGAGGACTGACCTGAGTTCAAATCTCAACTCAGACACTTGACATTTACTAGCTGTGTGACCTTGGGCAAATCACTTAACCCCAATTGCCTCATCCTAGGTCATCTCCAGTCATCCTGATGAATATCTGGTCACTGGATTCAGACGGCTCTGGAAGAGAGGTGAGGTTGGTGACCTGCACAGCCCTTCCTCACTCAAAACAAAGTCAAGTTCAAGTCACGTCATCATTTCTCTGATGGAATGGTCTTTGGCAGTGAAGGACAAACATACATATTGTGACCATCATAAAAAAATATAAATGCAGCTCAGCTGCCACCAAGTTCAAACTTGACCACTGACTAGAAGTTGGATCTTGGACAAAACATTTATCTCAATTTCAATTTCCATGCTTCTAGTATATTTATAACACATCTTTGTGAGGGTCAAATGAGATAATATGTGTAAAATTTTGTGTAAATGTGAGCTATTTTTATCCCTATGATTACTACAAGATTGCTATAAGAGCATCAAGTCTATTTTGAGGCTCAAGTTTTGGTAGACTGTCACTTTTATAAAATAACTACATGTGTAACCAAGGATCTGCTGGTAAATGCTTAACAACTAGCTCTTTGGTGGAGAGAAATGTATATATGATATTTTTCATTTTAATCTTCATTATTCTCATTTTCTCCATCACTTTCTGTAATCAGGACAATCAGTAAAACAATAAATCAGATTTTAATTTGTAACCTTTGCCAATTTCCAAGGTGGAATGTTCACAGTGAAAATTTAACAATTGGCTCTAATAAGCCAAAGTGGGCTAGCTCTAGCATATCACTATGTACAACTGGGACAGGGTTATACAACTGCTACATCCTTCAATATTTGAGATCAGTGCCAGTGTGAACACCAAGTGTCCTATGGCAAGTCAACTGTGCCATATAACTGGCTCATCATTCAAGATCTTTTGGCTCACAGAATGTACTCACTGAAACAAAATAGTATTATTTCTGCTAGGGACCCTTCCCTAGAGATTCACTAATGCTGCTCAAAGGTCTACAGAGTCCGTGAATCTCAGAGAGAGAAAGGACCCAAGAGGCCATTTAGTACTATTAATATCTGAAAAAAGGAACAGCATATCCAAGATCTAAGGGGATCTGTTTACAAAGAGAGCTCATACATGACATTAAACCCACAGATTGTCAGAGTTGTAAGGGACCTTAAAGAGCATCCCACCTCGCAACTCATTTCCAGCTGAGAAAACTGAAGCCCATAGAGAGGAAATGACCCGCCCAAGGTCATATACAGTTAGCTAGTGTCACAGTCAGAATTTTAATGTAGGTCTTTCTTCTTACTCCAAGTTCAGAACTATCCATGCTACCTTAGTTCATATACAGCATTTTATTATTTGCTATAAGGAAGAAATAATTTGCGATGAATGCATCTAGCAAATCTTCAGTATTCTTCTTTTAATTATCATATATTGTTTCCTTTTGAAAATACATTTTTGATTACTCATCAAATTAAGTTTAAACCATCCCCAAACCTGAGTCCTTTATCCTGTTCTGGGAAAATCATTTTACTGGAGAAAAATTTTCCCACTAGACAACCAATTATTTCTCTCCTGAATTTACTCTGCCTTATAATCTTAGACCCTTGTACCATGAAAGAAAAACCCTCTACCTCTTTGATGTTGATATTCTTTCAATTATCTTCATGTTTCCCTTCTGTTGTCATTTAGAGGAAGTATACACAGACAGGCTTGGTATCTGTGCATGAAAGTTAATTTCACTGCTCCCTTAATTATTTTTGGATCTCTTTTCTGAATTCTTTCCAATTTACATGCATTGTTCTGGTACTGAGCAGCCCAAATCTAAACGAATTAGTCCAGGTGCAGTCTCATCAGAGTTGTAAATGTAAAGAAATATCACTTTTCTGTTCAGAAACACACACCAGTTCCCCACTCCCCTCCCCCAGCATACACACAAAGCTGAGGTGGTTCCTTGGTTCTTTGCTTTGCCTCTTTAGCTCAGATCTAATTGCCTTTCAGTGCTGGCAAATTACACTGAAACATGATAGCGAACCATTGTCCACTCTCATCTCCAATTTTCTTCATGTATTTTCCTTTCCCTCAGAAATATCCCTACTCCATAAGACTTTTCAACAGGTACTTGTTTTGCATTTCTGACCTGAATTAAGAAAAAAAACAAAAACACTATTTCCTTTATTTTGAATATTTTCATTGTTTTATACCTTTAGAATCATTCAACATAATGCTTTCACTTCCCTGTCTAAATCATTAATAAAGATGTGAACAGACCAGACATCACTCCAGCCTTTATGACACCCCATGACGAGACCAAGCCCCTCCTTCTCCAAACTGGATATCTGCTATCAATCATTTTCCTTTGTTTAAACTTCAGCCAGGTTTCAATCCATGTGACAGTGTTTTTATGCAAACCAATTTGAATTAGTTTTGCAAGTAAAATTCACTGAGACGCTATGTCCATTTTTTTCTGTGAAGCCTACAAATATGGTTTGAACCTATATTCTGTGTCTGCTCAACATGATCACAATAGTGGTTGACTCAACTTATAGGATTCTTTTGATGCAGCTAAAACTAGAAACAAAGATTTTATAAAAGCAAAGAAAAAGCATCACCAATAAATTCTGAAACTCAACTCAAAAAACATTTAATTAGCACTTTCTATATGGAAATCAGTGCACTTTGTTGTAGAGATACAAGAAATAGTAATCAAGAAATAGTCCTTACTCTCTGGGAATTTATAGTTTGATAAGTAATGAACTCAAATTATAAAATAATATACCATAAAAATAATGTAATAGGAAAGAATAATTTTACAAATGATAACCAGTATTTTGAAAGGGTCCACAGGCTAAACATTGTGGAATTATTCCACAAATAGGCATTCAACTATAGTTTACTATATTCTTAAGACAAAATAAGAAAAACAACCTGCCCTCAAGGAGATGGCATTTTCACTGGAGAAGAAAGAATAAAACATGAGGAATAATCACGAAAAATTCAAAACAGTAAAACCAAGAGCCAGACTGATAACATTAGACTGTAGCATTTCAGAAAAGAGGACTGAGGATTGAGAGGAAAAGAGGATTGAGAGGGAAGCCATGTGGCATACTAGAAAAAAAGAGCTCTAGATTTAGATTCAGAGAAATCAGGGTTCAAATCCAAGCTCTGCCGTTTAAAAGCATTGTAACTTTGTACTTGAGATTTCCCCTCTCCAGGAGGGGCTCTGACTAGATGATCTCCATGATCCTATGAGACTAGTTAGAGGGTGACTTCCTGGAGGAAATGTAGCTTGAAAAGCGTCTTGGAGAACCTATAGGACCAGAAAGGCTTAGGTGAGGCCACTGCAGTTATGGAAAACAATATGAACAACCCTAGAGAGAAAATAACCATGAAACACTTCTGAGACAGTGGACCTCTTGGCACAGCTCCATTAAAGGTGCACATTGGTGAACAGTCAGCATCATATTTTACTAGATGATGCTAGATTATAGACAATCCTAAAAAGTCAGACAGCAGCTTCAGTGCGATATGATAAGAAACACTGAGCCATCCGGAGTGTTGAGTGTCTAAGGGGGTGTGACAAAGTACTTCTTGTACACTAGGAACCATCTTTAGTCCTTGGTCTTGAGTCTTGTCATCCTTGGTCCTTGGGATCTTGACCCCTCTCCAGACTCTTAATTTCAGTTTATATTTTCCATCTTAGCAGAGGATTCCATGGAGCCACACTATCTGAGTCTTCTTCCGGGGAGTGGAGGAAGGAAGGGAGTCAGAAAAGAATGGAAGGGAGGATAGAAAAGACTACTGGAGAGAGATCTGGAGGTAGGGAAAGGAATAAAATTTGGGGAAGAATGAGTTATGGTAATTCATTGGGCAATAAAAATGTATGCTCTCAAAGAGATGATATCCATTGCTGGCAAAAATTTCAAATGTTCAAATGTTCTTAGGTATTATTATACTCAATATGCTCTCCTCTACTTGTATATTTTAAAATAAGTCATCTCCCTTACCTGGAATGAAGCCCTTTCTAATCACTGCCATTTATTAAAATCCTTATTTTCTTTTCAGTGGAATCAAGTCAAGAAATATTTAAGTACTTACCTTGTGCCAAGCAATGTGTTAAGCACTAAGTGTACATAAAGTAGAAAACAAGGCAAAATGAACAAACAAAAAGAAGTCCTTGTTGGCAGATTGCTCATTGTCGAGAGGGGAAAATCAGATTTAAAGAGCTGCATACATATAAGAGATAAACTGAAGACAATCTTAGAGTCAAGGTACTAAAAAGATGGAGATGAGGAAGAAGAGGATTTCAGGCATGAGTGATAGCCCATGAATATTCATGAAGTTTGGAAATGGTTTGTCATGTACAAGGAACAGAAAGGATGTCGGTATCATGGGACCCTGGAGGGTATGGAGAGGAGGAAGTTGTCAGAAGCCTGGAATGGTTCGAAGTGGTCAGGTTAAGAAGCCTTTAAAAGTCAAAGAGAGAATTTTAGATTTGGTCCAGGAGGTTATCTCGGAGTCAATGGAATTGATTCAATGGGTGTGGGATGACATGACCAGACCTAAGCTTTAGGAAGATCTCTTTGACAGATGAGTGGAGGTTGGACTGGCATAGAGGCAAGGAGACAAATAGTAGCCTATTCCAATAGTCCAGGGTTGAGGTGATGGTAATGAAGGTTGGTACAGTAGGAACTTAATAAAGGTTTGCTCAATTAAATGGAGTCAAGGATAAGAAATTGCGACCTGAAACTGAAGATGTGCATAACCATTATTTTCAGAATGGATTACTTCAGAGTGGTTGGTCAAGAATACTCATTTACTGGACAATAAGATATTTTCTCGAGTATCAGAAGATTATTTCAGTTTTTCAGCATGCCCACAAATGTAATAAAGTTCATTCATAATTTAGCTATGGTCATATTTAAGAAGGGCTTTGAATTCTCTAAAAGAAGGTGCTATAATAACTCATATTCACTTATAGAACATACTCAAATCATCTCTGTCAGGTATGTAGTATAAACATTTTTATCCCCATTTTATAGCTGTGGAAACTGAGACCCTGAGAAATAATGACTTACCTGTGGTTACACAATGTTTGAGCTAAGACCTGAAATTGTATCCAGACTGTAAGTTCAGTATCCTGTCTACTACACCAAACTATGCAAATAGAAAATAATATCACAATAATTCTCCTAAGTATCCCTCTATTCTGAACTAGTATAATATATAATATATAATAATATAATATAATAGTAAAACTAATCATTTACACCATTATGTTGAATTTAACAATCCGCACAGTGCTTTCCACTGGAAAATAAGTAAGCTCTGCTATTAAGTCCATTTTACAGAAGAAAAAATGGAATTTGGTGTTTCTGGGTACATAGAATCACTGAAGTTTTGACTGGGAAGATATCTTAAGGGACACTCAGTCAAAAGTCATATAGAAAGTGGCATTGGACTGGATTTCAGATCTCTTGATGCCCACTCCATTGCAAACATATGCTCTACATGCAGCAATTTGGCCCAGTGAGGTTAAATAAGCCAGGGCAAGCTAAACCAATAATTCCCTTGGTTTCCATAGACCAAATATGGTCAGTATAAGTGGCCTAATTGTCCTGGCTAAATGACTATCCCTGGAGACCATTTGAAAATGAAATATTCTTTCTTTGCTCTTTTAGCCTGGCTAATGATTCCCAGTCCCTCAGCTTGCTGGGCCCCACGGGCAGAGGGCTGGAAGCCCATTATGCCTGTGAGGTTAGCCATCCTGCCTTAATTTTGGTTCTAGTCAGGCATTTATTCCTTGCCCCTGGGCCTCCCAGGCTCATAAAGTCAACATCTCCAGCTCTCCCCAGGAATTTTGGTGGTAGGGAAGGTCTTCTTTGGGAAATAGGAATGTATTGGGCTTCTTAAAACTATGAATCTCTCTACTGGTGCTGGAATTGGGAAAGGAAGTCCAGAGGGAAAGCCTGCAAAAGTCAGCAGATAGCAAGCCTATGTGATTAAACACATGAGTTAACTGCAATGATCCACATTTAGGCAGGCAACAGGCCCATCCTCTCATGCCTATTAGAGTTTTAATGGGTTAGTCCTGTGTTTACATTCTGGGCACTTTCTACAATGAAATGGTATTAGGGGAATCATGGCTGCCTGTAGCCTATGAAAAGTATGCTTTGCAAAGGGAAGATAAATTCCACTGAAGGAGACTGACCTGTCTTCATGACTTTTTACCACTTTTTCCACATTGATGGCATAGGAGCTCTGTCCTAAGAAAAACAGGCCAATCTGTTGTTGATTTTTATCATGGGTGCGTCACAAATAAATGATATTCTTCTTTGTTCTTTCTTCTAATTAAAAGGTCAACTGGAGTAATAAAGAGAATTTACTTCTTGATTACAAAAGGCCACAAATAAATAGCATTCAATACACATCAAATTAAATTACAATTTGCAACATACTGTATGTCCTGTAGGCTTTAACTATAGAGATTAGGTAATTATCACCAGAAGTATTCATTAAAATTTGAAAGTCGATAAAGGAGGACATCAATGTCTAATCATTAAAATTCTACAAATAAAATATAGAAAAAATATCCTGCCCATTACTCTTTTTATGAGTCAGGCATCAATTCTCCAGGGAAGTATTTATTTCTTACCTCTCTGAGCTAGCAGGTTGGAGGGAGGGGGCAGAATGAGAGGGGAGAGGCACTTGGTCCGACTGAGATACACATTGGAATCCCTAAAGCAGAAAGAAAAAGTCTGTTGTCAATAAACTCATCAGAAATCTGGCTTGAGAACTGAAGATTTTATGTTATTTTTTTAGGTGAGGGGAAGGAAAACCCCTTACTTAAGTAAAAAGAGCCATCCTCAATTCCTAAAGGGATAAGCACTGAAATGTAGCATCATATAGCATAAATATCCAGGGATTTACAATTTAACAACCCGAGTTTGAATTCTGGCTCTATCAAGTATTTATTGTTTGTATGACCTTAGACAAGTCTTGTTATCTTTCTCTGTAAATTCCTAGTTTTGTCATCTGTAAATTGAGGGGATTGGACTACATAACATTCAGGTTTTCTCTTCTATATCTTACATGTTAAGTTCTAGCATTCTCCTCCCTAAGGTTCCTTTTTATTCTAAAAGTCACAGTTCTATGTTTGTGTATTCTATGTTCTATTGTCTCTTCCAGCTCTAAACTCTAAGCCTCTAAGCAAACTGTGATAGAAGTGAGTGCCATAAGAAGGGCACACCACAGAAGAAGTGAAAACCAGGGCTTTTTTAATGAAAAAATTCTCCATAAAAGGTTGAAGGATATCTATTTGTTGAAGGAATGAAGATAGGAAGTTCTCAAAAACATTAGAAATACATAGGCACTTTAGACTCTGTGCTTGCTATGCGTGTGTGTGTGTGTGTGTGTGTGTGTGTGTGTGTGTGTGTGTGTGTGTGTGTGTAAAACCACCAGGGAAAGGGAAGTGGAGATGGGATCTCATTACTAATTTGGTTGAAACCCACCTGTGAACACATGAACACAAAAAAAAAAACCAAAAAAAAAAAACCAAAAACTTCTCTGGGATTTTGTTCTTTGATTGTGTGCTCAGGTGTATGTAGTCCTTAATCTAATCAGTAGCTTCACTTTGGGGTCTCTGCCAGGAATATTCTGCTATTCTGCCATGCAAAATCAATATCTGCTCACTGGGCCAGTTCGGGAAAGTCAGATGTGAATGCTGGTGGATTATTATCTACATTAAGTTCAATAAATTAATTTGGATTATTAACTAGCAAATGATAATGAATGTTGAAACAATCCATGTGTTTAGGTAATTATTATTCCTAGTAATCCTGTTATTACGTGTACAGAGAACTGAAATAATTAACATTGGGCCAACTTTAGAATACTTTGAATTCTCAGTTAAGGGTTGCCTTTCTAGTTTGTAAAGGACTTATCCTATTTGCATCTTCCTTCTGTGCCTGACTAGTTTGGGGTTTTTGATGAATTTGTTAGCATTTTATTAATTAGAAGTGAAAAATGAAGGCCCCTTATTTTTCTCTTAGTTGCTAGCTATGCAATAATGTCTAGTGAAAAAAGAACACTATTTACCTAAGATTTTTGGAATATATGGCATTTTGTTTATCCATTTTTAATATACTCTGTTGCCAGGAAAAATTTTAAGGTTTTATTTTCACAAACTTATTTCAGCTTTGTTTCTTCCCTTCCTAGTAGTAATAAATGAATTTTGCATAGAGAAGATATGGGAAACTTCTGCTAAAGTTCTCCTTCTAAATCTAAAGAATTCTTTCGTTCCATGAATTATCTTCCTTTGATCTCCAGTTCAAATGAGACCAGTGATTGAGTCTCCCCTTCCCCAAACCAAGCCACCCACATTATCTATCTTTAGCCCACTACTACTCAGAACTAACTCTCAGGTTTACATTGTCCTAACAAGCAAAATCAAGCAAGATGGCCAGCAATCCCAGCTAGCTGTTCATTTATAGCAACCGATGACTACTACAGAAGGTGACTGAGTTCCATTTCCAGCAACAGATCTGGAGAAGTGATCCAGTACTATCCAGGCCTTTAAAAATCAAACCCAGGCCATTGATGGGGCAAGTATCTTCAGAAAGTTGAGTTATCCATTTATGGTATCAATATTGGAACCCGCAGAGCACCAGGTTGTTGCTGGAACAATCATTTGTGACTTGGCTCAGGAGTACATGAATAATGGGCATGTCAGAGAATCCAGAAACCCAGGGCTAGGCTTGCTATGTAAGTAGCAATACCTTCTCTGCTGCTTCCTGCTTCTAAAGTGTGTGGTATATCAGAGCCCATTTTCTCCCCCCTGCCCCTCCCTTTTCTTTTCTTTTCCTCCCTTTCTCTTCCTCTCTTTTCTCTCCTCCTCACTCTCCTTCTCTCTTCTGATTCCTTTCTTTCTCCTTCCCACCTGGTCCCTTAGATTAGGTAAGTTAAGTTTAGAAGTAGTTTTATGTTTTCTTTTTTCCTTAAAGAAAAACAAAAGCAAATTTTTTACCAAAAAATAAAGCAAGAAATCACACCTTAAAAAACTGATTATTATCCAAATTACCTATTTGCTTTCCAGCAGTCTAAAAAGAAGCTAATAGATTTTAAAGGAAGTAATAAAATCCTCCTCCTATGTTTCATAGGGACATAAAGGAGACCAAGAACTGTAACCGAAAAAAAGCTGGACTTTTCTCCAGGAAATCAAATTAAGAAGGAGCTGAAATCACTTTTAGATCTTCACCATCAAACAGACACAGACAGAGCTTAATTCCTAGGTAATACAGAATAATTACTTAAAATGAAGTTACCAGTCAAAATGTGGTTCTATAAAGTCCCACCCTACTATTCCAAACTCTCTAATTTTTGCTGGTACATTAAGGATTTTGTCTTCCCCTCATCAATGATCAATAAATCAATCCATCTGCAAGCACTTATTAAACACTATATGCCAGACATTTTTATGGGGATATAAAAATAAAACAATCTCTGTCCTAAAATGATCCTACATTCCATGGGGTTGTAGAGGTGGGAGAGGATTACATGTACATGGATGAAAATATATAGAAGTACAAAGTGAATCTTGTACTTATGTTGTATAATCTAGGATAGCGGGTGGGTAGGGAATCAGAAAAGGTCTTTTGTAGTCGTGGTATTTGAGCTGAGTTTCAAAGGAAACAAGGGATCCAGAGGCAAAGGTAAGAGGTATGTATGTTCCAGGCTTGGGGAGATCAAAGACATGAAGATGGGAGATGATTTGTATATAAGAGAGAACAAGTAGTCTCATTCAGCAGGACCTTAGAGTTTATGTTGTTGTTCAACTCTTTGTGACATCGTTTGTGGTTTTCCTGGGAAAGATGCTGGCGTGGTTTGCCATTCTTTATCCAACTTATTTTACAGATGAGGAAACTGAGGCAAACAGGGTTAAATGACTTGTTCAGGGTCGTGCAGCTAGTAAGTGTCTAAGGCCCGATTTGAACTCAGGTTTTCCGGACTTCAGGCACTGGTAGTCTATCCACTTCACCACCTATGAAGGGTAGTGATTGTGAGAGATTAGAAATACTAGCTTGAGACAAATTTTAGAATGTTTAGATTCCAAACATAGCAATTTGCGTTTGATCCTATAGACAATAAGTAGTTTCTTGAGCAGGGTAGTCATAGGCTCAGAATGGGGCTTTAGCAATATCAGTTTAATAGCTATGTAGAGGTTGGATTGGAGATAGGAGATACCCAGAGAGAGAGAGAGAGTGAGAACCATTAGAAAACTATTGTAATGCCTAAGGTGAGAAATGATGAGGGTCTGAATCAAGGTCATTGAGAAATGAACGAAAAGAAGGGAACAGAAGCAAGTTCTCCCTCCCTACCAACCACAACTGACAGCATGCTTTGTGCCACTTGACCTGGGCTTGGTCTGTGTCACTTGCTTCAGCTGCAATGATCCTAATCATGTCTCTGCAGATCAAACAAGGTTTTTCAAGGCAGAAAACAAATTCTGGCAGGTCCTATCAAGCTTCAGATGCTTCTCATATGGACCCAGTGACCAGCTCTATGCCTACTATTTCGGGCAATGGCTGACTAATTTCAGAGAACTTCATCATAGCTGTAGGAGTGATAAATTTTTGACCCCAATAACTCTTATGGACTGTCTACTATGTGAGAAAAGAGTGGCCACCTAGACTGCTAGACCGAGGGTTCACATGGAAGAAATTTCTGAGGAATTAGAAGTAGGTAGATAATCTGGTACCCATAGAGAGAAAAAAGTGTCAATGTAGAGGGTCAGTTCATTAAAATTTCCTTTGGAAACTGGTTGCATTGAAAGACCTGTTAAAATACATATCTACCTATCTGAAAAATCAAAGTATTTTCTAACTAATATTCTATAATTTTAGACCCAGAAAAGATGTTAGAGATTACCTAGTTAAACTGTCTTATTTTATGTGTAGAAAATGAGGCACACAGAAGGGAAGCACCTCTTCATTAGTTTAGAATCTATTAAAACAAAACAAAACAAAACAAGTACATATTGCATGGGGACCACTGAACTAGACAAATGGAGGAAACATAAGCATAAATAAAAAAAAGATCATTCCCAGTTCTGACATCTTATAATTCTCTGAATAGAAATAGATTTTAAATGAAAGAAATGGAATTCAGAAATCATATCCTAACTCAAACTTTTCATTGTGAAAACAAATCGTTTATTTCACAGAAACATGGAAAACCTAATGCACTTGCAAATTACTCCACTATTCATAGATTTCAAGTTTTATAAAACAATTCCTTTAAAAACCTGTTTGGTTCAACCCAAAATTGTTCAAAAAACCTGGAAAGACTTTTATGAACTGAGACAAAGTGAAATGAGCAGAACTAGGAAAATATTGTACACAGTATCAGTAACATTGTGTGATGATCAAACATGAATATATCAGGTCTTCTCAACAACATAATGATCCAAGATAAAGGACTCACAAGCATAATGCTATCCATATGCAGATAAAGAAATGGACTCTGAATGCATATTGAAGCATATTTTCTCACTTGATTCTTTCTCATTTTTTCCTCCTTTGTATGTTTCTTTCACAACTGTGAATAATATGGAAATATTTTTACATGATAGCACATGTATAAACTACATCAAACTGCCTACCATTTTCAGAAGAGGGGAAGAAAGAAAGGAAGGGAGAAAAATTTGAAACTCAAAATTTTGTAACAATCCTAAAAATCTTCTTGACATGTACTTTGGGAAAAAAATAAAATACTATCAAACTAAAAATAAGATTGTTTAGACTTTTAAAATTTTTTTATTTTTGTTTTTATGATATTAAATTATTTATTTTGATTCATCTAGGAGGAAAACTAGACCTATTGAAATATCCACTTTCGCTCTCCTTCCAATTTACTCTCTACTTCCAAAACAGAAATTGATCAGTTTGATCAATTAAGTCTTAGAAAGTGAACCAAAAGTTCTGTTTTAATCTCTGAAACAATGAACAAACAGCCCCTGGTGATACAGACTAAGGTGAGTGGTAAATTGATGCAATATTTGAGTATGTGAGGTAGAAAAATGATACTACTAAAATAAAACTATCTCGTGGCTCTATAGTCCTTTTAACAAAACAGTACTAAGTAAATTAAACAGATATTATTCTTGTTTTACAAATGGAGAAACTAAGGTAGAAAGAATTTATGTGACATGCTCAAGTAACATAGCCAAGTTGACACAGAAAGCGGTTAAACCAAGAACTTGAATGAGTGGGAAACAGCAATACAGAAGATAAACAAGGAAGTGCCCTTCCGACTATACCAGGCTTCATCCGTGTTCAATTCTACTCAATTCAATAGGTCCTAAAGTAAAAGCATGCTAAAGAAAGAGTAAGCAGACTGGTATTTGAATCCCAGTTCCGAGACTTACTGTATGAGTGAAGAAAGCATATTTCTTAAGCTTTCTGAACCTCAGTTTATTTGTCTGTAAAATGGAAACAAATGTTTGCATTCCTTATAACACAGGAAGGTACTTTATAAATCTGAAAATTTCATAGAAATATTAATCATCATAATTACCTGGAGATTTTCAATTTTGGTAAAAATCTTTCAGGAATTATTCTTTGCTAGTATGGTTTTAAAGGTTCCCAGGTTACCTGTTTCCTAAGATGAGATATCAGAGCAAAACCTGAGTAGAGCAGAGCAGAACTTGTTAAAAAGGATGAAAACAAACCATTTGAACTGAAATTAAAACACTGACATTGAAGAAATTTAGCATATTTTTAGTATGTCATAATGGATATTTTATAGACTCGGGCATGTGCCCCCCACTAAAAGGAAGTGAGAGAAATTAAATGCATATTCAAATAGACAACTCAAGTTTACATCTTGATCTTGAGAGAGCAAGGTGACATGTCAACAAGAGCAGAATTGGGTCAGCATGCTGGTTCTGTAATTTTACTACCCCTATGGTTTATCTAAGTCATTTCTCAGTCTTAGTTTCGTCACCTTTAAAACGGGGATAGTTATAATTGTGCAGCACAACCCACGAGACTGTTGAAAGGAAAGTATTTTGTACATATTGATGATGATGTGGGAAATAGCTAGCTACCACTATCAGTTATTCACAGTTCAATTTTACGAAGCATTTGTGACAAATCTGCAACAGCCAGGCATTGTGCTCCATACTGAGGATACAGAGACAAAAATCAAACAGTCCTTTCCTTCAAAGAGCTTATACTTTATAGGGAGATATAAAATATACTCATATAAGTATACACAAAATAAATATACTGCCACCCACAGAGAATCTGGAAAAGTTACCATATTTATACCTAAGTAGAATAAGAAATGCAATGACCTTGAATGAAGATCTCTTTTTTTTTTAAGTTAGGGTCCCTGACTATAAGAAATATGGGTGAAGAGCTGCCTGCTTAGATAGAAAGGACAGGAATTCCAGAAGAAAACTACTGGGTCAGGGAACCCTCTGAGACACCAAGTCTCTTATAACTAGCATACACCTTGGTTTCCCTGAAGTTAAGTAAGGCTGGAAAGTTTTTGCTCTTAGAATCTTATATCATCCCTGTGTACTGACATTTGTCGAAATAAACTACCAAAGCCACTTCTTTTTACGTCATTCTCACATGTCGGGAAGGCCTCTTTTTTTTTGGCTGCTAACATAAGAAGCATTTCTTGGCTATGTGTGGTTCTGGACCCCAGCCATATGTGTAACTCTTCCAGAGTCAGTGTGGCCCCACTGGGGATTAGAGATCAATGGATTTAGTTATCTGGTGGAGTTTCCATCCCTCTCTGGTGCCATTAAAAGGGTTAGCTCTTGTAAAAGGCACCAATTTTTGATTTTCAACTTATCCAGCAAAGGCTTAAGTCAGTCTGCAGAGTGGAAGGAAGTAGTTACTGTCACTCTTGTCTTGCAAGCTTTCTCTTTTCCTTTCAGCCTCACCAGCAAAATGCTGGGCTAAGCAAAACCTAAGAACACTTAGGAAAAAAAAGCCTTTCTCTTTTGGCCCTTTTTTGTTACAACAAACTCTTGCCTGGAAAACAACTCTCTCTCTCTCTCTCTCTCTCCTCTCTCTCTCTCTCTCTCTCTCTCTCTCTCTCTCTCTCTCTCTCTCTTTCTCTCTCTCTCTCTAACTCTCTTTCTCCCTCCCTCTTTTTTGTCTTCCCCCTTCCTCCCTCTATTTTTCTCTGTTTCTGTCTTTGTCTCTCTCCTTCCCTTCCCTCCCTCCCACATCCTCCCCCAGAGGTTTCAGAGTTTATTTATTGAAAATCTATTGGACTGTGAATTAAAATTGTATTGTCTTTTACTATATAACCCGGGAGAAAAAATCCCTTTAGTAAAATAAGAAGGAAACTTAGCGATCTCAAGTTCCTTATCAGTGATATGAGGAATTTGAACATTGGATAACACAATCTCTAAAGTCCTTTCTAGCTTCTGAGTTAGTGATGCATATATAAAAAAAAAACAATATATGAACCGTGGGAATTATAGTTTTACAAGCAGTCTAGAACCTTTCCAATTGTGATTGTGAGAATGAATACTAGAATTTTGCAAGGAGGGGATGAGTACGAAAGCAACCAAGAAAGTCTCTATTAGACTGTGAGGTCCTTGAGGGCATAGAATATTGACTTTTTTTTCCCTTTCCTTGCATCCCCAGTGCTTAGCACAGTGCCTAGAAGCTTAATCAATGCTTGTTAACTTGGTTTGACCATATGTAACAACAGTCAGGGGCTTTTGCTTTTGGAGACAAATAAAAGGAGGGGGATCTAATAAAGTCCAAGAAATTGGACCAATACACAGAAGACAATTTGAATGGGAATTAAGAGGTGGGTATAAAGGTGACTGCCCAAACATGGAAGATGCTTAGGATCAGTCAAATCCCTGGCCAAGACATAGCACAATTGTCTTGCCCTGAGACCCTAAGGAAATGAATGAAGTATTTCAATTCCACCTTTCCCTTTTCCCCAACAGTACCTGCATATGGCAAACATTTACTCCCAAGACGCTCTGCTTTTTATGCTTGTTTATGCCATTTCATTTAATTCATATCTTTGAAAACATTTTGCATTTACTAGAAAATGAACATTACTTCTTTATGATTTATCTTTGTATATTATGTGTAGAAGGAAACACAATGAAGGGCACCAGTGACCAGCTAGTAATGGGTAGGATTAAATCTCACAAGGAGTTGGAATTTCTGTCTAAAATATTTGTGATATTTTCCCTTAACTAGAAGAATTTAGCTATAATTATGATAAATTCATTTGTTTTTATTTTCATTTATAACTTTTATAAGCTTCTAAGTGTACAAGGGAGAGAGAAGAATGGTTATCTAGGTGAATCAGGACCATTGCTCTAAGCTATGAATGAGACAATGTTGAATCAGATGTAGGCATGTCTTAGAACCCAGGTGTATCAGGGAAACTCCAGACCCCAAAGGTAGAGGTTAGAGTAGCAGAGCTAAGGCATGGCCTCCGGGTTGCCTATTGGGAGGAGAAATGCATGATCTGAGAAAAATACGACCAGGAAGAAAAGGGAAAGCAGGAAAGAAGGAACTATGTTGCTCAAGTGGAACTGGTCAGTCCAGTGGGGCAGCAGCTACTCACAGGTTACTGTTTGTTCTTCATTCTCAAAAAGGACCATGACATTAGGAATGCCATAACTTGCAAGTAAATTAGATTTGAGTGAGAGAGAGCTGTGCAAAGGCACCAGCCTCATTTTCTCCTCTGGATGCATCTGGATCCAGTGGTAAGATATAGATCAAGATGACTAAATAATGATAATAATAACATCAGTAGCTAGAATTTATATAGTGCTTTAATTTTTACATGTGTTATTTCATTTTATTTCACAACAGTCCTCTCATGTTATTATCCCCATTGAGCAAACGAGGACACTGAGACTGGAGGGGGTTAAGTGATAGACCCATGGTCATATATGTAATGAGTGTTTGAGACAGGATTTGTAGTCATATCTTCCTGACTCAAAATCCAGAGATCTATTCATTCATCTTACCATGTTGTCTAATTATAGATAGAATCATGATACACACACACACATAAATATATACATACACCTATATAGACATATGTATGTATACATATGTGCATATATACACACATATACACAGATGCATATGTACACTCATATATACATACATGTGTGTACATCTATGTGTACATATTTCTTCATAAAGTTCCTTTGTAAAATAAAGTGTATTTAGTTAAACTTGGGGGAAATCAGGTCCCATCAGCAGCTACGAATATTATAGCACTCTCATTCATTTCTATATTCATTAAAAAAATATTGAGCAACTACTGTATATCCTAACAATTTAAAAGTTATATTATGATCATTATTCTTTTTCCTTCTGATGCCAGCATTGTGTAAGAGTATTTTGTTCCACCTGTTAGATGGATATACTTCTCAAAAATTTTAGAAAAATCTAATTTTGGTAGATTAAATTCTATTTTAATTGTATTTGAACAGAGTCTTATATTGTGTCTTATTATGGAATGGAGGTAACCCTAGAACAAAATATATGTCTGCACACATTTGGGGCCAAACTTAAATGGCTAAATGTGGGGATGCTCATCTCCAAAAAATTAACCACAATATGATAAAAGATATTGCCTACAAAAAAGTCAAGAAGATCCTCAACTGATGTTGAGAGAGATTTTGGACAGTTTTCTGTTGATTGAACCACCAGTCTTTTATTGGAAAACAAAGAAACAAATAAAACTATAGCAATAGAGGAACTCACAATTGAAAAAAGATCTGAATGTGAATCATAATTTAAAGTTTAAATGATTCTAAGAGATGAATAAATAACCTCAAAAGACAGTTAATAAATCTAGAATTTTGTAAATCAATAACAGTAATAATGATAGTTCATATTTATATTTTTGGTTTATGATTTTCAAAATAAAGTACATTTTCTTACTGCCTTATTAAACATGCTTTAAAAAAAATAGTTGGGGTGGAGCCAAGATGGCAGAGTAGAAGAATTGCCCTGTAGAAGCTCTTCCCCCACAACCCATAAAATACTTATAAAAAATGACTCTAAACAAATTCTAGAGCAGCAGAAGTCACAAAACAGAGTGAAAGAGATTTTCAGATCAATGCAGCCTAGAAAGTCAACAAGAAAGGTCTATCACACTGGCTTGGAGTGGAACACCCCCACTGAATGTAGCCCAGCCTTGACTGTGGGGTATGGCAGGGTCAAGACTGGAGCATGCTTTAGCGAACACCAGCAGCTGTGGTTCCCAGATTCCTCAACCCACAAATGCCAAAGACTTCAAAGGTCAGTGAGAAAGCTCTTTCACCTGGGTGAAAAGGGAGCAGAGTCCTCCCCTAGCCCTGGACCTAGGCAGCAACAGCATCAGTGTCCACTTTTGGAGCCCTGACCTAAAGACCCTAGATGAATCAATCAGCTGACTTTGATCACAGCCCTGAGTGGGAGTCTTGGGGTGAGGAGGAACACTAGCTGGTGAAACTGATGGAGGCTATGGAGAGGGAATTCTACTCACAGATCCTGGGCTGAAAAGCTTGTGGTTGCTCCTAGAGTAAACTCCTCTCCTTTGACTGTGCCACCTTAGAGGAACTGAGAACTTACAAGTCCCCAGAGTATACCCTCCTCTTGACAAAGGACTCAAAAGTCAAGTAACTGGCTGAGAAAATCCTCAAAAAAAGGGGAAAAAAATGACTCTAGAAGGTTGCTTTCTTCGTGAACAGGCATTTTCCTCCAACCTTTTATATGAGGAAGAACAATGTTTACCATCAGAGGAAGACATCAAAATCAAGGCTTCTGCATCCAAAACTCCAAAATAAATATGGTATGATATCAGGCCATGGAAGAGTTCAAAAAGGATTTTGAAAATCAAGTAAGAGAGGTGGAGGAAAATTTAGGAAGAGAAATGAGAGGGATGCAAGAAAATCATGAAAAGTAAGTCAAGAGTTTGTTAAAGGGGACTCAAAAAAACTGCTGAAGAAAATGACAACTTTAAAAATAGATTAACTGAAATGGCAAAAGAGGCCAAAAAAACTGGTGAAGAGAAGAATGCTTTAAAAAGTAGAATTAGCCAAATGGAAAAGGAAATTCAAAAGTTCACTGAAGAAAATAGTTCTTTAAAAATTAGAATGAAGCAGATGGAAGCTAATGACTTTATGAGAAACCAAGAAATTACAAAACACAATCAAAAGAACTAAAGAATAGAAAACAATTTGAAATGTCATTGGAAAAAGCAACTGACCTGGAAAATAAATCCATGAAAGAAAATTTAAAAATTATGGGACTACCTGAAAGTCATGATCAAAAAAAGAGCCTGGAAATCATCTTTCATGAAATTATCAAGGAAAACTGCCTTGATATTCTAGTACCAGAGAGTAAAATAAATATTGAAAGAATTCACTGATCACCTTCTGAAAGAAATCTGAAAAGAAAAAGCTCCTAGGAACATTGTAGCCACATCCCAGAGTTCCCAGGTAAAGGAGAAAATATTACAAGCACCCAGAAAGAAACAATTTGACATTGGACATTTGACATTGTATGGACATACAATCAAGATGACACAAGATCTAGAAGCTTCTACATTTAGGGATCACAGAACTTGGAATATGATATTCCAGAAGTCAAAGGAAGTAGGATTAAAAGAATCACCTATCCAGCAAAACTGAGTATAATATTTCATGGGAAAAATGATCATTCAATGAAATACAGGTCTTTCAAGCAGTCTTGATAAAAAGACCAGAAATGAAAAGAAAATTTGACTTTTAAACACAAGAATCAAGAGAAGCATGAAAAGGTAAACAGGAAAGAAAAATCATAAGAGACTTAATAAAGGTGAACTCTTTACAATCTTACATGGAAAGATAATATTTGTAATCCTTGAGACTTTTCTCAGTATTTAGGTAGTTGGAGGGATTAAATACATATAGACAGAGGGTATAGGGTGAGTCGAATAGGAAGGGATGATATCTAAAAAATAAAAATAAAATTAAGGTGTGAAAGAGGAATATATTGGGAGGAGAAAAGGAGAAATGGAATGAGGAAAATTATCTCTCATAAAAGAGGCAAGAAAAAGCTTTCTCAGTGGAGTTGAAAATGGGAGAGGTGAAAGTGAAAAAAATGAAGCTTACTTTCATCACATTTGGTGTAAGGAGGGAATAACATGCACACTCAATTTGATATGAAAATCTATTTTGCACTACAGGAAAATAGGGGAGAAGGGGATAAGTGAGGTGGGGGAATGATAGAAGGGAGGACAAATGGGAGGAGGAAGGAATTCAAAGTAAGCACTTTGTGGGAGGGACAAGGTCTAAAGAGAGAATGGAATAAATAGTGGGCAGGATAGGATGGAGGGAAATATAGTTAGTTTTTCACAACCTGACTATTATGGAAATCTTTAGCAAAACTACACATACATAGCCTATATTAAATTGCTGCCTTCTCAGTGGAGATGGGTGGGGAGGGAAGAAGGGAGAGAAATTAGATTTAATTGGAACGAAGGTTGAGAATTTTTTTTTGTATGCAATTGGGAAATAAGAAATATAGGTAATGGGGTACAGAAATCTATCTTGCCCTACAAGAAAAAAGAGAAGATAGGCATGAGGGAAGGGAGGGGTGTGATAGAAGGGAGGGCAGATTGGGGGAAGGGGTAATCAGAATGCACGGAATTTTGGAGTGAGGGAGGGGAGAGATAGGGAGAAAATTTGAAACTCAAAATCTCATGGAAATGAATGTTGAACTAAAAATAAATAAATAATTTGGAAGATATTCTAGATTCAGGCCTTGTGACTCTAGTGATCTCATCTTTCCAAATTTGAAACTCATCTGTAGGCAGCTTCAATTACATAAAAGGACCAAGTGTTTTGTTGGTAAGTATAGTCATGCTTTTTGACAAAAAAGTCTGAAGTCAAAAGAATGAATCAATTTTTAAAACTTCATTTAAAAAAAAATAGAGCTATTGAGACAAGACCATCAGTATCAGGACTATTTGCAAAAGTGAATTTAAATACAGGCTATCAGTCCCTTTGCTTTACAAGCTATAGATAGGAGAAAGAGAAAATCCCAGCCATAAGTTTTCCATTATTTATTATTATTGTTGTTATTGACTATGTTGGAAGGAAGTTTATAGTTTAATTCCTATATTTCTTTTCTCTTTACCCTAACAGAGTCATTGTTTTTACTTAGCTCTAAGTCCCTCTTCCACTTACAGAATCTCCTAAATGTACCCCACTTCTTTTAGAAAGAATCTCTGAGATACTGAAAATTTGAAGGATACTAGGACCAAAAAAAGGGAGAAATGTACTGAAGACTTCAACTTTCTGACTGAATTCTATGACAGATTGTGTCTAGTTTATGAGAATATAGAATTCAGTGGTGGCGTACCTTCCTTTGGCATTATTTGTGACATAGGTCATCGACCTCCAGAGAGAAAGATGATAGAATCAAAGTACAGATTGAACTTGCATATGTCCGTATGCACACTTATATGTATGTGTGTGTGTATGTGCGTATGCACACATTCATATATTTGGTCATAGTTAATGGGGGAACTTGTTCTGCTTATCTGCACATATTTGTAATGGATAAAAGAGAGGGAGGTGGGAGGGAAAATCTAGAAGTAAAAATAAAACTGAGTTAAAAAATATGACCAAAAATAAAAGGCTTTCCATTAGAAAAATGATCCAGCACACTGCCATCAAGTAGGTGTCTCAATATATTAAACAAAGGAAAACAAGATGCAAAAATGAAAGAATAATTGTTAGCTTTTTGGAAAAGTATAACTTTTTCAAATTCAAGATTTCATCATCATTGTATCATTACTGTTTCTTCTTCTTTTTCCATGAATTTCATATAAAAATGATTTAAAGACAGGTCACTATCTTGCTATTACTCTTGTATTTTTTACGTTCTTTGAACTATTACCAAAATGGAAAAAAAAATGACTTTTTGTAATTGAATGAGAGTTTGCTCACCTCATACAGATTCACTGAAAATATCTTCAGGGCAAATCCACATGCTGTAAGGACATCGATAACATGAACCTTGTGCTATTCCCATATGACTTTCACTGCTTCCACTAGGTCTCAATATTTTTAAAGCTTTTCATTCCACTTAGTTTTGAGCTCATAAATATTAAGTATGGTAATAGCTATAAAATCATCTTTCAATTATCATCTTCAATGTTATAAAAAATTATGAGCAACAATTCTATCTGAAATGAAGCCCTATTAGTATAGTTTAAGCAAATTTTCAATACTAAATTTTCAAATTCGTCATTGGGCAGCATATTTAGAGAATACAGATTTGTGACTTTTTAGTTTATAAATTTAGTAAGCTTCTAATATCTTTGTTATTCTTTTTATGGCTATTATTATTATGTCATTTTCACATTTTTTGAGGGACTCGGATAAAGATGGTATGAAGACAAGTCATCATTTGTTTTTGGTTTTTTTTTTTTTTTTAATTTGTCTTGTTATTTCAAGAGTGTAGGGAGTATCTAGAAAGTAAACCCTCTCTATTAACTCAGGTCAGGGCCTTCTTCAAAATGTATGTAATCCTAGAAATTGCTTGGGGGCAGCTCAGTGGCGGCAGTGGCTAGAGTATCACATTTGGAATCAGGAAAGTGAGTCAGTTCAAATCTGGCCTTAGAAACTTGCTAGCTGTGTGACCTTGGACAGGTCACTTAACATTGTTTGCCTCAATTTTCTTGGAAAAGTACTGGAAAAACTGAAAGTTTGGGGTACTAAGAAGTGAAATGATTCAGAGGCACAGAGCCAGTATGTACCATAGGTGAGATTAGAATCTATGTCTTAACTCTGAGGCCAGCTTTCTATCCATTATACCACATTGCTTCTCTCTTCTACCTTTTTGTATATTTTTAAAAGCTTTTTATAACTTTTTTTGAGATTGTAACTATTTGATATAGTCACATCTATTTAAAACATTTGTGTTATTGCTTGCTGGTGAGGTCTTATTTTTTTTTCCAAAATGTATTTTTGTTCATTTCAAACTGTTAATTGTGTGTTCAGAGATCATCTCTTCTCTCAGAGTTGCCTTGGTGAAGAGTCCTGAATTTCCTTAACATCATACAAGTTTTAATTTGGACATATTCTATATATCATACCAAAAGAATATATTAAGGCTTATGTTGGCTGTTAATTACTCTTGATGTGTCCTTCCTAACATGCTTTGATTCCAGGGTTTCAGTCGGTCTCTTAACATATTCAGACTCAATTTTCTCCTTTATAACCATAGGCCTGATGTGTCACTACCCTACAGAATGTCAAGGCATTTGTATTATTTTTGTCCTTTTGTCAATTTCACCTTACATGCGCTCAGGGACTTCAGTTTCTGTTTATCCTTGGCAACATTGTAAATTTTATATTTTATTTCATCCAAATAGCATTTTGACATCATTTTTTAAAAGTTTACATGAGTTGAAATAGCAACTTAATGAACCTTTCAATGGCGATGTATAAATTGATATCATCCATATATGTTATAAAATAATATTTTAGCATGACTCCGTCTATGACATGAAATCTAAGCTCAATTCCATTCAGATTGCTAAAAATGGATTTACAATGAGGCAGAAAACCACCATTGGCTTAAAATGTTTCCTCAGAAGATATATGTCTATATCTATATCTATATATATTATCAATTGTTATTGATGCAGTTGTGTTGGGATCATTTTAAAAATAGAGCAAAGATTTTCTTATGGTATCAGACAATTCAGTGTTTTGTATTTAGTTTTGTCCAAGCCCTGCTTCAACCACTATTAAGTACCAATTGTTATACATAAATCTAGAATAAAGAAATACCTTTGATGCAATATGTACAAGAATTTAATCAGGTAGAAATTGGAAAACAAGACTAAAGATGGGAAAAATTTCAGAAAAAAAAAAAAACAAGGTAGTAAAATGGGAGAGTGGAAAAACAAAAAAAAAAATTGTAGTTCTAAGTCATATAGCCCAAATTTTAGCAGCTGCTTGGTAACCCCAAGATTGATGCAGCATCCAGCATTTGGACATAAAGTGAAGGACAAGTTTGATTTTCTGATCTGTAAAGATTGTCACTGTCCTTTGCTCGTATGAAAACCTAACTCCAGCCTCTGTAGAGGACAGATGGACATGGAACCAATTCTCTGGTATTATATCTGAATACCATTGCTCTTGCATTCAATTTTTCACTGTGTATCCTTAATTTATAGTTTCTGTAGCCTTTGATCATCTTATTAATGTTATAATTAGTACTTTTGTAGTCTGAAAGTGTTTATTTTTTGCCTATTCTAAATGTGAGGTTCTTCAGGGCTAATTTACATTCTCACTATTTCATGCATTTTTATTTTTTTCTTTAGCATGTGCACTTTTATTTGAACTGATATAAAGCCAGTGTACAGGTAAAGCTCCTCCCCTCCCCCAAGTACTGGCACCAATCTCATAAACTCGCAGGGAGACTGTGAAGTCTTCATTCACATCTATGTTGGGGGCAGGGAGGGAATTTAGGGGGCCATTCAATATGGCTGACAATTTAAAAAAAAGGAACAAGTATTAAGGCGGAAGATAAAAAAAGTTTTTTTTAAAGGATTACATTAATTTACATGTAAAGCAATACTAGTACCTTCCCCTTCTCCCCCTCCTCATCTGGATTTGTTACTTAGCTCATTTTACAGAGCTAATTTCTCTGTAACAATGTACTATACAATATTTGGAATGACTATTAAAAAAAAAGTCCTGAAGACTCACTGTAGAACTTTGGGGATGCTTGCCTCCAATCACCTTCACCGTTCCAGTTTTTAATCCTGAATCAAGTGCCAAAAAACAAAACAAAACCAACAAACAAACAACAACAAAAAAAACCAAATAAAGCCATGCCAATCATCTCTTTTTTGGGGCAATTATCGTGTCACACCCTTTTGACAAATAAAATAAAATAAAATAAAATAAAACACACAAAGTCCATTTAGAAGCATTTGTGGTGGACAGTGTAGAGCCCAGATTCGTCATACTCCTTTTTGCTGATCTGCATCTGCTGGAAGGTGGAAAGAGGCACCAGGATGGAGTCTCCAATCCAGACAGAGTATTTGCGCTCAGGTAGGCCAATGATCTTGATTTTCTTGCATCTTGTCAGCAATGCCTGGGTACATTTGTCTGGTATCACCAGACAATATGGTATTGGCATACAAATCCTTACAGAGGTCAACATCACACTTCATGATTGAGTTGAAGGTAGTTTTGTGGATTCCACAGCATTCCATACCTAAGAAAGAGGGCTTGAAGAGAGCTTCTGGGCACCGGAACCTCTCGTTGCCAATGGTGATAACCTGACCATCAGGGATCTCATAGCTCTTCTCCAGAAAGGAGCTAGATGCAGCAGTAGCCATCTCCTGCTCAAAGTCTAGGGCAACATAACACAGCTTCTCCTTGATGTCAGGCACGATTTCCGTCTCAGCTGTGGTAGTGAAACTGTACACTTTCTCTGTCAGGATCTTCATGAGGTAGTCTCTCAGATCACTGCCAGCCAGATCCAGATGGAGGATGGCATAGGGAAAGGAATGACGTTCATAGATGGGCACAATGTGGGTCACACCATCACCAGAGTCTATCACAATACCAGTGGTATGACCAGAGGCATACAGGGACAGCACAGCCTGGATGGCAATATACATGGCTGGGGTGTTGAAGGTCTCAAACATAATCTGAGTCATCTTCTCTCTGTTGGCTTTGGGGTTCAGGGGGGCTTCTGTGAGCAGCACAGGGTGCTCTTCAGGGTCCACAGAGAACTCATTGTAGAAAGTATGATGCCAGATCTTCTCCATGTCATCCTAGTTGGTAACAATACCATATTCGATGGGGTACTTCAGGGTCAGAATACCTCTCTTGCCCTGAGCTTCATCCTCCACGTAGCTGTCTTTCTGGCCCATACTCACCATCACACCCTGATGTCTGGGGCACCCAACAATGGAGGGGAAGATGGCCAAGGGACATCATCTCTGGCAAAGCCAGCTTTGCACATTCCAGAGCCATTGTCAGCAACGAAAGCAGCAATATCATCATCCGTGACGAACTTTGAAGTGGCAGGTTTAAACCCTTAAAGAGAGAGAGGAGGTGATGTCGCACCTGGAGGCAGAGGGAAGGTGAGTGTATGCTGGGTGGGAGAGCTCACAGCTGTTTCATGCATTTTTAGTAGAAGACTAGGCCATGAGTGCAGAAATGAATTTAAGTTTTACAATAATCAATAAAAGGAGTATAAAATTTTGGTGCTTTGGAGTGGCTTGTTTGATAATCACAGAATAAATAATAAGCAATTCTTTATGGCTCCAATACTTTTTGACGTATCTTTTAATGTTATCAATATACTGTTTTCTGGCAAGTTTTTTATAAAATTTATAGTAATATAAGCTGTGAATATTTTTTTAAAGTATATAAACATAGTTGAAACTCACCGATGTTTTAATCTTTAAATAATAAGTATGGGATTCTGATAATATGTATGGAATCAGGCAGATGCTGATAATTTATTTTGCAAGCAATTCATAGGCTATTGTGAAGTATTGGAGGCAATAATTGTGGGTTTTATCTAGATTTGTCAATTTCTAGTTTTTTAGGAAGCAAAAGTTTCAGTCACCTCATTTGACTCATATTAATGGCACTCAAAATCTGTTTCAACTTAGGTTTTCTTTGTGTTAGACATGTTTCTTACTTATGTGTAAGGGAATTGCCAACCCTCAGCTCTCTTGGTCAGCATTCACTAGTCACCGCTCAGGTAAAGCTGAGGGGAGACTGGTAAGGCATGAACAAGATGACGCTGGGAGGAAAGGTTCTGCCCCTGTTTGCCAGAAGATACTTCCTGGAAAGTAGGAGTAAAAAACTTGCTTGAACGGGCTAAAACTTGCTTGAGTTGTTTGTGCAACTAAGGATATAAAAGTGCCTGAGCTAGCTGGAATAAACGGAGTTGTTCACCATCTCGTCTCCCGCCTCAATCAGTGCTCACAGTTTGCTCCTCCAAGACCTACCGGCACTGCTGGTCAGAGTAAGACCTGCTGGTCGGGGGGGCTTGGGCCCTAACCCCGAGTACGTATGGATGGCCAGAAATTTTTCACATACTACTTTTTTGGGGGCAGTTTCTCTTCTCAAGTTTCTTTGGTTCTCCAACTTCTATTACTTGTATCTTGATATGTTTTGAAATATTCGGTTTTTTGTTTGTTTTCCTTTGTGCTCCTTTGACTCCTTGCATCTCCTCAAACTTTGGGCTTTCGGTTTTAACTTTTGATTAACATTCTCAGTGACTTGATATACTTTTATTTTCTAAATTCCATTCTCAAGATTTCTTTCTTACTGCCTTTCACTGGGTAATATGCTTTTTTGTTTGTTTTCTATTGCATGTATTGCTTAGACATTAATGTCATAATCCAACTTTTTTCCACATAGCTTCAAAAATTTTCACAATCTACTTCTGTGGTGCTTGTCATTTGCCAGTAGAAATACTTGATATTTCCTTCTTTTCTTCTATATTTTCCTTCTTTCTTTCTATTGTCCTTCCTACAGCAACTCCTACTGTTATGTATAGGTCCTGTTTTGGGCTGTCAGTTACTCTCATAGGGACACATGTCTTCATAATGGTTTCAGAAACTATATGCTTTCAAAAATGTTTTAGTATCACCAGTGTTCAGATTCAAACCAAAAGGATGGTTTTGAATTTCTGTTCTACATCTGTCAGTATTCTTTTTAAATTCACTCAAAATTGGTACTATCTTTGTCATTTTATTATTAAGGAATATTTCTGGAATTTGTGCAAAGTGTAGGCTTTTGGTCCTTCAGGTGCTTCATCTTTTTCCTCTCTGGATTTCAGTAACTCCTTTATGACCACTTTTATTTCATCTAATCCAGATTTAAAATTATTTTTCCTTATGATTACCCTAGACTTGTTTGAATTATATGTTGTGTCACTTGCAGCTAAAGATATGGACAAAGAGTAGATTGAAGTACTTACTTAAAATTAGTAAGATCTGGTTCCAATTTTGTTGTAATGTAACACTGTCATCTGATAAAAGTATTTACATCTTCACTTTGCAAACTTAACTCCTCAGAGATGTCAGCATCTCATACTTTCAGAGAATAGGGAATTGGTACATCTAATTTGTTCAGTCATATCATGCCTTCTTTTGAAATCAGAACACAAATAAATACTAGTCCTTCCATTGCCCTCTGGATCAAGTTTATGATAATAATAGGACATAATAGAACCAACTTTCATCTCTATGCCATCTCATTTATTTCTTGGATTCAAAGGACCTAATACTGGTAACACAAAAGTCCAAATGGATGGAAGTTAAGCAGTTGCTATCATCATCATTATTATCATTGTCAGTAACATTATTTCATTCATCTCATTTTTTTCAATGAGTTTCAGAAAGAAATGGATCACCAAATGTGATTATTTAGCTATTATTCTTTTATATTTAATGCTTTATGTGTTATTGTACAGGTAAACCATCATTTGTAGTTGAATAATGGTATCAAACATAACCTTATCCTCCACAGGATCAATGGAAGTATCCTCTATATAGCTCCAGTAGGAGACAGGACAAAAGAGCTGAGCTGACATGTATTTCATCTTGTCACCATATGATTTTGATCTGTGCATCTTTTGAAAGTATTTTGCTCCATTCAGCTTGCAAGTGATTATTATTTTTTATGAAGACACGTATTTAAAACGTTATTCTTAAGTTTTTATGGATCGATGCTTTTTCTGCATGATTGTGGGTACAAGTTTGTTTGTGATAATGATCTAGTTCCAGTACAAAGTATTGTTTGAGTTATTCAATATATTTTTGATTCTGTATTTATTTACTATCTTTCAGTCCATGAAAGATAGAAAATATACACATATTGCCAAGTATTTTGTAAGCATTATATTTTTGCAGTTTGCAAATGTCTTGCCTAGTTTTTATTATTTCATGGAATGCTCTACATTGATCATTAAGTCCATATTCCTTAAGAGAAACCATTCTACCATTTCTTTTGACAATAATTTGGTCATGAATTGTTATAAGAGACCCTTCTACTTATACAATCAAAGCTACATGATGGAGCTATTCAATGTTCTTCAAAGAAATCTGGCTGACTGGGCTCATGTGAATGTTGCCAATTGTTGGTCTTTAGATTTGACTTTTGGCAGTTTCAGAGTTTTTCTTTGAATCAATTCACTTCACGTTACATTCAACAAATCAATTTGAGGGTTTTTCTTAATAGAATTTACTATTACTTAGTAAAGGGATGTATGCTTATTCCAAACACTGTTCCTGTAGATTTTTTACATATTTATCATGAACACTGAGGATCTTAATCAACTCTCTTCCTACTTTCTGGTGAGGAAAGTATTAATTTTTCTATAGTTGCCTTTGGGTGACAGACCCTGAATATTGTTATTTTGTGAGTTTTTATTAGATTAGTTTTCAAATCTCTTATGTTCCATTTTATGGTTCTGAAAAGTTTCCATTAAGACTGATATTGTGAAGGTGTTAATGGCTATAAAGGAATTCTTCCCATTCAACTTTTATTTCAGGATATGAGCAAGTCTTTTGCCATATTCAGCCCCATCTGTATCTTTGATATCTTTATACTCAATGTATCTTGCTTGAAGGAAGTCAAGGTATTCATAGATACAGCTTTCATCCATCAGTTCAATATGACTTCCAGATTGAAGTTCAAAATTTTTCAGCCTCTATCTTTTCTAGACATAAGTTAAAAAATGTATACTTATTGATGGTAAATGGTATTTTGATATCATGAAAAAGATCTTTTGAGACAAAGAAGCTGTTTAATATATTTTTCAGTAGGGTCATATAATTTGATGTCATTTGTATATATCAAAGGATTAAGGCATTTTGGTTCAGCTCTTTTAATTAGAATCCATACTTGGTTCTAGTTAGGAGTGCTGATCAAAGATTGAAATCTGAGCAGAGGAACAATAAGCTATAACTATTTCTCTGGAAAATCATTCAGTTAAAAAAATTAATATCACATTAATGGCATATTTTAAAGAGACAAAGTTTTCTCTATGAGTTTCAAATATTATAGTATTCCTATTATACTTAGTTGTGTTCTATATTTGCAGTACATGAATAAGTTACAAGTGTGGAAGTGAATCAAAGACTTTGAAATAATAAGTAAAGTATAAATGTTATAGTACTTTTAGGAAGATAATTTGATAATTATTAAGTCAAAAATAAGTTGTTTATTATACGCTGAGAGACTTTTTTATCACGCTTATTTTTGGTGTGCTAGCATCCTGTTTCCTTGTTAAGTGATTATAAATTTTTTGTAGTGATGCAAGTTGTGAATGATTTACATACAGAGATAATTGATCTATTTGTGGTATTTTCATCTCTTGGGTATAATAGTTATGTAATACTATTTATTAAGAAAGTTTTGATCAGGATCGCATATTACAAGGAACTTGTCCAGATCTTGTTTGTTCGTATTTACTAATCTATACACCACAGCAAAGCATCTGAATCGATGTTTCCGATTTCTCATCTGGCAGTTTCTTTCTAGTTAGGTTAGGGAAGCTAGAGTTTCTATCATTTCCCTTGAAGTAGCTTCATTCCTTCATTGTATGAAGGATTCAAAAACTTTCTGTTTCACATTTGATCCCAACTTTTCATTTTCCTTGTGTTGGACTTTTTGTGACCACAGAGGCAACCAGCAATTTCTTTTTATGTCCAATTTCTTCAGGGATTTTACCTTAATGACCAATTCTTCACTTCTCCAGGGCCAACAATGAAGTTATTGATGAATGTTGACTTGCTCATTTTATCCTTTGCTTTAATTTTAATTCTTGAATAGCCCCTGACCTTTCTTAGCCCCTCCTTGAGGAAATCTGAATGCTTGATTCTCTTTTGCTTTCTTGATTACATTCAATGTTTCTTTTTTGTTGCCCCTTATTTGGTAATGCCATCTTCAAGTTGGTAGTTAGTGTTGCATGCTTTCAAAAGTCTTGCTAATAGATTGTTAGGAGTTCTCTCAAGTCATTTCCATGATTCAGGTCATTGAGGCCTGCTAGAATTATTCCTTGAAAGTCTGACTTTTTGTTCTATGGTTCTAATCATGGCAATCCATGTTCAGGTCCTGAAATATTTTTATACTTTCTGTCAAATATTATGAGAGATTTAACTTGTGACATTTATGTCATTTTCAATTTCATTTCCTTTTTTGATATATAATTGATATACTTAGGTAGGTTTTCTATCAAATTTAAAGAGATTTTTCAGAGTTCCATTCTAAGTATGCTTATCACCTTTATCAAAATTATTTCCAATAATGGTGTTTTTTTTATCATTTTGTTTATAATTAAATGTAGTTTCTGGCACTTAATAAAGACTTTCAATAACATCAAGGGCTTTTATTTGTTTCTTTTTAAATTTTACTATTTTTATTTTTCTTTTATTTTGTCTAATCTAGGATGAAAGATGGTATATTATTTGTTTGCTTATTTATCATTATTTTAGCCTTGTACTGTTCAGCAGTATGTTGTTGTGTTGGCTGAATATATACTTGACAAAAAATCCTTTTTCTATAACTAATGAGATGTTTCCAGTTTTGTAATGATTGTAATTATATTGTCATATAATGAAAAGATTAATGTCTTCAGTTCATTACACTCATGGTTTGCCTACTTCATTGGTCAGTATTTTCAGCATTTCTAACAGTTGGAGTATAAGTATTTCGCATTTCTTGTGCATTTATTTCCTTTCTTATTGTAACAGAGTATGAACAAAGAATGATTTTCTCTGCTATCCTCCATGTGAAGTCAGTTATTATGACAGTTTTAACTAGGGTCAGCTTGAAATCCAATTCCACCCCATATATTTTTAACATTCAGGGACATTTTTTATCACATACACTGGGGTGTAAATTTAGTAACATAGTGAAAGCATAAATGGCTAATATTTCAGGATTCTTATCAACTATTATAGTAGTTTCTAGGCACAAAGAGTTATTGTTATGCCTCAGTATGGTTGCCATTTCCTTATATTGCCTCACTCACAACCTGGACAACTGGTTGAGATTTATTTGAGATAATCATCATCCTAAACTGTTAAGATACATCTTAAAATCATGAGAATAAGGGAACTAGAAACTTGCACTGTGCCTCAGATCAGCATCCCTAAGAACATCTTTGTACTTAGAGTTGTCATCACAAGTAACAAGCATCGTGGAGATGAAGTCTGTCCTACCCACTATCACCATAACCAATTACTACCAAAAGGGGAGAAAAGTCGAAACAGAAAACCACCTCAGGGAGAGAAAAGATGTGGTATGTGCCAGGAAAGTCAAAACACCTTGATCAGTACCTCTGCTCAGGATGCTGACCTCAACTCCCTAAGAAATGTCCTAGATATAAAAATTGTATACTTTTAGGGCTGTGGCTGAGGTATATTTGGATACATTTAACAATTGTGTAAGTCCTTTATAGAACTCTGGGAAATAGGAACTGACTACAAATATATCCAAACAATGATGACCTAAAAATGGAGTTTCTTCAGACCTCATCCACCTTAACAAATAGAAAGTAATCTTTTTGACCTGCTAGTGACACATAAGACAAATGTTTGTATGGTGTAGATGAAGTCTTGTGGAAGTAAGGATCTGTATTGGCTTATAACATGATCCCATGTTGAATAATAATTCTTCTCTTGCACACATCGCACTCTCTCTTCTCTGCTTGATAGTCTGCCAAATTTGTCATGGAAAATTGACAGGCCTGAACATTCTCTTGGACCCTTGTCAGATCTCAAACATCATATACTGTCTTCCATTCCTTAAACAGATATTAGACATTTTAAACAGATATTAGACATTCCAGCATAGAGGAACCATCAAGACTGGGCATATGATATTTTGAAATTTTCCTGTCATTCATCTTTGCAAGGTCATCAAGATTGCTAGTTGTTATTTAAAATAACGCTGTCAAGAAATATTTGTTAAGTTCCTATGAGTTCCCCAGTGGATAGGCACAAAAGAAGAAATATAGATGACATATCATACCATAAAATGTAATATATAACACAAATACTAGTAGGTGATGATGGAAATGTTTTACTACCCATTGTGGGTAGAACACTGTGTGAAATGCTGAGGTGACACAAAATTGAGAAGTCGTATAACCCATCCCTAAGGAATTTAGAATCTGACAAAAGTCTGACACAATTATAAATATAATATTAAGTTATACAAAATAACTCAATGCTATACAACACAGTCCTTTGTAAAGTTTGATGGAGCAAGTTGTTACCAAGTAAGGAGATTAGAGAAGATTTCATTGAAACAGTATTATTTGAGGTCAGTCCTCAAAGATGTTTAACAAACAAAATGGTATAGAAAGGAAGAGAGGGCATTCTAGACATAGTGAGAAGCCTGAGCAATGAAATCTGCAGAGGCCGAGACTTGTCCAGTTTGACAAGCTCAAGAGTATTAAGAATAATTTCTATGTTTAACAAGCTTAGTTTTATTAGGGACATAAGACACATGAAATAACTAAAAGATAATGGAAAACACTGTATAATCAGTACTAGATCATATTGTTTATATTATAGCAAGTTCATAAAGCTAAGCAGGCTAAAAACGTCAGGGAGCTTCATGAAGCTTTATGAAGGAAGGCAGGGGGGCTGGCCTTTGATCCTGAAAAATGGGAAGAGATGGCTACTTGGGAAAAGAGAAATTTATCAGACTGTAGAAATTTTAGGATGGATAAAGAACATGAGCAAAAGTGTTTGTGGTAACAATGTAGATGACAGTTCTTGTGATTAGTGGCATGAAGACACTAGTATTTGGGTAGGGTTGGGAGATGAATTTGAATACAAAAGATTGGCACAAAATGTGGGGGGGGCTGTCTTGAATGGCAAATAAAAAATCTAAACTTGATTCAATAAGTAGTTTTGGTGTCTTAACTTTTCTTTTCCCTAAGTGCTTGGTACTTTCCATAAAATAAGCATCAATTCAAATTTGCCGAATTGAATTGAGGAAAGTGATGACCAAATGGGACAAAAAAAATTAGTTTGGATTAAAACAACTATTTCTTATACTCAAAGATGTTTAAAATCTTTTTTTTAAATAAAAGATCAATTTTTAAGTGATCAGACTTGAAAGTCATTATAATACACTCTCTAGGCAGCCAATTAATTTCACTATTAGAATGACCTATTGCGCAGTGCTATAAATAGTTCTAACATTGTACAAATAAGTTACCTGATAGTCTTGCAAACAAAGAACACCTATCAGAGAATGTCATTGCATAGGTAAGAAGGAAGCCTCCTGCAGGCTAATTAAAAAAAATAAATTCAAATGAATAACATTTAAAAATGAAAGGAACTTCAAATCACCTAGTCTACTTTACAGATGAGGAATTTGAGATTGAAATATATAAAATCGCCGGGCCAACATCACTTAGGTAGCAAATGGCAGAGTCCAAGTTCCAGCCCTCTTTTCTCTATAGTACGCTTTCAGATTAATTTGTACAAATATATATTAAGCACCTGTGTATAGATAATTATGCTAGATACTTTGACAAGTTGAAGTTTAGGAAGGCACTGTGCAAGCTTCCATGGGGAGGAAAATAAGATGCAAATGTTCAAGTTTACCCTTGATAAAGGGGAGAAGTTCTTGCATTCAGGTACTTGATACAGGTAGATAGTGGCTACCACAATTTCCCCTGAAAAACATGGTTTAATCAAAGGAGACTCCACGGGCATAAAGAAAAGCACATTGTGGTCAACTTTATATGTAATTCCTGGTTGTATGCTAATCAGTCAGAAGTTTTTATTTTTGGTTGTGGTTTTTTCCTTCATTCTTGAAGAGGATCATGGTATCAGGAAGACAATGGCGTGACTTGCAATTGAATTGGATTTGAGTGAGGGAGGACTGTGCAAAGTCACCAGTCTCACTTTCTCCCCCAGACCATCTGGATCCAGTGGCCTGATATAGACCAGGATTATTGGAGATAGCCCAGGATGCAGTGGGGGACCTTGGCCCTTTTAAGCTAAGATGACTTTCTGAGTTCTCACTTTGAGTGAGGCAACACCTATTCAGGGAATAGACCTGTTTAAAAAGTGATTCAAGGGAGAGCCCCTTTAATTAAAAAAAAAAATTAAACTGGGAGGGAAAGACCCTCAGTGTTGCTAGTCAAAAGAGAAACAATTACTATTTACATTTGCTTTGAAGGAGGAGGGCCCAAAGAGTAACTGTTAAATGGTGGACTTGCATAGTGGATGCTGACAGATTCCTATGTCTTAGGAAGATAAAGACCCCAATTCTTTCATCTTTCTAGGGATTTAGAAGTAAGATTTCTGTTCCAAAGCTAATCCACATGGTTACTGTAAGACTAGGCAATTTGCCTGTTTACAAAATAGCCCCAGAGATTAGAGGGAGCCCTATTAGGACTATTCACTGAAACCACATATTGCTCATAGGGGAGTTAGTCGGACTTTCTAATGATAACTTAGAGAGACCAGATGGATACTCACCTAGGAAAAGACTGAAAAAAAAGCATGTCTACCAAATGTACTAAGACTTTTTGACTCAGATATAGGCATTGAGAGCGATACACACTCTCAGTAAAAGAAACTGAGAAAAAAATATATGTGTACATATATGTGTGTGTATGCATTTGTGTGTACATATATATTTATTACATATTTACATATATACACATATGTATATATAAATATATATATGCTTGTTGATAATATTGTTGTTTTAGTAAGCTAACTTTACTTTGTTAGTTAAGCTCACTTATTGCTTTTGATTTATTGTTTTATATTATGGATATGCGTATACTTTTGAAGCATAATATACGTGTAATATTGTTCACAGATAACACACAGGAGGCACTGGAGGTTTTGGTATTCAGCCTCTAACAGGTTCACTCTTGGTCTGGTCAGCCAAGCAGATGGTTTTGTCTAGAGGTTAATAATCTGCTTTATTCTAGTATAGTCATATCAAATGGTTTCTAGGAGAACAACTTCCTACAGCATTCCCTAATTACCCTTCTTCCAGGGGCCAGAAAGAAGAAGGGGCAACTGCCCCTACTTCTTTATGGGGTCAATAGAGATATTGAGAGAATATAGAGATAGAGATAGAACAGAGATAGAGAGAATCTCCTCAAGCCTCAATGGGGGCCAGTTGAGGCACACACAGATTCCCCTATGGGTTCCCCATGGTTTTCCTACCATTCGTTGATCAATGCTTATTTGCTTTATAGGGCAACAAACAAATCTTGCCAACATTAAGCTCACAGGCTAATTTTAGCAATATTGTCATTCTGTGCAAACATAGTAAATATTACCAGATATTCAGGATGACTGGAGATGACCCAGGATACACTGGGAGACTGTGGCCCCTTTACACCAAGGTCTACACAGGTACTCAGTTAGGGAGAGGCAACACCCATTCACTGAATAAGCCTGTTTAAGAAGTAGCCAGGGCATGGCCTCTTTAATGAGGCAAAGAAAAAGAAAGACATCAGGCAGGGAGGGAAGCAGCCACAGGTACTACTGATAAAGACTCTTAAGCCAGGAGAGTTCAGAAGAGCTCTTAGGCAGGGGACCATTGGTGTCTGAACTTCAGAGGGCAGAGTAAGATTTTGGGAAAGGAAAGGAGAGTAAAAGAAAGGAGAGGAAGGGAAAGGAAGCTAGACAATAAAACCCAAGTCAACTGGGCATCTTTTGGCCACTCAAGTTTACCTTCCTTTAGAGAGGAGAAGGAGATGGGGAGGCAGACAGGTCAGGAGGAGCTGAGTTACCCAGATAGCTGGGTCCCCATTCAGTCAGCTGTGTCTATTCACAGGGTTGTGTTTGTCCTAAGCTGCCGAAGAAGACCATGCCATCAGAGAATGGGAGTTATTATCTACACCTGGAAATTAGACATTCTCATAGCAATGGATCCTGAGAAACTAAACTTTAAAATCTTCCTTACATACATGTGTCTTCTGTGTAGTTAGACATGTTGTCACTATAGTATCCACCAAGTAAGTGATGCTTTGTATAGTTTCACATCTATTGCATGTACTTCTTATTTTATCAAATTTTATTTTGCTTTTCAGTTCCAAATTCTCTCCCTCTGTCACCTATGGAAAAGACAAGAAATATGATACCCATTATATTTATGAAGTCATGCAAAATGTATTTCCACATTGGCTTTATTCTCCTCCTCCTCAAAAAAAGGAAAAAAAAATAAAGAAAGAGAGAAAATATGTTTTAATCTGTGTTCGGAGTTCACTCTCTGGAGGTAGAGAGCATTTTTCTTCATTAGTCCTTGTTGTGGATCACTTTGCCAAAAAGCTACTAATTATAGTTGACTATCCTTACATTATTGCTGTTACTGTATACATTATTTTCCTAGTTCTCTTCATTTCACTTTGCACTAGTTCATATAAGTCCTTCTATGTGTGAACTCATCCCCTTCATTGTTTCTCACAACACAATAATATTCTATCATTTTTTCACATACTGCATGTTGTTCAGCACTTCCTCACCTAACAGGCTTTACCTCAGTTTCCACTTGTCTACTACCACAAAAAATGAGCTAATATAAATACTTTTTAATATATAGATCTTTTTTTACCCTTTTTCTTTGACCTCTTTGAGATCTAGTATGCACTTGCTGTAAAAATTCTCCTATTTTCCTGCTTTCCTTCTAATTTTGGCCCCACTGGTTTTGTTTGTGAAAAAATCTTTTCAATTTTGTAGAAGCAGAAACCTGCTTCAGTTCTTCTCCCACACCAAACCCTCAAAATACCTGTAAAATTACTCTAAAAAATTCTAGAGCAGGAGAAGCCACAAAATGACAGAATGAAATAGATTTACAGCCCAAAAGAACCTGGAAGGCCAACAGGAAAGGTCTACCACACCAGCCCAAACTGTGGGGACAGGACTGGAGCAGGTCTTTGAGTCCTGAATCACTGTGCTGCTATTTCCAGATTTCTCAACCCACAAAAACCAAAGACAGCTTCAAAAGTAAGTGAGAAAACTCCCTCATATGGGTGAGAGGGGAACATGATCTGACCCCAGCCCCAGTCCCAGGGCAGTGGCAGCTATGCAACTACTGAAACAGTGGTGGCTGCTTCTGTAGCTATCACCTACAGATAATGGAGGAAAGGAGCAGCTGATCTGGGTGGAAGTCTTGGGGTGAGGATTAGTGTTGGTGTGGGGAAGCTAGTAGCAGGTGTGAAAAGGGAATCCCAGTTCCAGGGCAGAAAAGAAGTGCTTGTGGTTGCTCACAGACTACATTGCCAGCCAGGAAGGGAGTAAACACCTCTCCCTTGATTACATCACTTTGGAGGAACTGAGAACTTACAAGTCCCTAAAGATATCTCTGAAAACAGTCACACAAAACCTCTGAAATGTGGGGTAATACACCTCCCACTTAAGAAAGAACTCAAAAGTCAAGTAATTGGCTGGGGAAAGGGGCAAAATGAGATTGCAGAAAGTTATTTCCTTGCTAGAAAGGTATTTTCTTCTGTCTTATAGATAATGAATATCAAAGCATGCAATGGGGGAAGACTCTTACATCCAAAGTGGGAGATCAAAGCTCCCACATCCAAAGCCTCCAAAAAAATATGAATTGGTCTCAGGCCATGAAAGAGTTCAAAAAGGATTTTGAAAATCAAATAAGAGAAGTAGAGGAAAAAATTGGGAAGAGAAATGAAAGCAATGCAAGAAAATTATAAAAAAAGGAGTCAACAATTTACTAAAAGAGACCCCTAAAAATGTTGAAGAAAATAACACCTTTAAAAATAGAGTAACCCAAATGGCAAAATAAATCAAAAAAACCAATGAAGAGACGAATGCCTTAAAGAACAGAAATGGCTAAATGAAAAAGGAGGTCCAAAAGCTCATGGAAGAAAATAATTCCTTCAAATTAGAATGGAACAAATGGAAGCTAATGACTTTGTGAGAAATCAAAAAATTATAAAACAAAACCAAAAGGATGAAAAAAAAAAATAGAAGACACTGTGAAAGATCTCATTGGAAAAAACAACTGACCTGGAAAATTGATCGAGGGAGATAATTAAAAAATTATTGCTCTACCTGTAAACCATGATCAAAAAAAAAAAGACTAGATACCATCTTGCAAGGAATTATCAAGGAAAACTGTCCTGATATTCGAGAACTAAAAGGTAAAGTAGAAATGGAAAGAATTCACCAATCACCTCTTCAAAGAGACCCCAAAAGGAAAACTCTTAGGAATATTGTAGCCAAATTCCAGAGTTCCCAGGTCAAGGAGAAAATATTACTAGCAGCCAGAAAGAAACAATTCCAATATTGTAGAAATACTGTCAGGACAACACAGAATTTAACAGCTTCTATAGTAAGGAACAGAAGTCAAAGAGCTAGGATTAAAACCAAGAATCACCTACCCACCAAAACCGGGTATAATACTTCAGGGGAAAAAAATGGAATTTCAATGAAATAGAGGACTTATAAGCATTCCTGCTGATAAGACCAGAGTTGCATAGAAAATTTGACTTTCAGACACAAGAATCAAAAGAAACATGCAAAGGTGAACAGGAAAGAAGCCATGGGGGCCTCATTAAAGTTGAATTGTTTGCATTCCTGCATGGAAGGATGGTATTTGTAATCATGAGACCTTTTCAAGTTTTGGGGTACTAAGAGGGAACATATATACACACACACATACATGTATATATACATATACATATATACATACACATGCATATGCATATGTGTGTGCAAGTGTATAGACAAAAAGCACAGGGTGAGCTGAATTTGAAGGGAGATTACCTAAAAAATAAAATTAACTGTTGAGAGGAATATATTAGGAGAGAGAAAGGGAAAGGTAGAATGTAATAAATAATCTCACATGGTTGGTTGGTTGGTTGTTGTCCTTTGTTTCTGAAGAGAACCAAAATGAAATCACCATGATAAAGTGAAGTTTCAATGTGTCTGACTGTGGCTTATCAGACCAATATGAGCTCGGAATGCTCTATCACAGGTTGAGCACAGATAGAGTCCATATGAATTTGTGAGGTGGAAACTCCAAACTTGCACATCCTACATTTACTTTTGTGCTGTCTCAATTCTGTTTTGCTCATAGAGCACAGTACCTTTTCTGATGTGGGCATGCCATGCTGAGTGGTCTTGTGCCAGTATCTCCCATGTTGTACAGTCAAATCCAATGTTTTTGAGAGAGAACTTGAGAGTGTCCTTGTATTACCCCTTCTGACCATGTGATCACCTGCCCCATGTGAATTCTCCATAAAACAGTCTTTTTGTCAAACATACATTTTGCATTTGAACAATGAAGACAGCCCATCAGAGTTGTGCTCTCTGAAGCTTAGCTTGAATTCTGGGCAGCTCAGCTCAAGCAAGGACTTCAGGGTCTGATACCTTATCCTGTCAGGTGATCCTCAGAATCTTCCTAAGGCAGTTCAAATGGAAGCGATTCAGTTTCCTGGCATGGCTGTGGTAGACTGTTCATGTTTCACAGGCATACAACAGTGAGGTAACTATGTGATTGTAAGGAGAAAAGGCAGACAAGATGTGAAGGTTACAAAGGCAATGTGTGATGCAGAGTGCTGGACTGATCATAGACCTATGCTTTCCAAGCTAAATATTCCCATTCATCAAAACTGCTGCCCCCAAGGCAAAATAACTACCAGAAGAATCAATGTTAACAAATTAGAGGATTTCTCTGAGCTCAAACAGTTTGTTGCTAACTTGGAAAGAAAGTTGAGCCAACACATAGTTGGCAACAGTGGAGCAGAAAAGGAGTGGGCAGCTCTCAGAGATTTGGTGTATAGCACTGCATTTGCTCATCTGGGTAAGAACACTCCCGAACACTAAGACTGGTTTGATGAAAATTATTGGGAAATTCAGAAGCTGCTAAAGGAAAAATGAGAATTCCACAGGATTTACCAGCAGGATGGTTCATCCATCTCTAAGAAGACCGCATTTAATTCCATCAAAAGCAAAGTAAGTACAAAAGCTTAGAGAGATGCAGGATTCCTGGCTCAGTAAGAAGGCAGATGAAATTCAGTTTTATGCTGATAGTAACAATACAAAGTGCTTTTATGATTTCCTGAAAGCTACTTATGGATCAAAAACCTATGGTGCATCACAACTACTCAGTGCTAATGGAGACACATTGGTGATAAGGACATGATCCTAGAGAGATGGGCTGAACACATCCATAGTGTTCTCAACAGACCATCATCAATCAATGCTGAGGTCATTGACCGTTTACTTCAGGTTGAAGTCAATCCCTCTTTAGCTGAACTTCCAATTTAAGAAGAGGTGTTGAGGGTCATTAGGCTCTTTTCATGTGGCAAAGCACCTGGTGCTGGTTCTATTCCAGCAGAGATTTACAAGGTAGGGGGTCAATTGCTTATACAAAGCTGACTGAAATTTTCCAGGTTATGTGGCAAGAAGAAGTTATCCCTCAGGAGTTCAAGGATGCCTCTATCGTCCATCTCTATAAAGGTAAAGGGAATAGATTGTCCTGTGAAAATCACAGTGGAATCACATGGTCATATACTTGAGAGCCAATATGGCTTCAGAAAGGGCCGAGGAACAGTTGATATGATGTTTGCTGCCTGACAACTCCAGGAGAAATGCCAGGAGCAGAACAGAGGTCTGTACACAACATATATATATATATATATATATATATATATATATATATATATATATATATATATATATATATATATATATCTGACCAAGGTCTTTGACACCATTAGCTGTTAGGTTTTATGGAAAATTAAGTCAAAATTTCGCTGCCCAGAGAAATTCATCAATATTACATGCCAGTTCCATGATGGCATGTTTGCCCAGGTTCTGAATAATGGATAACACTCTCGTGCCTTCCCAGTCACCAGTGGAGTGAAACAGGGCTGTGTGCTTGCTCCCATGCTTTTCAACACGATGTTTTCAGCCATGTTGTCAAATGCTTTCAATGAGGATGAACATGGCATCAAGGTCAACTACTGTACTGATGGTAAGTGCTTCAATTTGAAAAGGCTACAAGCCAAGACCAAAGAGGAGGGAATGTTGGTGCATGATTTTCTGTTTGCAGATGATTGTGCACTCAATGCAGCCTCTGAAGCTGAGATGCAACAAAGTATGGATCAATTCTCTGCTGCCTGCGCTAATTTTGGCCTAATAATTAACACCAAGAAAACACAGGTACTCCATCAGACACCACCTCACCATTCATACATGGAACCATTAATTACAACAAATGGAGAAGTTTTGAATGCTGTGGATAAATTCACTTGCCTTGGTAGTGTACTTTCCAGGGATGTACACATTGACAATGAGGTTGATGCACTTATTGCCAGAGCTAGCTCAATGTTTGAGAGGCTACAAAGAATAGAATCATCTCACATAAAAGAGGGAAGAAAGTGCTTTTACAATGGAGGGCAAGAGGGGACTGGTGAAAGGGAATAAATAAGGCTGGCTGTCATCAGATTTGGTTTAAGGAAGGAATAACACACACTGAATTGTGTAGGGAAATATATCTTACCCTGCTGGAAGGCAGGGAGAAAGGGGATAGGAGAGGCAGATTGAGGGAAGGGGTAATCAAAAGCAAACACTATTGTAGGGGGACAGGTCAAGGGAGGGAATTGAATAAATGGAAGGCAGGACAAGATAGAAGGAAATAGGCTAGTCTTTTGCAACATGACATAGAAATATTTTCATAACTACATATGTATGATTTACATAAAATTGCTTGCTTTCTCAATGAAGGTAGGTGGGGAGGGAGGAAGGGAGGGAATGTGAAACTCAAGGCTTTAAAAATGAATGTTAAAATTGTTTTTTCAGGCAATTGGGAAATAAGATGTACAGGCAATGGGGTATAGAAATCTATATTGCCTTACAGGAAAACAGAGGGGAAGGAGAGCAGAGAAGGGAGGTGATAGAAGGGAGGACAGATTGGGGAAGTGGTGGATAGGGTGCATGCTGTCCTGGGGTGAGGGGTGTGGAGGGATTGGGAGAAAATTTGAAATTAAAAATATTATTGAGGATGTGAATGTTGTAAACTGAAAGTAAATAAATTATATAAAATTAAAATTATATATATTACATAGATAATATATAAAATTATATATACATATATGTTAATATATTTTGATTTCATGGAATCAAAATTATTCATTTTTACTTTCCATGATATTCTCTATATCTTGTTTGGACATAAACTCTTCCTTTATCTTTGCATCTCATATATTTTCCCTATGTTCCCTGAATTTGCTTATATTACCTTTCATATTTAAATCATGTACCCATTTCTATGCCTAGTTTTTATCATGGTGCTTTCCAGTTTTCACAGCAATTTTTTGTCAAATAGAGTTTTCTTACCTCAATATCTGGGATCTTTTGGTTTATCAAACACTAAATTACTGTTCATTTATACAGCATGTAATATTAATATGTATTTGTTTTATTTCAGTTTCAGCTATTCCAAAAGTTATTTATCTGAGAGATCAGAAAAATCATCCTTGTTATGTTAAAGCACTGAAGTTTGTGTTTATATTTGTGTTTTACTTGCCTTAGAAGATCTTTGCAAGGGACTGCAAAGGTTTTCAGTGCAGGAGACAAATGTACCGCAAGTGTGAAAGAACATTGTTGTGGGATTCTCTCATCATTGGTAGAGATATAGGTTTTGCACTGCATAAGAGGCAGGGACAAGTTGATGGAGTGGGAGAGATGACAGTCTCTTTAGTTTTTCAGTCTTCTTTGAGTTTGCTTCAAGTCTCCTAGTAGCTTTGGGCTCTGAGGTTGCTTTGTATGCTTCTGACCTCCCACCAGATGGACAAGGTGAAAATGGACAAGGTCAATTCTAATTTAATATTTCTAAAGGAAAATACCCTGGGGACAAGCTGACCTGACAGGAGCTGGCAGTCACTATCATATCTCTTTCTTCGTATATTAGAGACTTTGGGGGAATTTCCCCTTGGGCGATATCCAGGAATCTCTTTTGCTTGAGATGTTACCTCACTTCTAAAGAGAGAGCTCCTTCAATTTGTGTTGTCCAGCTTTATATTATTGTCTAGTATATATTATTATATGTATACTTTCTCCAATTTTTGTTTGGCTATAGAATTGGTTAATGGATTTTCTTCGTTGAGTATTGTGGGTTCATGTGGAACTAGAACATGGTAGAAAAGGAGTTAAGACTTTGATATAAAACTTGAGATCCTCTATTAATTGCTATCAATGAAAAAGCTATAAGAAGTTGGATCAAATCTGAAAACTATACCCTTTAGAATAACAATATTTAAGGGATCATATAAATATAATTTTAGCTAATACTTATTTCTGAAGAGAGCAAATTGATAACTTTTGCCCCCAACTTCATGCTTTCTTTCCTGGTAGGAATTGAAATCTCTCTTAGCAAAGGTTGAAAGGAAAAGAGGATATATATATATATATATATATATATATATATATATATATATATATATATATATATATATATATATATATATATATATATATATATTCTTTTGCCCTTCAAGTCACATGACACAGTAATGTTACATATAAGGGAAAACCCTCACAACATATGGAGCTCTCAACATATATTTTCTGCCTTCACAGTCAGTTGCAACTTTTTTGAAATCTCCACACTCTTACCAAATCTTCATTTGTTAGGAAGAAAAAAAAGAATTTGATTTTTGGAAGCTGCCAAAATTCGTTGTGTGAAAGTTGAATGAACAGGAGAACTAAATCATATGCTATTTGAGGTAAAATGTTTTTAAAAGAATGGAATGACTAAGAGATTGTTTTTTGGGGGAAACTAGGTGGCACAGCAGATAATGGACTGTATCTAGACTTAGGAAGACCTAAACTCACATTGAAAATACATACGTAAGATACTTACTAGCTGTTGCTGTCTGCTTCAGTTTCTTCATCCTTAAAATGGGACTAAAATAACCCTTTCTGCCAGAGGTATTGTAAGTATGGAATGAGATATTTTTAAACTTTGTCAACTTTAAAGTGCCTTTTAAATGCTAGTTAGTATCTTTATTATTATTGTAACTGTTGTTATTATTATTTTCATACTTGCTATGCCTTCTAAAATGTGTTTGAAGGAGGTATCCAAAAAGGAACCTAGAAATTTTGAAGCAATGGCAAAAACTTTGGAATAAGTGAGTGATGTCCAAAGATGATCATTTTGAAGGGAGATATTCATTGGAATAAGAAGTGTCATGGCACTCAGGACACCCTTAGTGGCCTTTGAGGTACCAGACAAATTTTCGCTTTTTTACCGTTAATACCTCTTTAAAGTTGTTATCCACCATCCATTAAGAAGAGATATAACCATTTCATTTGATTCTTCCTTTTATTATTCCCTAGCAATAGCACATGAACCTTCTCTCTATGTTTGTCTGCTTGTTTGCTTTTTAAGGATTCAATTCTATATACTACAGGGTAATTAATAGTTTTGGGAGATGAAAATCACATAATAGGGTGAGAATATCATAACCTTACAATGACCTTAAGAATGAATTATTATACAGACTACAGAAAACAGTGCCAAAAGACAATATAAAAGATGTCTAAAACAACATAAATCAAGGTCAACAACAAAAAGGAGACCTCATGGTCAGTGTCAGTACCATACTGTCAAAGTAGGTAAAGGATATATCCTTTCATGCTGTTAGCCCTCCATGTTCTCATTAGTGTGTTTGTATGTGTGAGTGACTGTGTGTGTGTTTGTGTGTGTGTGTGTGTGTGTGTGTGTGTTTCTGTAAAGAGGCTGGTTTGGATATTAATTGGGAAATTCCCATCATGTCAAATTAAATCTCTCTCTGCCTCTATCTCTGGCTCTAGTTCTCGTTCTCTCTCTCTCTCTCTCTCTCTCTCTCTCTCTCTCTCTCTCTCTCTCTTCCTCTGTCTTTCTCTCTCTTATGAAGATGAAATAAGATTACTTTTTTTACAAATAGTGAATCTAATGTGCTATATAAATATTACTATTATTTTTGTTACTAATATTATGGTTGTCAATTATGTGCCTAACTTTCCTTAATTGATAACAGGTCTTATGACCACAGGTACCAAGATGCCAGACCTCCCTGATCCTGGCTATAGACTACAGCTAAATTCAGCACTAGTTTATTTGTTGTATGGTGTTGTTCTCCAGAGCAATAACATTCAAAATTCTGATGTGCCCTTTGTTGACCTGACTCTGGCTTCTCTTCCCACAACTGACCCGAGAAGAGAAACTTCAGGCCAATTGACATTTTACATGCTGCCTTCACCCTATCAAGTTCAAATGCATTGCTCCTCCCAATATTATTTATCTAGCGTCTCTTTGCCCATTCTTAGAGAAGTAACTTATTAGAAGTAGGGGAAAAATGATTTCCTCAGTTAAGAGATATTATAGCTCTCCCCACTCATATAGGAGATGCATATCTTTGCATCACAGAACATCTAAGTTCTGGTCTATTTGCTTAAAATTGATCATATAATATCTATTATGTTTTGCACTTCATATTCAAAGCAGAAGGACAAATTCAAATAATAGAAACTTATTCAGATTTATAATTATCTTTCTTCTAACAGAACCAAATAATTCACTGGCATATAAGCTATTTAAATAAATTAATGCAATAGTTTCTAAAAAATAATATGAATTTATATTCTAAGAGTTTTAGGGGAAATGAAGCTTTGAATGTATTAAACAAACTCCAAATAAAATCACCAAAAAGTAATATCTACATGTAATTAAGTAATCTTTCATGTCTCAACCTAAAATAACCCTTTCACATCATCACCTTTTCCAAAAAAAAAAAAAATTCTCCATCAATTGTTTGGATATATCTGGGAATTAAGTAGAGGGAGAATATGTTTTTAAGAAATGTGGAAAAAATTGAGTGTGAAGCATCTACATAATTTTCTGAATCTTCTATTTCACTTGATAGTGCAACTCTAGTCTGAGTGTTATTATTTCTGTTAGGAAATAAAATGATTACTTATGGTCCTAGGATAAATCGTTACCTCAGGCTGTCAATTTCCAGGCTGTCAATTTTCATGACAATAAAACCCCTAATTAAAAAGTGAAAAATTCAGTCAATCAACCAGCTATATTGTCACAGGAATAGGGCTGTATTGTGGATAGGGCATTGGGCAAGTAATCAGAGAATCCTGGTGCAAGTCCTATTCTAGAACTCAAATATTTCATCTGCAAAGTGAATGACTTGGCCAAGATCAGGCATTCTTAACCTGGGATGTAAAGATTTAAATAATCATATTCCAACATAATTGATACCCTCCTTAATATTAAGTATGTGATTCTATTAATTTAAAATCATTATTTTGATAAGGCCCATAAGTTCCATGAGGAGTCCATTGAATACACTTTCTCCCCAACACACACACACACACAAGCACACATTAAAATCATTAGTCTAAATCATCTGTAAGACTTCTTTCAGTTCTAACATTCTGCAACTCTAAGGATCATTCCAATGTTGGCACTATCATATTATTTTCAATATGGCCACATGTTGTTAATTTTCGTTTTAAAAAATGTTGCCTGTTTGTTTTAGTATCATATGTAGTCAATTGGAGGTCAACTGTCTATCTGTTCAGATATGTAGAGGGGATGACAAAAGTTCCACAATTTAAAATAATGAAAGAAAAACTCAGGAAACTTTGTCTTTCTCTTTCATTTTTTCTTTCTTTTAGAAAAAAAGTTAAATAATGATTAAAAATACAATATAATGAGATCATATCAACCAGAAATTCATTTGCCAATGCAAAAGTATCTGTGAATCAAGACCAGGTTAAGTGTTCAACTAATATAGACATTCATAATTTGTAACTTATACTTCTGCATTAAATACCTACATGCACACATACATTTATACACATATAAATGTGTTTGCAAAATTTTTGTCTTACTAACTTACTAACTGATGAAACTATGATGTCTCTTCTGCTCACTTATGTTTACCATTAATTTTGTCAAGATTCTGAGAACACTGGACTTGTGTCTACATGGAGAAACAGTTTGATTGTCGAAAATGAATTGAGACTAAACTCGGTGAACTGATAGGTTTGATGCGTGTGTGTGTGTGTGTGTGTGTGTGTGTGTGTGTGTGGTGAAGTTTCAGCTGAAAGGACATGCAACGATATAGAGGAGATCATTTGACTGCCCATTGAATAGCTTTATGGTCTGCTTTACAATGAAAGCATAAAAAAAAACTGATATAACAATACACAGGATCATAACAGAATCGATACTATTTTCACAAAGCCTCACTAAGAAACTTTTTTTATAACATCAACTAATGGGAAAAGATTAAAATCAGGTGATCAACGATACAGAAACATTAACTTCCAAAAACATTAGCCTGCTTAATGATACCATATTGTTGACCACATGTCACAAACATTGTTTCTTAGAAATTAACTGTCTGTCCATATAGCAGGAAGGACACAGTGCTGTGGGATACTGAAGTGGAAGAAGTTCTATCTAGACGGTGCATCATACAGCATGGAGTATATAAATAACCCTCAGGGGACATTCCTGCTTTACCAGGAATATGGAGGTGGGGTGGAGTAGGTGTGGGAAGTAAACTGGATTGAGTTGACAAGGGATTGCCCAAGCACTTCAATCAGGGACTGCTAGCCAGAGTCTGGAAGAGGGTATAGAAAAAATAAACCTATACATGTTGATAAGCAGAGAAACTTGTAAAGAAGGATTGTAGACAGAAAGGTCAAGTGGATTAAAAGGAATGCTTTGTGTTGCACTATATGTCATAATAAATCCTGGTCCTTTCACCCTTGGCATGTTCATTGTGATGTGTGTTAAGTGTTCACAATTGTCTGTCTTAATCTGAGTTAATAGCTTATGCTACTTCAGAACCTGGACTTCACATATATCCAAATAGAGTGAATGAGAGATTTTAAAACTCTCCTCTGCAGCTAATCTAGAGTTCCTTATCTAATTGTCCAAAGATGAGCTCATTCACCCCCTTCTGTTCCAAGGCAGTGGTCACTGGGACCTAAAATTGTCTCCATAACAATATTTTATTCAACTTTGTTTTCGTTTTTCTCGTTCTTTTTTACAAAACTAGGTAATACTATTAAATTGTATTTGTCTATATTTCTGGGCCTTAGACAGAGACCAATGACTTAATATTATATTATTAGTCATCTAGTAGCATCTCACTCATCTCTATTTATTTTGGAAGAATTGAGAAAAATGGTTATTGCATGACATAATTAAAAAGAGGACTATTCGTTTTACTGTTGATGGATGTCTGTCCATTTCTTCAAAGTTATTACTCTATTAGTGTTTACTTTTTTCCTATTTTTTTAATACGAGATTAAAAATGCCCGATTAATTTACTGTCAACATGACAATGAAATTGTCATGGAAGCCAGAGTCTGTGTCTATTTCGCCATGGTATGTGATGTATTCTTGGATCTTTTCTATCTCTGGCTACTTGTTTGTGCAACCCACTTTACCTGTGTCCTTTGCCTAATTTCTCAACATGAGTCTTTCAGGCTTTCTGCCACAGACCTGTTTGGACCAGTCCTCAGGGCTTGACACTCATAAAGAGTAAGCCAAGTTCAATTTCCTTAGTGAAGTGCTGGGGAGCAGGGAATAGGGAAGTCACTCACCTCCACAGACCGCACATATATAGGGACTCCAATGCAGAGGGGACAAGGACTTAAGAATCAAGATGATTCTTGAGCAAACAGAGATTTTTGGCAGATCCACCCATTTGGATAGAGACACCAGGAAAGTGTTGGAGCTGAGACCCAGGGTGCAACTGCCAAGTCCTTTGGTCTGGTCCTATGCTATGTGGACCAGTCCAATCTGTGGCAGTGCGTGACTCAACCAGACCTCACACAGCTGAACCAAGCTGGAAGCCTCTGCTGACGAATTCCTGGTTTTGACTTCACTTTCTCTGCCTGGTTCCTATTAGCTCTGTGGGTTTTCAGGCTTTTATAGCAATGCTCTGACTGCAGATCAGTGCTGCCCAAGACATCCAGGCTGCCAACAAGGTTGAAAACACACAAGACCTTTTTTAGTCATTCTTTAGGGCCTGGACACTCAATTATTTTAAAACTTTTCAATAAACCCTACAAGGTCTCTTGCCATATGTTTTATTCTTTTACTCATGCTCAGATTCCAGGATGATAGAAAGACATATGTTTATTTGTAAGCTCTGGCCTCCTTAATTTCATGCCAGTTAACATTGCATTTCAGTGTAACTATTCAATCAGGATCTGACTTTCACTTCTTTCCTAGCCTACTCCAAGAGTCAATGTGAATAAAGGCCTCCAGGAGGATTTGGAGTAGAGAAATGAAAGAAGTCCCCATACACATGCAGTTACTATTCTGTACATCCAAGGAGACACTGAGTATTTAAATATCCCCAATTTCCCCATCCAAAGAAAAGTTTGGAACATCTAGGTTTCTTGCATAGATAAGAGCTAGTTGTATCCATTAAGAAGAAAGAGATTCCTAGTCTCACCTCTTGTGCCCCTTCAGAATATTCTTATATACAACAATTTTGGTTGGACTCAACAGCAGTTGGGATGGCAGCTACAGTGGCAGTGGGAATGATCTATTAGGAGAGAAGTGAGAGGAATAGAGGGGAAAGAGGTCAGGAGAAAAAGATGATGAGAGGAGAGATGATGCTATTTTGGAATCTCCCAGACACACTAGAATGAAAATCATTTAATGAATCATTTGAGTCATATGCTTGAGGGGAAATCAATGTGGTAGAGGAAAAGAGAATTGCTTTAAAAATCAGAGAATCTGAATTCAAATTTCTAATCTTTCACTAGCTAGGTCTACAGCCTTGGGAACATCATGTAACCTCCAATATCCCAGTTCCCTTTTCTGTAAAATAGGGACATAACATTTGTTCCACTTTCCTCACAGCGTTTTTATGAGAAAAACATAGTACTTTGTAAGCTTAAATGTATTCTATAATTCAAGTTATTAGATTATTCCAACATACCATGGGTTCTGTAGCATCAAAACATATTAATTACTCAAGGATGTTTGAGCTACTTGAGAGGGGCCTTAAATATAGATATTTCCATTTGATAGATCTTAGATTATCTCAGTATAATCTGAGGAAATTCATACCAGTTTGTGTTCATTTATAAATTTGTACAAAATATACTAATTATATATTTTATATAAAATGTATACTACTATAATTTATAACCAATTTTTCTTATGTTACAATATCAATGAAAGTGTATCAATTTAAAGTATGCCAGGTGTTTCTTCTTCATAATAACCCTTTGAGTTTGTTAGTGCATTTTACAGATGAGGAAACTGAGGGTCAGAGAATTGAATTGATTTGAAGAGACAATGTAAACTCCTTGAGGATAAGGATAATCTCATTTTTGATTTTTTATTTTCAGTTTTTAGCACAATGCCTGACACACAGTAGGTGATTAAAAAAAGTTTTCTGATTATATGCTTGATTGTCCAGGATCAAATAGCTAGTACTTGGCAGTCCAGGCAGAACCAAGATTCAAACTTTGGTCTCCTGACTTCAAGGTAATTCTTGCTTTCTCTCTCACCTCTACCTTTTAGTATAGGCATTTGGAAAATGACTGTAAGTTTTGTCATCCTGTGGGGTGCCAAAAGTCACCTAGATACTCTGTGGTGATCTGGATTACAATCCATTTTGCCTTTCCTTCACTTTGAGAATAAATGTAAAACTGACTTCTCCGGATGCCAGATTTGTGTTCCTGTGTTAGGAAATTGTTTTTTCTTTTTTGCATCTGTGTGTACATTAAACAGCAAGAAGAAAGTCGTGAAACTCAAGGAGTTCCCCAAAAGTAAATCAATTTGCGGTTGAATGTGCTGCTGGATTTGTTTGCAAACCAAAGAGAGCGAAGAAGGCTTAAAAAAGATGCAGTTGGATGAGACTGCAAAGTTTTTGGAAAGTTCTTTGAACACATGTAAACATTATATGTGTAAGCAAATGTTTAACTTGCCTTTTTTACTTCTTCAAATTATATTATGAAATCAGACGTCTGTGACTTCTTAAGAATGTCAAATCAACGTTCTCCTTCAAAACAGATAATTGCACGGAGCTGCTTGCCTCGAGACTTGGGGAGCTTGGGTGGCTCCTTTTAGAGTTTCCAAATGATCAGACACTTAGGTTGTTTTAGCCCATCATTTCCATAATGCAGATAGTGGGGGGAGCCATCATCATCGACAGCCCCAGATGGATGGAGTGAGACAGACTTCATCCGGTAAAGGAAAAGAACACATGTCTAGGCCTTACTGAGTTTCTGCAACTTACTCAGATACCAGTGAGTATATATTGCTTTCATTCACTGCCCTTTGATCAGAGAGACCTGCATTTTAATCCATCCCAGGCAGAATCAGGGAAACTGTATTTGATCTGATAGCTGTATCAGCACTACTTTAATACTCTCCTCTCTGAGAACCAGGGTTGAAACATCTAGAATTAAACTGCCCTTCTGGTGCCAAAAGAGATTGAATTTACCAGATTAGTATTTATGAGTACTGCTAACATGTAGCAGAGGTCATCTGATAGGATAACTCTTATATTATTCCTATGAGAGTGCATCATTGTGGTTTGGAAGCAAAGATGTGGAAGATAGGCTGCAGTCGTCAATATCTCTCTCGCACACACAATTAGGATGTTATTAGGAGACACTTCTATTAATATTGAATTGAGGGCTGATAAGGGACTGTGGAAACATTATAATATATGCCACAGCAAAGATTGTCCCCCTAAAATCAACAGATCGTTACTATATGATATCCATATTATTCTGTTATCGATATTCCCAGCCACCTTGAATCTCATGTTCATTTCTGTTAATGTTAATGGAAGACACATTCAAGGAGAAAAAGAGTGCATCAAGTTTAATATGCAAGTTCCCCAGATTTTTTGAAGATCACTATAAAGCAGATGTTATTTCTTACACATGCAGTTAAATGAAAGGGTCATTGTTATCTGGAATTATCAAAAACAAACACATAGCATATTACATAGAATGTGATTTGCACAATCATGAATTGTTTAGTCACCGTTATTAGTCATTTCCTTTTTATTTCTGAAATGTTGCTTGAAACATAAGCACCTGCAAACTCACATTAAAGGAATAATAACAATCGAAATCTACTTACAGTTGAGAAATTACTAAACTGCAGCTGTCACTTTCCCTGAATTCAAGGCTATGTCTACATGGCAAAGAAACACCTGGGCACCTGTCATTAGTGAACAATTTAATGATCATCTTGGTATGCCTACATGGTACTAAAGCTATGATACTTACAAAAAAACCCATCCAGATATTACCTGATTTTTTGTTCCAATGCACGGGTTATGTAGACACAACTTTCAATCCATCAATAGAGGTGAAAAGTGAGAAAAATATTGGGTCATATTTAAGCTTGCCCTACCAGCTGTTCCCAGTAATCCAAATTTCCCAGGAATAGTAGCTATCAAAAAATTACTACTTTTATTATGATTATAGTTTTCCTTCACTAATACCTTTAGCAGTCATGAATCTCTATTTTATATTTATTTAATGCTAATAAATAGGGAATCACTGGAAAATAAGGGGTTTTTTGTGGTTTTATCTTTCAAGGAAATGCATTAATTAAAGGACTACTACTACCACTCTTTTTACTACTATCATTATAAGCAAACACAGTTCAGTGCTTAAGCGATCCATCATTTAATTCGTGTGGAAACCTCACCCCCACTCTAATACATATGATTCATCTCCAATTACTTAGTCAATAACATTGTAGAATTGATATGAACTAAAAATTCAGTATTTCATGATCAGCCTTCTTAGAACAACAATGGGAGCTGACAGTTATTTCTAATTTACCATTATTTAAACTTTATAGTTTACAAAATACTTTGTATATTTCACTTCATTTTGATCATCATGATAACCATGTGAGGAAGTTACTGTAAATATCATTAGCTGTGCTTATAAATGATGCTACTGTGGTTCAGAAAGGGAAAGAAATTTATTCCAGGTCATGGAACCAGGAATAGAACACAAAACATCTTAATCCATGACTAGTTATGCCAATTTCTTCTATAATAGATAATTTTCAGTTGTTGAATGCCTCTGCTCCTGGCCATCCATAGCTATAAAATGAAAATCATTCATTACTACTACAGAACTCCCTTAGTATTAATAACTATGTGATTTGGGTAAGTCAATTAATATCTCTGAGTCTCAGTTTCCAAATCTGCAAACAGTTTTAATTAAGAACCTACTATGTGCCAGGCACTGTGCTAGGTTCTGGAATTACAAATAAAAAGAATGAAACAACTCTTAATCTCAAGGAGTTTGCACTCTAAATGAATAATTCTTTTTTTTTTTAATTAATGATTTTCTTTTTTATTTATTTATTTATTGATTGATTGATTTATTTATTGATTTATTTATTTATTCAGCTTTTTACATTCATTTTCACAAATTTTTGGGTTCCAAATTTTCTCCCCTTTTCTCCCCTCCCCCCACCCCAATACCCCAAGCAATCTAATTTTCCCTATCTCCAATCTGTCCTCTCTTCTGTCATCCCTCCCTTCCCTTGTCTCTATCTTCTCTTTTCACCTGTAGGGCCAGATGACTTTCTATTCCTCATTAAGTGTATGTCTTCTTTCCTAGTTGCAACAACAATACTAAACAATTGTTCCTAAAACTTTGAGTTCCAAATTCTCCCCATCCCTCCCTCCCCACCCATTCCCTTTGGTACGGCAGGCAATTCATTATAGGCCATATCTGTGTAGCTTTGCAAATGACCTTACTGATAGTCGTGTTGTGTAAGACTAACCGAATTGCCATCCCTCCTAACCTGCCCCTCATTGTTTCTCTTCTGTCCTTTGATCCTGTCCCTCCCCAAGTGTTGACTTTCAATTACTCCCTCCTCCCTTTGCCCTCCCTTCCATCATCCCCCCCCAATATCTCCTTCTCCTCCGCTTTCTTATACTGTAAGATAGGTTTTCATACCAAAATGAGTGTGCATTTCACTCCTTCGTTTAGTCAAATGTGATGAGGGTAAACTTTTGTTTGTTTGTTTGTTTGTTTGTTTGTTTTTTTGTCAGCTCTCCTCTTTTTCCCTCCACTAAAAACATCTCCTACTTGCCTCTTAAATGACATATAGTTACCCCCTTCCATTTCCCCCTCTTTCCTCTCACTACATTTCTCACTCACCATTTACCTTAATTTCTTTTAAGGTATGGTCCCATCCTATTCAGTTCAATCTGTGCTCTCTGTCTCTGCATGTGAATGCATGTGTGTATGTGTGTGCATGCGTGTACATGTGTATGCGTGGTCCCACCAACCACCCAGACACTGAAAAGCTTCAAGAGTTAGAAATATTGTCCTTCCCTGTATGAATGCAAACAGTTCATTTCTGGTAAGTCCCTTAATACTTCTCCCTGCTGTTCACCTTTGCATGCTTCCTCTCATTCCCGTGTTTGAAAGTCAAATTTTCTTTTCAGCTCTGGTCTTTTCATCAAGAATGATTGAAAGTCCTCTGTTTCATTGAAAGACCATATTTTCCCCTGAAGTATTATACTCAGTTTAGCTGGGTAGGTGATTTTTGGTTTCAGTCCTAGTTCCTTTGCCCTCTGGAATATCCTATTCCACGCCCCTCGATCCCTCAATGTAGAAGCTGCTACATCTTGGGTTATCCTGATTGTATTTCCACAGTACTGGAACTGTTTCTTTCTAGCTGCCTGCAAGATTTTTTCCTTGAGCTGGGAGTTCTTTAATTTGGCCACAATGTTCCTAGGAGTTTCTCTTTTTGGATCTCTTTCAGGTGGTGATCGATGGATTCTTTCAATACTTATTTTGCCCTCCGGTCCCAGAATGTCAGGGCAGTTTTCCTCGACAATTTCATGCAAGACGATGTCTAGGCTCTTTCCTTGATCATGGCCTTCAGGTAGTCCCACAATTTTCAAGCTGTCTCTCCTCGATCCACTCTCCAGGTCAGTTGTTCCTCCCATGAGACACCTCACATTCTCTTCCATTTTATCGTTCCCTTGGTTTTGTTTGGTGATTTCTTGGTTTCTCATAAAGTCATTAGACTCCATCTGTTCCACTCCAACCTTGAGAGAACTATTAAATTCAGTGAGCTTTTGAGCCTCTCCTTCCATTTGGCTCATTCTGCTTTTGAATGCACTCTTCTCCCCATTGGCTTCTTGAACCTCTTCTGCCAATTGAGTGAGCCCATTTTTCAAGGTGTTAATTTCCTCAGTATTTTCTTGGGTCTCCTTTACCAAGATACTGACCTTTTTTTCATACTCTTCTTGCATCTTTGTCATTTCTCTTCCCAGTCCTTCCTCCACCCGTCCAACTTGCTTTTCAAAATCCTTTTTAAGCTCTTCCAAGGCCTGAGCCCACCCAACACCCCCCTGGGGTGTCTGGGGTACTGAGGCCCCGCCCTCCACATCCCTCCCTGATGGGAAAAATACGTTCTCATCCTCCCCATCAGATCCGAAGGTCGGGATCATTTACATTTGTTGGAAAAAACTCTCTAAAGTCTTATTTTTCTTCCCCTTTCTAGGCACCTTCCCAGCCAGTTACTTGACTTCCGAGATTCCTTTCCACCCCCGCCTGGATCCGCCCAGCTAGTGCTTGGCCTCTGAGATTCAAATGCGCTTTCCCGCAGCAAGCTTTAGTTCTGGCTCAGGGGTGGGGGCAGGGCCCTCAGGGGCTTTCTGCAGAGACTTTCAGGAATGGAGCGGGTGGGGGCGGGGTGGGGGGCCCCGCCTGCTGTGCTCAGCTCCCTTGGGGGTTTTATTCAGAGGCGTTCAGCAGTAGAGCAGGGTGGGGGCAGGGCCATCTCCCCTGCTCGGCTCCCTCAGGTTGGAAAGACCTTCAGTATTGAAGATCCTACCTGCTGCTGGGGGATTCCTGAGTCCCGGGCCGTTGCCGCCTCAGCCGCCCGCCCACGCCTCTGCCTCCGCTGCTTCCTGCCCCCGTCTCTGCTGCCGCCGCTTCCTCCCGAGGGGGCCCGAGTCACGGAGGCTTCGCTCCCCTCCCTTATCGCAGCCTTCTTTCTTACTGACCTGTAGCTTCTGTGGGCGGAGGGACTTTCCCGGCTGCCAGAGCTTCCCCCGGAGCTTTCCCCTCTGAAGTCTGCTCGGGTCAGCTTCTCTCAGGCCGCGGCCAGGAGTGGGGGTGGGGTCCGCTTTCCGGAGTGCGATGGACCCCGGGGACGGCTCTCCAGGGTTCAGTGGAACGGAAATCTCTTCCCCTATGTTTATGCACCCCCTGCATAGATTCAGAATTTATGGGGATCTCTTTTTACCTCAATTCCATGGGTTGTGGGCTCGGAGCTCGTAAATGTGCGTCCTTCTACTCCGCCATCTTGGCTCCGCCCCTAAATGAATAATTCTATAAGAATGCTAAGGTTATTTTCACCTCCAATTCCATGATCCTACAATTCTGTGTTTTATACTTTTGAACGTGGAAGGGGAAAAGGAGAGACTCCAAATTTTACCAGTTAAAATATGAATTATGGACTCTTTTTTTCCTTCAATGAGCTCCTAGAATTGAAATTTCAAAGTGATTGATCTACTTAAAGAGATTCTGCCCAAACTCCAAGACCAACAACATCTCTCCTGTCATCTGTACAATTGGTCCACACAATAAATCAAGAATCAATAGAATAACGTGACAAGACAAACTGAAGTCAGCCCTACAAGGCAGACAGCAGTGGGTGTATGCTGGGGTTTTTCCCTACTTGAAATAGGGCCCCCTCAGTCAGGGGCATGTTAATGAGAGAGACATTTTCTGGGTAATACATTCCAGTAGTCAGCTCTGGCTCACATTATTTCAAAGTAAATGTAGTTTGCCTCTCCACAAATATATCCTATTAAAAGGAAATAGAGACAGAGAAAGCGTAATAGTAGAAATTCATTACTATAGAATGCTACAGCTAGAAAGGACCTTCTAGTCACAGAATCATGGAACAATAGACTGGTAAGAACTTAAGAAGGCATTTATCCAATAACCTGTCACCTCTCAGAACAGGATGCTGAAGCCAGAGTAATTAACAAAAACAGGGTAACAGCTAACATTTACATAATGCTTCAAAGTTTTCAAAGTTCTTTATATATCTCATTTGATCCTTCCAAAGATAGAGATTCAGGAATAGACTGACCATTTATTCCCATGGATTATTTCTATTATATCATTATCCTTGAAGGGTCTTCAAAAATTGCTAAATGGAGAACTTCTTGAGTGATGAAATGTGGATTTGCTTCTCCCTCATTTCTTAAATTGGGCTTCTATCTATCCTCTGTGACCCCCAGAATACTGGTAAATTAATCAGTGTGAAATATGGGGGACCAATTCCCACAATCCAAAAGTCTAGGAAAGAGGCATAAAAAGGAAGTTAAAATAAAAGTATATGTAAATGTGAGTTTACATCCCTATTATCTGTCAAATCTTGTCATTTCCACTTTTACTTCATCTCTTGAATACATCCCTGTCTCTCTACTCATACAGCCACCACCCTAGTGCAAGCCCTCATCACCCCTCACCTAGACTATTGTGAAAGGTCTAATTTAGTCCCTACCTTGAGGTTCTCCCCATTTCAATCTTTCCTTTACTTAACTTCCCAAGTTATTTTCCTAAGCAGAGCTCTGACCATGTTACTGACCCTGTTGCCCCCAGATCAATGAGTTTCAGTGGCCTTTTCATATTTCCAGGATCCACTATGAACCCTTTGGTATTTAAAGCTAATGACCTGCCCCCTTCTCAATTTTCTTACCCTTCATTCCTCTCGCTACACTCTCTAATTGATCTATACTGTCCCATTTGCTATTCCTTTCACATCACACTCATCTACCTATTTCCAGACCTTGGCACTAGCTGGTCAGTATTACTGGAAGACTCTCCTTGCTCTGTCTCTCCTCTTCTTCAAGGCTCAAATCAAATATCACCTTCTACAAGAGACCCTCCCTACTCTTCTCTACTCCGTGCATTTCCTAAGAGATTACTTTCCATTGATTCTATAATGCACATGTATACCTGCATGTAGCCTTTGGGAATTTGTCCCCACCTCTTGTGAACTCTTTAGAAGTAGGAGTCATGATTGTGTTTTTTGTTTCTGTTTTTTTAATTCCATTTCCTTCTATCCCTAGAGCTTAGTATAGTGCTTGGCACATAGTAAGTGTCTAATAATTGCTATTGACTGACTGACTAATGAAGATAATAACAGCAATTTAGTTTCCTCGGTTTATAACTGTGACTCATATTTATATAGTCCTTTGTGAAGTACTTTCCTCATAACAAACGATGAGAGAATGAATGCTTGGAATAGTAAATTAACATGCTCTTGGCCACATGGCAAATAAGTGACAGAGCCAGATTGTTTTTTTAATTCAAGTCTCTTGAATATAAATCCTAAGATTTCCCTTCCATACCACACTACCTCTCTGATTTGAGCCTCAAATCTCATGTTTCCCCAAACTTATTAATAAGTATACCGTTCACATGTTGAGATAGTGGGACATAGTAGATAGAAGATTTGCATTCAGATCTGCATCAGACACAAACTGAGAATGTGACAGTTAACCTCTCAGTGCCCAAGGGAACATTCTAAGATTATAAGTTACAGATGAGTGGCTGATCTGCACCAGTGGTGTGAGTTTTCCACATGGAGAGTTCCTTTCAACTCTGAAAACATAAGTTCTCGATTTTAATAGACACACAGGCACATTTGTGTTTTTAAGACAAACAGACACTAACCAAAAGTGTATTCAGTTTGATCTGTCTTTCCTTCATGTTTATGAATAAAATATGTCTCTGTACACAACCCAAGAGCTGCAAAAATTGTTACTGAATTGAATTAAGCTAATTTAATTATCATTAACACTGGTGGCTTACAGTTTTGGAAATGGCAGCATGAACTGGTGGTTTTAGAGCTAGAAGACCAAATCCTGGGATTGCTATTTGCTACCTATGTGACCTTTAATGAGTGATTTCACTTCTCTAAGCCTCAGTTTCCTAAACTGTAAAATGAAAATTGAAATAAATCACCACCCCACACCAATTCTCAATTCTAAAACCCTAATTTTGGCCCTTTGGACTACTTGGTGAAAATCCTTTCTTTCTCTAGAATATTGCTGTAGGTTTTCCTTCCTCATTATTCTGTATTCTATAACTCAGATAGAAGTTCTGGAATTCTCCAGAGGAGAAAAATAAAAGGGAAGTTTTATTGTAAAGCACCCAGTATGAAAGGGGCAAATTTCCAAGAAGGCACAGGAGTCTGCCATGTAAATAAAAAATCCTCATTCGGACTTCTGAGAAAAAATGTAGATTACTTAACCATTCTCTCCCCCTGCCCTGCCATTTTTTTTCTTTTCAGAGTCATTGGCCCCTGTCATCCAAATACATATTTACACAAATCTTACAACACAGCTTGGTTACCCAGGACATTTTAATGACTTACATGAAGAATTAATATTGTAGATATAACAGAGATGGTCTGAAATACTGTGGATACGGGTCAACCATTCTCACTGTAGTTAACTAAAACAAAGCTATAGTTTGTTTCTGCTAAAATGATATTGCTCAATGGTTAATGTAATCATATTATGAGCACTTGTATTAAAATCATATGCAGGATGAAAATCAAGATGGGAGTAACAGTAAAAACAGAAGGATTTATGTGTGTAGTTATAATGGATACAGAACTGTAATTACTTGCCTTTTAGTGTGTGTGTGTGTGTGTGTGTGTACATACACACACACACTACCACCACCACTACCACAGATTTGAGAGATTGCATAGTACATGGCCAGATGTGCATGTGCATATCTAGGTATATTTAAAAGCTCCCATTCATCTCTGCCTTGAGATGCCCAGACAACTTCTTGGCCATGGCAGCTGCATGTTTGACAGCTATGGTCACCTCATACCAGACCTCACCTAGACCTGGGGCAAAGGCAAATCCAGTTTGATTGATTGGAATATCATGTATTCATTCATTAGTCCGGATTTTGTCAGACAAGAGCAGGCAAGTATCTTCTTGTAAGTAGATGGTTTTCCTGGTGTGGTCCTAGTTTTCCTGGTAGTTTGACTGCAATTTTATCTAGTTCTGTGGTAAGGATTAAGTAGATCAGGACTCTCAGATTTCTATATTAGACAGCATATTGTAAGTCAAACTCCTTCAAGTTTCCCCTCTCCTACCCCATGGAATTGGAGTTGTTTCTGAAAAAAAATTTCCTCTGTCTAGTCAGCCTGGGCTCTGACAGCAAGCAGATGAGCTATCCTGGTTTTCGAGCTCTTTTGCTCCATACAGAGTTCTGCAAAGCCAATCTGTTTTATCAACATCCTTCCTAATAAGAGAGGTGAATTGGAAAACAGTGGATTGAAGAGAGGCACTCCCTCCCCCCCTCTCTCTATACATAAACACACATGTGTATGTACATATGCATATAAAGACATACATATATGTATATACAACACACATTATATATACATATGTATCTATATGTATATATGTGTGTGTATGTTTACATACACTCACATGGGCATGGCATGTGTATATGCTTCCTGAACAAATTATAAGCAGGATGCTTGGTTTTTAGAGTTGAATTAACTTTATCTTTCAAGATTAGAATAATCTAGAATGATGTCAGAATGATATTAAAGATCATCTCTTCTAAGTCCCAAATTTGAGAGAGGAGAAAACTGAGACTCAGAAGGGTCAGGACATTTGACTGAAGTCACACAGGTAACAAATACCTAAACTAGAACTTGGACCTAGGTTCTTTAACATCCTAGGACCTTGCCCTTTAGAATATACTAGACTACCCTCCAAATCTCAGTAAAATATTTCAGCCAAAGGGACATAATAGATGGGGAAAAATATCTTCCATTATCTTTATTCTGGGGGGGATTTTTTTGTGCCCTCCCCCATATAGCCTCCCAATTTGTGGCTTGTTGTGATTTACTTCCCTAGGTCTGTTTTTGAACTGACAAACTTGTTTCAGGGCAGCTCCAATTGCAAAGGAATGCTTTTGTTCACTGTTTGTATGCTCAACATTTGAGGGAGGAGGCAAAGCATGAGAACACCCTGAAATATAGAGAACACTGGTGAGAAAATGTTTGGTTATTTCAAAAGCCTGTCATTTGTGATGCCTGGAAGCAAAACATGAAAAGTTGAATATATACCCTTTCAAAAGAGAAATGTACTTCCTATTTGTTCATGTTGGGGTTTGCTCTTCTGTGTATATGTATATATACATGTATATATGCTCCTGTTAGACTACAGAAAAAGTGAGGTAGAGAAGTTGTGTTGGATTTCTAATTAGAACATTAGCAATTGTGTATCCACCACTTATGTGGCAAGATTGTTGTAACATAAGAGCTTAGCAAACATCAACATATTATAAACGTGTAAATTATTAACATTGTTATTGTTATTATCTTTATTTCATCATATTCAATGAAGTTCAGATGTCTTGAGACAAGTTGTTATCCTACTATTTTTAATATTTAATATTCTATAGATTATTACACAGATAGATCAAATAACTGCTTGTTTTTTTAGTTGAATAAAAGTATCAGGCTATATGTTCATTTTCTGAAGTTCACTGAAAGCACCCTGGGTGCAGCTAATGCCAGTAGCAGAGAGAATAACTGAGTTGAAAAATAGTGAGCTCCTGATTTATAATTCTAGATATCGAGTTATATCTTGCTAGGTATTCAGAAGATGCTAAAGGTGATATTTTATTGTCGGGTTGTAATAATATGTTGACCAGCGTCTGTTGTTGTTTGTCCTTCATTTTCAAAGAGGACCAGTGCCATCATGGGGTGATGTCTTGACTTATGTGTGAATTAGATTTAAGTGAGGTAGCAATACAAATGCATCAGCCTCTCAAGCTCTATTTTAGACTCATCAAAGTCAAGTAGTCAGTCAAAAATTAAGATGATTGGCGATGGCCCTGGAAGCAGTAGATGACCTTGGTATCTGTGATATCTGACCAAGCTTTAAGTGTTCCACAGCGCCTTCATCAGTAATCTTCATGACCATTGGAACAAATTGTTCAAATCCTCCCATTCCACCAGACGAAATTAATGTTGACAGTAATCAACATGCCTCAAACTGGTGTCTGAGTTAGGGGGATGTTTAACCCAACTCTTTGTCTTGTGAGAGAATAATAATATGTGTTATTTGTTCAGTCATACTAATCATCATGTCACTTTGGCATAGGATCTATTTCTTTGACTCTTTTGAGCAGTTTCAGCATGTTGGTCCAGGAAGTGATATTGCTAGAGTCCAATTAACCAGTGTTTTAGGGTTCCTACAGTATCCTCTCAGCCACCATAATAGTCTCAGGTCACAAGAAGATTATGGTACTTATGATATATATATATATATATATATATATATATATATATATATATATATATATATACTGGCTATCATTGACTGTTGTTTGCTCTTTCCTATCACTCATCTTATATGAAAGAAATGAATGATAGATTTGAATTTGAGTGATGATGATGAAGATGATGATGATGATTCCTTTATTAAAGCTATATTCTGATGCTCTGTCTTGATGTGGAAATGACCCTGGATTCTTGAAACCTGTTTCACTAGAGTGTAAACTCCAGCAATCTTCAAGCTGGAGTGATCTCAAATCCTAGCCAGATGCAGTTCTGTGAATATCTTTTTCTTACTAGTCTAGTAGATTTTTGAAAGAGGGAAAAGTTTGGAGGAAGGGATGGCAAATCAATAAATTATTTACTGAGACACTGAATAATGACAGTCTTCATTGGGGAAACTAATCCCCACATAAATGAAAATAAAAGATCCTTGAAGTGTTAGTTTATATTAATAACATAACATTTATATTAATATAATTTTAATGAAATAAATATAATTAATACAACAGTCATTTCAATGGCTTCTTTTTTACCTCAGGATCAAAAAAAATCCTTTGTTTGACCTTTCAAGTCCTTTATAATTGGGCTCCTTCCTACCTTTTCAATTTTTTTATATCTATTCCTTTTCATGTATTCTGTAATCTAGTGACACTAGTTTCCTTGCTGTTTCTTACATGTAATATCCTATTGACCTACTCTGTACCTTTTCATGGGTTGTCCCCACCATGCCTGGAACATTCTCCCCCCTTCATCTTTGTCTCCTTGTTCTTCTGTATTCCTTCAGATTTCACCCGAAGTCCCACATTTTTTCCCAGTCCTTCTTAATGTTGGCACTTTCCCTCTCATATTACTTGCAATTTCCATATATCTTCTTTGCACATAGTTGTTTGCATAATGTCTCTCTTACTAGATGGTGAGCTCCTTTTGAGTGGGGCCTGTTTTTGGCCTTCCTTTGTAGCCCAAGCATTTAGTCCAATGCCTGGCATATAGTAGGTGCTTAGTAAATGCTTCTTTACCTGATTTTACTTTGTGTGAAGCGTATAAAAGTATCAATATTTACACTCTGTACCTCACATATTTGTTGTGAAGGAAACATTTTGTAAGAAATAAAACCTTATGGAAAAGTGAACAATTATTTGGTCATAATCTTCTTCTTCCCCCGCCCTCACCCCACCCCCCACCCCCCGCTTTGAGGAAGTAATTTACAATAATAGATGTTGAATTTCACTTTGGCAAATATAAATACTGCAAATTTACCTTGGGTTTCCATAATAAACACATTAACATGAGGGTATTTTACTTCCTTAATAAGTGTGATCTTTACAACTTTATAAATGGTTTTAATTAATGACTACATCAATATCAGAGGCTGCCAGATTGTATATTCTAACTTATTTGTATGTTTATGTGTGCATGTGGATAGTTGCACTATGTATTGTAAACACAGACAAATTTCATTTTTGCCTTATGTTTTAGTATTTTTCCTTTTTTATATTTCTTAGGTCTTTTCCTGAATTTTATTTTTAATAAAAATGATTTACTCTTTGGTTGTGATCATTTAGCAGAAGGGCAACACTTCTAAATTTTGAAATTTTGGCAACAGGTATTCTATTCTGTCATTCCAATTGATTTAAAATACCTTCCTTTGAGAAGCTCAAATGATCAGGGGCAACCTTTCCAGGTACTTCATAGTGAGTTACTGACCCATACTCACAGGTGAAATTATTGCTGTGCTAAAGTTCAAACTATAAGAACAAATGGAAAATTGGAAATACAGTCAGTGGCACCTTAATTAACAAATCTTCTGGAAAGAAAGCATAAACCTTTTCTGACCAACTTTTCTTGGACATAGAGGGTACTGAAAGACACTTTAGGCTGCCTTGGTCACTAAGGAGGTTGGATTAGTCACTGAAGAGGGAGATGACCAAAATCTCTGGATGTGAGTTTGCCTAAGAGTAGAAATAAATTTCTGGAGCTCATCTGGGAGGGGTGATGCTATCTAGGCACTTCTATCTTTGCCACACACCTTGCAGGCAAATGACCAATTTGAAAAAAACAAAGGTATCCTGATAAGGGCAGAAGGTCTGGGGGCATCATAAGGCTCCTAATGAGGGTTGGGGATGGAGAACAGGTACAATAAGGAGAGAATCAATATCCTAGGATATCATCTCCATGCCTCCCATAAACTTCAGTTTACCCCTCTGGAAAATGAGGCACTTGCACTAACTCAGGGATACACAGTGAGTATTGTACAATCTTTTATTCAAGTGATTAGCTTTAACAAATGAAGGGGTGATATGGTACAGTAAAATGCACACTGTATCTGGAGTCATGATCTGGGTTTAAGTCTTAGTTGTCACATGCTATTTATATGATGGTGGGCAACATAATTGACCTCTTGGGACTCACTTTCTACATCCTTATTTTAAGGGGGTTGGTCTAGTTGATTTCTGTGAAGGCTAAGATTTTCTGAAGAGAAAACATTTAAATAGTGAATAATAGATTGATGACAAAATCAAAAAGAACTAATTTGAGTTTGAGAACATTGGATCGGATGACCTTGAACAAATTAGATACACATCTAATGCTTAGTTCTAGCAAAATATCCTCTTCTTAGAATGCATTCTGTAATGGTGCTGCATTTTGAAGTTGGTTCTCTCTCTAGGTTTCAGAAGGTCTAGGAATTATCACTGATCTTGGATTCAGATTCTAACTCTGGCAGTTGCTAGCTGTGTGATTTCAGGCATGTCACTCTCTTTCTCTCTTCCCTCATTTATAAAACAGGAATAATAATTCTTGTACTAACTGTACTCTACAATGACATTGGGAAGAAAACACTTGTTCTGTAAATCTCCAGCAGTAATATAAGCATGAGCTCATAATATTCTTTGCTCCTATATACCTTGCTCAGAATGGGCTCATCCTCCACATAGTTGTTGTGTTGATTTTTTCTGGATAAAAGGAAATAATACACGAACATTTTGCTGGAAAGTAGAGGTTTGGGCAGCTCAGACAAACCTAAAGGAAAAAGTCTCTCCCTTTGGTAAAGCATAACTAGTCTATGCAATGATCAGCATAACATCCCGCATAAAAGACACACCGAAGGCAATCATGAATAAAAGCAAAACTGTCAGAGCAATGGCTCTACCTGCCACTTATCAAGGATAAAACTGTTGTTTTCATTATATTCAGAAGTCAGCCTGTGAAGTACCTCTTCATTTTCAAACTTCCCATTGTCTTGGGCCTGTCATTTACCTAAAGATTTTTTCAGGGAACAGATGGTGGTATGGATGACCTCATTACTTCCAAAGCAAACTCTCAGCTAAGATTTCTTATCAGAAGTACCACCTCTGTAAAGACACAAACAGGGCCAAGAAGAATAATCTAGAATTAAAATAAGGTGTTCAGAGAGAAAGTCAGGGTGAAATCAAGGAGGAGAAGGGAAAATTCTTGCATTGAGAGGATTGCTCTTCAAAGGAAGAATATTTTGTGGATAGTCTTACTCACAAAGTCATGTGACTTCTGAAAGCTAAAACTGTAAAGAAACTTAAAATCACAGTGTTCCAAGATGGGAGGGACCTTAGAGGCTATCTCATCCAAACCCAGTCTGCAGCATGAATTCCTTTCACCCCTTTGTTGAGGTGGCAAAATGTTGTGGGATATGGCCCAGAATTAAAGCAGAAAGAACTAAGTTCTAGTTTCAGTGATGATCTCTCAGTTTTCTTATTCATAAAATGTGGGTTTTGGATCAGAAAGTACCTCTAAAATTTCCAAATTTTAGAATTGTAAAAACAATTATTTTTTTTTATTTAATGAATTTATTAAACTTTTTCCATTCATTTCCACAAAATTTTGGGTTCCAAATTTTCTCCCCATTTGTCCCCTCCCCCCACCCAATACACCGAGCATTCTAATTTCCACTATCACCAATCTGCCCTCTCTTCTATCATCACTCCCTTCCCTTGACCCCATCTTCTCTTTTGTCCTGTAGGGCCAGATAACTTTCTATTCCCCATTACCTGTATTTCTTATTTCCTAGTAGTAAGAACAATACTCAACAGTTGTTCCTAAAACTTTTGATTTCCAACTTCTAACCATCCCTCCCTCCACACCCATTACCTTTGGGAAGGCAGGCAATTCAATATGGGCCCTATCTGTGTAGTTTTGCAAATGACTTCCATAATAGTCGTGTTGTGTAAGACTAACTATATTTCCCTCCATCCTATCCTGCCCCCCATTGTTACTATTCTCTCTTTTGATCCTGTCCCACCCCGAGTGTTGACTTCCAATTGCTCCCTCCTCCCACTGCCCTCCTTTCCATCATCCTCCCCACCCGGCTTATCTCCTTCTCCCCCACTTTCCTGTATTGTAAGATAGGTTTTCTTACCAAAATGAGTGTGCATTTTATTCATTCCTTCAGTCAAATGTGATGAGAGTAAACTTCATGTTTTTCTCTCAGCTCTCCTCTTTTCCCCTCCACTAAAAAGTCTCCTGCTTGTCTCTTCTATGAGAGATAATTTGGCCCATTCCATTTTACCCTGACTCCTCCCAATACATTTCTCTCTCTCTTTCTACCTTAATTTTTTTAAGATATGATCCCATCCTATTCAATTCACTCTGTGCTCTCTGTCTCTGTGTGTATGCATGTGTGTGTGTGCGCGTACATGTGTGTGTGTGTGTGTGTGTGTGTGTGTAATCCCACCAACTACCCAGATACTGAAACGTTTTAAGAGTTACAAATATTGTCTTTCCACGTGGAATGTAAACAGTTCACCTTTAGTAAGTCCCTTATGACTTCTCTTTGCTGTTTACTTTTTCATGCTTCTTCTCATTCTTGTGTTTGAAAGTCAAATTTTCTTTTCAACTCTGGTCTTTTCATCAAGAATGCTTGAAAGTCCTCTATTTCATTGAAAGACCATTTTTCCCCTAACGTATTATACTCAGTTTTGCTGGGTAGGTGAGTCTTGGTTTTAGTCCTAGTTCCTTTGACTTCTGGAATATCCTATTCCACATTCTTCGATCCCTTAATGTAGAAGCTGCTAGATCTTGTGTTATCTTGATGGTATTTCCACAATCCTGGAATTATTTCTTTCTAACTGCTTGCAAGATTTTCTCCTTGACCTGGGAATTCTGGAATTTTGCCACAATGTTCCTAGGAGTTTCTCTTTTTGGATCTCTATCAGGTGGTGATTGATGGATTCCTTCAATGCTTATTTTGCCCTCTGGTTCTAGAATGTCAGGGCAGTTTTCCTTGATAATTTCATGAAAGTTGTTGTCTAGGCTCTTTTTTTGATCATGGATGTCAGGTAGTCCCATAATTTTTAAATTGTCTCTCCTGGATCTATTTTCCAGATCAGTTGTTTTTCCAATGAGATATTTCACATTCTCTTCCATTTTTTCATTCTTTTGGTTTTGTTTTGTGATTTCTTGGTTTCTCAGAAAGTCATTAGCCTCCATCTGTTCCATTCTAATTTTGAGAGAACTATTCTCTTCAGTGAGCTTTTGAACCTCCTTTTCCATTTGGCTAATTCTGCTTTTGAAAGCATTCTTCTCCTTATTGGCTTTTTGAACCTCTTTTGCCAATTGAGTGAACCTATTTTTCAAGGTGTTATTTTCTTCAGCATTTTTTTGGGTCTCCTTTACCAAGGTATTGATCCGTTTTTCATACTTTTCTTGCATCTCTCTAATTTCTCTTCCCAGTTTTTCCTCCACCTGTCTAACTTGATTTTCAAAATTTTTTTTGAGCTCTTCCATGGCCTGAACCCATTGGATATCTATTTTGGATGTTCAGGATACAGCGGCCGTGAATTCTATGTCTTTCCCTGATGGTAAGCATTGTTTTTCCTGGTCAGAAATGAAGGGAGGAAACATCTGTTCACCAAGAAAGTACCCTTCTATGGTCTTATTCTTTTTCCCTTTTCTGGGCATTTTCCCAGCCATTTACTTGACTTCTGAGATTCCTCTTCACCACTGCCTCACTAGTGCTTGGGGTCTGAGATTCAAGTACTGCTTCCCAGACTCAGGGCTTTCAGCGGGGGATGGGTCTGCTATTCAGTGTGAGAGATTTAGTTCAGGTTCTCAGGTGGGGGCAGGGCCGCCTCCCAGGCTCAGTTCCCTCAGGAGGTTTATGTGGAGATCTTCAGTAATGGATCTGAGGTCCTGTGTCGTCTCTCTCTCCCCTCCACAACTCCCCCCCACTTCCCCCAAAATGTAAGCTTTCCTTGAGGGCAGAGACAGTCTTTCTTCTTATGAATTGTATCCTCAGTGCTTAGAAGAGTGCCTGGCATGAAGTAGACACTTTAAAAATGTTTATTGGATTGGATTAGATCTATACATGCATATATATACATACATACATACATATATATATATATATATATATATGTGTGTGTGTGTGTGTGTGTATGTAAGTGTGTATATATATATATACATATATGAATACACAAGAAAGTGATATAATGGTATTGTATTTTTTTTTACATTCAAAAACAGGTTATTCACATTAGGTTAGCAATACTAAGAACAAGAGTTAACTCTTTTTAGTCAAAGATTGACTTATAAGGAAGAGGGGAAAGGAATATACTATACTAAAGACAGGAAGACAAGATCCTTCCATCTGTACCTGTTTCAGGGCGTTTGATTGTGATGTCTGAGTCTTTGTCCAGGACACAATAAGAAGTCAGAAATTTATATGAAGTTCATATAACTATATAGGTGTATGTACACACATACATACACATATTCAAATGCAAAAGAGTACCAAAATATAACCATATACAATAACACATACTAAATTGAAGTAGCTAGTATATGTTCAACATGTATGTGTATTATGCATTCTCTCTAGGCTCAGTTCAGCTAGGTTTTAGTTTCTTTCATTTTTGCTGTTCCTTGAGAAAAAACAGCACATAAGCAAATGTGAAATTTACGTTATGCTCATTGGAACAAATGTGTATTTGTAAAACAATTATTATAGTGGATTAACTAATTTCATTTTACTATACCTGAATGACAAAAATTGCTTCTTTTCCTTATTGCATTGAACCTTACCCACACATTCTCTGTCTTCCTTTTTTTTAGTTACAAGATTTTGTCAAGTGAGATTACCTTAACTAGCAATTCTGCTGCTTCATCACCACCATCACCCCATTTTTTAGACCTACCCTGTTTCTCTTGAATAAACTGCACCCAGCCAGAGCTCTATGCCTCACAATCTGTTAATCCCAACAAATCTCAGTGTTCCATATGAAACCAAATTTTCTTCCTCCAATTAGTATCTCTCTTTCTACAATCTCTAGTTGCTTATATGAAGTGATGCAGGCTAAAGACAACAAAGTAAAAATAATATATATGCTGAGTAATACTATAATAATACAGGTAAAGGCACTGAATTTTAGAGACTAGGTATATATAAGAAAGCAGTTAAGAAAAGAGTTATGAATGTCACTCTAAAGACAAGGACATAACCACATCTCTGGAGGATACATTGGGCCCTGGCCATAGGTTCAATAATTTTAAAGCCTGGCAGGAGAAAGAAAGGGATTGCTGATTCAGATAACAGACTTCATTCTTCCTTGGCACCTAGGTTATGTCAGACTCTTGGTCATTCATCCAATTTTTTTGATGCAGGAACTGGGGTTGGCCCACAGAGAAAGAAAGTGAGAGGAAAGGGGGCCAGTGTTTTGTAGGGAAGTCTGTGAACTGTTAATGCATCTGATTTTCCCAGCTATGAAGTCATAGGCAGGGGGTGCCAGTTAGTGAGGCTATGTGGGAGATGGAAGTTTCCTACAAAGAATACTTCATATTCTCTGGAAGAGACTCCAGAGAAAGGACAATATAGGACATTTTTAAGCATGAAAGGTGAAGCAGATATCTCCAGACCCCCTATTGCAAAAATGGCTAGGCCTATAATAGAAGTTGTTTTGGATTGTTGCTAGTCTAAAATGTAAACTTATTACCTTCACATTTAAAGTCTCCCACAATCTAGTTCAATCAATTTTTTGTAACGTTTTACATTATTCTTTCATGTAACCTATGTTCTAGACAGACAAATTAGAGTTGAAACTCCATATGCCATTTCCCACCTCAGTGTATTAGAACAGAATGCCCTTCCCTCCCATCTCCACCTATCAAAATTCTATCAGAAGTATTCTTTCTTTACTGTATTTAGTAGGTGGCATCCTTTTATGACACCTTTCCTGACTGTCCCTGATAAAAACGTTCTTTTCTTGCTTAAGTTTTCCTACTATGGTTTGTCTAAATCAGTCCTTTGACCTATGTTTTGAAAAAATACTTTTTCTGTGCCCCAGTCATTCTGTCTGCCCCATCACTCAGTAGTCTATAAGCTCATCAAGGGAAGGGTATTTGTTACTTTTTATCTTTATGTCCTTAGTCCCATTTTTTCCTTGTGTAAACACTTAAGAAATATCTGTTGAATTGTTGGAGAAAGTACCCACATCAATGCAAAGCAGTCATGCAGTACAGTATAGATATGAATCACAAGACTGATAACTCCTGTCCATGTGACCTAGTATACTTTTGTTCTCTGTTCTATTATTTCTTCATTTACAAAAAGAATATTGAATGAAATGATTTCTAAGCCCTTTCTAACTCCAGTCTATGATCAGCAATGCTTTGAAATGAATACTCTTCTCAGCCTCTACTTTACCATACAAACCTGACCAGAGAGAGTTGTTTAGCCCTGGGACCTATTTAATCCTTAATGTTTATGCTGAAATGATGGACTCCTCTTCCAGTCAAATGCTCTATACTAAGATTGCCAACTCATTTCACATAAGCTCCCATTCTTCCTTCAGATAGTGGAAAACTTTAAGTTATTACCAACCTGGGCCAGTTCCAACTGGTGCCCCAGAGAGGAGAGACTTCTGATCCCATTACCATTCTTCTAAGCCAGCCAGCTTCCCCCTCCTTTTCCCCAACCCCCCAGGATTAGGATTTATAAACATCCATGAGTCCTCAGGGGTAATATACCAAGGGGCCTTCCCATTGATTCCAGATGGAGAAGGGCCTTGTTTTGAGAAATCAGCAATAACTTTCTCTTTTAAGGGAAAAAAAGTCCCCCCCTCTACCCTGTGGTAATTTCTTTTCTGCTCCTAAAAAAACCCAGAATTTTTAGAGGACAAGTGGAGATGACAGAAAAGCACTCATAATTTGCTGCATTGGACACTTCAGAAGAGAACTTCGCTAGCATATGAAAGGAGGCAAGAGATGGAACAGCACTCTGGTGGTTACCAGTGAAAATCTGACATTACTGAGAGAGTGCCAATAAACAACCAAGTGGCAATCTTTTTATGGAAACAGCACACTCTCCAAGACAGGCTTTAGTTCACTTAATTTTCTCCAATGGGTTACACAGAGGAGCTTGCCTCTTGTCTCTACATGGGCTCTTTGAAACCCCAGCTGACTCTGATACGATGCTGTTCCTTTTAAGAAGAAGCCAACAGTCCATATGCTAGAAAGTTCCAGCACATTTTCCTGTTTCCAATAGACCAGCTTCTTAGTGGTAATCAAATTCTGAGAAGTAAGCATTTAGGTCATTGGCTAATAATATTATTAAAGATTGATATATTACAGTTTGTTTTTTTCCCCATTTTTAGAACTGATACACATACATGTGCACGTGCGTGCATGCACGCACACACACACATACACACACACACACACACACACACACACACACCCCTTTTGAACCACTGGACGAATAATTCTAATTTCAATTTCCCTTTACCAATGCAGGTGAGCACATTCTCTTTAACTTGCAGTGTTAGAGAATTGCCTATAGCACTGAAAAGTTCAGTCAAGTCAACCAACATTTTAAAGTGCCCACTATGTCAGGCGCTATCCTGAGGTTAAGTGACATTCTTGGCTCAAACAGCCAGTATGTCACAAGTAGGACATAAACTTGTTTTTCTGACCCCAAGCCCAGTTCTTTATTTTCTACACCACTCTACATCTAGAATGGGAAATCATGTCAAAAATCTTCTTTATGGGAAAGTTGCAGGAGAGTAAAATATCAAATCTGGAAAGGGACTTTAGGGCACAGAATACTAAAGAGGATGCATCCTTAGAATCATAGAACACAGAAGAGTGGCAGGGACAGCCATCTTAAGCCTGGGTCCAACATTTACTAGCTGTGTGAATCATTATAAGCCTCATCTTTATCAAGTGTAAAATGAAGATATTACTTTCAAAACACCTAGCCCAGTAACCATTAATCAAGTACCCAATCCCTTATGATTTCTCTTTTCTGTTTACCTTTTCATGCTTCTCTTGATTCATGTGTTTGAAAGTCAAATTTTCTTTTCAGCTCTGGTCTTTTCATTAAGAATGTTTGAAAGTCCTCGATTTCATTGAAAGACCATTTTTTTCCCCTGAAGTATTATACTCAGTTTTGCTGGGTAGGCGATTTTTGGTATTAGTCCTAGTTCCTTTGACTTTTGGAATATCATATTCCATGCCCCTTCGATTCCTTAATATAGAAGTTGCTAGATCTTGCGTTATCTTGATTGTATTTCAACAATACTCAAATTGTTTCTTTCAAGCTACTTGCAATATTTTCTCCTTGACCAGGGAACTCTAGAATTTGACCACAATGTTCTTACGAGTTTCTCCTTTTGGATCTCTTTCAGGTGGTGATTGGTAGATTCTTTCAATATTTATTTTGGCCCCTTGTTCTAGAATATCAGGACAGTTTTTCTTGATAATTTCATGAAAGATGATGTCTAGGCTCTTTTTTTGATCATGGCTTTCAAGTAGTCCAATAATTCTTAAATTGTCTCTCCTGGATCTATTTTCCTGGTCAGTTGTTTTTCCAATGAGATATTTCACATTCTCTTCCATTTTTTCATTCTTTTGGCTTTGTTTTGTGATTTCTTGGTTTCTCATAAAGTCATTAGCCTCCATCGGTTCCATTCTAATTTTGAAAGTACTATTTTCTTCAGTGAGCTTTTGAATATCCTTTTCCATTTGGCTAATTCTGCTTTTTAAAGCCTTCCTCTCTTCATTGGCTTTTTGAACTTCTTTTTCTAATTGAGTTAGCCTACTTTTAAAGGTGTTATATTCTTCAGCATTTTTGGGGGTCTCCTTTAGCAAGTTGTTGACTGGCTTTTCATGCTTTTCTTGCATTTCTCTCATTTCTCTTCCCAATTTTTCCTCCACCTCTCTTACTTGATTTTCCAAATCCTTTTTGAGCTCTTCCATGGCCTGAGCCCATTGAATATTTATTCTGGATGTTTCCGATACAGAAGCCTTCGCTTTTATGTCTTTCCCTGATGGTAAGCATTGTTCTTCCTCATCCAAAAGGATGGGGGAAAATATCTGTTCACCAAGAAAGTAACCTTTTATAGACTTACTTTTTTTCACTTTTGGGTATTTTCCCAACCAGTAACTTGACTTTTGGGTACTTTGTCAAGAGTAGGGTATACTCTGGGTATCTGTAAGATCTCAGTTCCTCCAAGGTGGCACAATCAAATGTGTACACTGGTCTGGGAGCAACCAAAAATTTTTGTGCTCAGAATCTGAGTATTAGAGTTTCCTCTGCACAGCTTCCTGGCCTCCAGTTCCACCAAGCCAGCACAGAGGGGTAAGATTCACTTAAGCTTTGGGGGCAGAGCCTCCATTCAGTGTGAGATAAAGATCACCTGCTCAAATCCCCCATGAATATTAGGTAGGGTCAGGGATGCTACACAGGGCTGAGGCAAGAATCAGCTGCTCAGTGCCCCCAGGGGTTTTATTATCCAGCAATGGATGCAGGCTGCTGGAGGGGCTGCTGTGCAAGCTGCTGCCACCCACCAGATGCAGCCTCTGCCTTTGGTCAGCTGAAAAAACCCTCTCACTGACCCTTGGCACCTGTGGGTTGAGGGATCTGGGAACCACTGCTACTGTGGGTGGGGATTTCATCCCTGAGGCCTGCTCACATCCTCTTCCCACAGCCATGCCATATAGCCAAGGCAGGGCTGGGCTCCACTCCCTTTGTTGTGACACACATTTCCCGTTGGCCTTTCAGGTCACCCTGGGCTGGGAATCTCCTCCATTCTGTTGTTCTGCAGCTTCTGCTGAGAGTCTTTCTTTACAGGTATTTTATGGGCTGTGGGGGAAGAGCTAGTGTATGTGGGTCTTTCTACTCTGCCATCTTGGCTCCGCCCCCTCAGTTTTCAGATAACACATATATATATATATATATATATATACTTTGCTTGAGATACATAATTGTGTGAAAACTTCTTGCACCAGTCTTCAAATCTGACTATGTTTCTCTGATTGATTGATTGATATAGGATCAACCCAGTGCTCCAAAAGACATTTTTTGGTACTCAAAAGTTTTTGTGGTTACCAATATACACTTGGGTCATTTGTCTGTTCTCCCTTTTACTTGCTCTACCTTTACCCCTCCCCTTTTCCATGTGTACACTTTTATTGTTGTTTTTTTCTTTTTGTATGTTTGTATATGTGCATGTGTGTGTATGTTAATTTTCAATCATATATAAGGATCAGAGCACTTATAAACTTTTTTTATGGTCATATAACTAGAAAATATCTGAAGTAGGATTCAAATTCAGGACTTCCTGGATCCAGGTCCACCACTCTATTTGCATTCCTTGATGAATTTACAGTCTCTGTTTCAACACTTCCACTGATGAGAAACTTGCTAAAGCTGAAACAGCCCATTCTACTTCTACAGAAGTTAGGTGGCACGATGGATACAGTGCTAGACCTGGAGCCAGGATGACTTGAGTTCAAATCCAGCCTCATTTCTTTACTAGCTATGTGACCTTGAGCAAGTCATTTAACTTCTGTTTGCCTCAATTTCCTCAACTGTAAAATAGGGATAATCATAGCACCCAGATTACATGGTTGTTGTGAGAATTAAATGAGATAATATGGTTAAGGGCTCATAGATTCCTATATAAAGACTTTGAGGAAGGCCAGGAATTTTAAGGGGAGGAGATAAAATGGTGGGGCATTCCAACTGTGGGGGATAACTTTGTACAAAGACAGGAAGAAAAGTATCAAACATCCTCCCATCTCCCTGAACTGTTGTGATAATTAGGAAATTCTTTTTCATATTCACTTAAAATCAATCACTATTCTACATCTATCCTCTGCATCTTATTCTGCCAAGCTTCATATGGGGGAGATAAGGAGAAAAAATTGGAATCCTGTCTCCAGTATTAAAAAAGAAAGAAAGAAAAAAAGAAAAGAAGTCTCAACATGTATTATATTTCTGAAATTTAGCTAATGCAAAAAGATATTAATACATGTCAAGTTGTCAACTCTAAAGTATTCAAATGTCCTGTAACCCTCTGATGAGGAAGGATATTTGTCTTTTAAATCCTGACTTAGATCGAGATAAAGTAAACTTTTCTTTTAACTAATGGATGGAGACAAGCTTTAGCAAGTCATGATGCCACTTTCTATTGTCCAATACAGCATAATCCTTCCTTTTCCTGACATTTTGGCTCTTACCTCCTACAACTTGTTAGTAAGACAAGAGAAAGAATCTCTGAAATATAATAAAAATAGAGAAGAAATATAATATATTATATTATAATATATAAATATATAATACATTATATTACATATATCATAATATCATATATATTATAATATAATATAACAATATAAATAATATAAAAATATAATAAAAATAGAGAAGAAATATAATAAAAATAGAGAGGGAGGAAATGAGGGGAAAAGACAGGAGGAGGAAAGGAAAGAGGAAAGAAGGAGGAAGAAAAAAGTGAGAGAGAAAGAATATGCAGTTAGTATACCTCTACTTGGTAATTTTCAAGTAATATAGCTCTCCAAGAATTGTTATGTGAAATTTTGCCTCACTAACACTTGCATGATACAAGAAAGCTCCTATCAGGGGATTTAATTAATGTTTGCCCAGATGGGGAAACTGAACTTCAGAGTGAAGAAATTAAGGAGGTCATATAAGTAGGTAGAGGCAGGATCAGAATTGGGGATATTACCTGTTACTCCTCTGATCCAGAGCAACACTTTCCCCAGCAGCTTCCAGGCTACATGTGGCCCTCTAGGGCACAGCATTTGGCTGAGTCCAAACCTCACAGAATAAATCCTTGAATTCAGGCAAAGGGCCACATGTAGTCCCGAGCTGCAGGTTCCCCATCCCTGGATTACAGCATGTATGTAGCTGATTGGTCAGCTAAGTATAATAAGCTAGCAGTTCAGTAGTTAGGCACACCTTAGTATCCTTCAACATTCATGGCAGATGTGGAAGTCAAGAAACTGTGCCTGGTTGAATGAATAAGTATTTATTAAGAGCATACAATGTGCCAAACACATTGTTAGTGCTGGAGAAACAAACAGAAAAAGCAGAAGTGAAGATTCCCAACATCCACTGGTAAAGAGTAGAAGAATAGGTAGGAAACAACGAATAAAATAAATTTAAGCTTTGGGGCACAGTGAAAGACCAGAATTTTAAAGTGTGCAGCAGTGGAATGGATGACAAGGACAGAGGTCCTTAGGTTCATAAGTAGATCAGATAAGGCATAAAGGTAGGATAGGTCATAAGCATAAGTGATATTCCACCTAGAGGAATGAAGTTGTTGATTCCCATGACTACAAAGTCAAGTAGCCTGGGAAAAAAGAAAAAAGAGAGAAAAAGGTTGGTTCATGGAAAGGTGCTTCCTGAAGTAGCAAGGGGCAGAATGGGAGAGGATATGGGTGAGAAGGGAAGACCTCTAGATTGCTGTTGTGCTGGAAGATTCTGTATGCTTTCTAATTATTTATTCTCCAATACTGTATCCTCACTGTACTTTCTATATTCTTATTAAGTAAACTTCCTTTTAAAAAAGAGCAAAATAAAAAAAAAAAACACATTTCATTCCATTCCATTCTTAAACATGAATGCCCAGATGGCTTGAGTCATACATGGTCAAAAATATTTGGCATTAGTTGAAATGGACTGAATTAGATTGACTTCATAGTTGAATTCATAATTGAATCAAACATCAATCTACCATCAAACATTTATGTAGCCCCCACAATTTTCTGGTCACTGTACTAATTCTTGGAGATAAAAGTAAAAAAGAATGAAAATATTATATTTGCAAGGAGACTATATTTTCACTGGAGATGAGGAAAGGGCAATGCAGAAAAGAGGGGAAACTTAGGTAACTGGAAACTTTTATATGAAGAAATTGTTTCAGGTCATGTTTCTGGACACAAAACTTTAATCTTATCAATGTATCAAAGAAGTGACACCAGTGACTTTGAGAGGTTTGGAATTAACCTACCTGCAATCAGTCAGCAGCTAAATACAAATGTGAATGTGCTATGGATCTTTAAGAACAATGACCCTAAGTTGATGGACATTGGATAATAGTACTGGTTGAATAACCTTGTATTTGATAGTGATTTTGATCTCCAGGCTCACCAGCTGTCATAGGTATGAGTCTTCTCTAAATGTTACAGTATCAAGATTGCCCAGGAACTATGCTAAATAGACTGTTTGAGAGTTGTTTTTTTTTTTTTATTTTTTCCCCCATAAATCTTTTAGGAGACAATAACTGTGCCACATGGATTTGGTTATGGATCTTCAGAGCAAGATACAGGAAGAAACATTTGAAAGGACAATATTTTAGGTTTCCTAGGACCTTATAGAATTTTCCAGAGATAGGGATATAGACAAATGTAGAAAATATATTCCAGTTAATTTACTAAGGAAGGGGAAGCAGGGAAACAGTATCTGCATCAGTTTAAAGAAACAGCTTATGCTTTTGCTCTGGAACTGTGAATTATATTGTTCTTTCTTGCTGGGACTTCCCTTGAAAAAGAGTGAGGGACTCTGACAAAGTATACTCTCTAGGACAGGATTCAGGCATTCTCCCTAACTCCAGCACAGAAGGTGACTCCTCATAAAAGGCAGTTAAAGCACATACATTGCTGCAGATGAGTTTCTGACCGGCCTTTGGTCTCTTTTTTTGATTGTAGATGAACAAGCAGTGGTCTTAAAGTGGATATTCCTATCCTTGGTAGATGGGAATACCCATAATCTCTGATAGTGCCCTTGGAAATGGCAGGTATAATACTCTGGCCCCAGAAGTTGTGGAGTAGGAAATGGTGAGAGCTTTAGCAACAGTGGAGTGGACAATGGCAAAGGATCCAACAGAATGGATTGTGGCAGGCTTACAGTGGGTCCTGTATTTATGAAAATCTGGAACCAACTGTTTGTAATGGCAAGTAAAATATGATCTTTTGCTGTTTTTCTGTTAGTATAATCAAGAATTATAATGCTTCTATTTGAATGTGACTGAGGATGATCTTTTCCACCCATTGATGGGCCTGCCCATTGTTTAAAGGAGTTGTTTTGTAGGAGGGTCCCAAGTATCATTTGTTTTTTTCTGTTGAGGCACTGGGTCAGAGGGTTATGCCCTCTGGCTTAAAAAAGTATATAAATAATGTGAAGATGAGCTTTTACTTTGGGGCTTAGTTTTGGTAAGAAGGTTTGAGTGCCAGAGGAGGACTCTGGGAAGCCACTAAGGAGTCCCCCCTGGCTTTGAGAAACCAGATATTGTGCTTCCCTCTCTGGTAATTATGGTCGGACAGCTGTTTGTCTATTGAATTATGATCAGACAGGGGAAGCCATGTCTGTTGATTACTTTGAGATTCAGGGTGTTGACTCCTCTGAACTAGGTGAATGATATATGTGCTTGATGAAAGTGATTGTTAACCCCTCAGAAGTTGCCTTTCCTTTTATGAATGCATATCTAAGAACTTGTGATAGCAGCCCCCCTTCCCTCTCCATGTGTGTTGGGGCACTTACTGATACACTGCTCCACATTATGACCATCATAATACCTGTTTATTGCATGAGTACTATTTAGAAAAGGTATAAAGGACCTTAAGTAGAATCCATTTGTTAGGAATTTCATTGCTTTCTAATAACCATCTCCCTATCTCCTACAAAAGAAAGAAAAGGCTATAAGGAGATAAAGATATGTGCATTCTTTCCTGATACAGTTCCCAAGGAAAGAGAGATCCTGAGTGGTGGGGTGGGTTTATTGATTAGGTTTTGGTATATGACAAGTCTTGCTGTTGACCCTGACTCTGGGACATGATGTACCTTAGGTTATTAAAATAACTCTATTCCATAACAAGGATAGGGGACTGTACTAGAAAGGTCATCCCCTATGTTTGGTCCTCATAGTCTTATTACTTCTCCTGTTCCCAAATATCATTTTATATCTGAGGTGTCACCCAACAACACCACTTTCTAGTTTGGCCAGAACCAGATTAAAATGGGAAATATTTAACAAAACAAATAAAAATAGAATAGACCATAGATTATCTTAATATGTGGTTTTCTAAATCAGGATGTGCCCCACAAGAATTCTTAGTTATGATTTAATAAATCCTGATTCTATTTAATTTTATCATCAGTGCTTTATATCCTCAAACCCACATTAAATGCAAAGATTTGACATCACCCTCCATGTGGAACAAATCATTAAGAACTGAGACATAATCGTTCAAAGTCTGGTATTTTCTTGTCTTTGTTTTCTTCCATTTTTGGTCACACTGTTGGTGGGCAATTACATTGCTTGTGTTTCTTGCTAGACATTTTTTTCTTTTATCTTCACTAAACTCCTCTTCCCTTGTTTCCTGTGTGGGGTTTCCTTGCCAAAGTCAGGGAAGTGCAGTAATTTAAGGGTAGTGCAGTTATTTAAGGACTGGGAAATCCTTTAGAAATGGTGTCATACTCAAATAGAAATGTGCAGCACTATTCCATACATAAGAATCCTTTAGACAGAATGCTGACTTAGTTTTTAAATGCAATGGTCTTTGTATTTTATTGCATTTCATTTATTCTATTAAATATTTCCTAATTAAATTTTGTCTGGTTCAGGCCATACTCAGGAGTACTGAAGTGTTCATGTGGCCCATGGGCCTCGTGTTCCATACCTCTAGAGTACTGATTACCTGATTCCAGAGGCCAGAACACATGTAGTCAAGTGCTACCATAACAAATGCAGAGGTAAGGAAGCATCTTCCCTCTGATCCATGCTGAATCTTTGATGAATATCATGTTTATATTACTGTTAAGCAAACATACTCTCTTCCTCTCTCTCCCTCTCCCTTCCTCTTCCATTCTCCTTCCCTTCCTCCCTCCTCCCTCTCTCTCTTATTGCTGGATGGCTTTTTAGATTTGAGTTTTTATTCCAAACCCAAAAGTTGACCATCAAATTGGACTGAGTCAAGTCTGGCACATGACATCCCTAAAAGGAAATATGACCTCTAAGAAGATAGCAAGGAGAAAAAAAATCATTAGAATTCCACAGAAACCATTTATTACTTCATTTCTAACTCAATTTTCTCATCTACAAGATGTAGATAATGATTCCTGAAGTACGGCCTTACCTAACAGGATTGTGAGGAAAGTGCTTTAGAAACCTCAAATTACTAATTAAGTATGAGTTAATATTACTAGGATTAGTTATTGTTTCTTTGGAATGTTCCCACAATTATGACTCATTTTGGATGAGGACAATATGTTGGAGTAGAAAGCACACTGTATAGGGAGTTGGGAAATCTAGATTCTCTTTTCAAATTTCAACTTTCTAATCTGTCATACACTTCTCTGTGATGGGCTATGGCACAGTGGAAGGAAAAGTCTCATTTGGAGGCAGAGAACTTCTGTTTAAGGATGAGCTTTACTGCTGATTATTTGTATAACTTTGGTCATGCCACTTTACTGTGGGCCTGTTTCCTTATTTGAAAAATAGAAATTGAACTGATTAATTGAAATGATTAATTAATTAATTTCCTTATTTGAAAAATACAAATTGAACTGATTAGGTTCCTTTTCACTTTAAATTGAAGTAAAATCTGAGGGGTAGACTAGGTAACATCTAATATCTCACCTAATTCTATATGCCTCTAGACTGATAACAAAATATTTAGAAGTAGCTAGGTGGTATAGTGTCTAGAACACTAGATCCAGAATCAGGAAGAGCTGAGTTCAAATCTGACCTCAGACACTTACTAGCTATGGGACCTTGGGTAAGTCATTCAACCTCTCTTTGTTTCAGTTTCCCAGCTGCAAAATGTGGATGATAATAGCACCCATCTCTCAGAGTTGTTGTGAGGATCCAATGAGATAGTATTTTTAAAGCACTTAGTACAGTGCCTAGAAAATTGTAGGCACTTAAATGCTTATTTCCTTCTTTCTTTCATTATATTAGCCTGTAAAGAGTATCTTTTCCTTTGTTAAACTATTAATGGAATTCATATAAATCTGCATGTATGTACTTTAAAGTATCAAGGGAGATTGATGCAATTATAACATGGTACTTATATCATAAGTTACATAGGTTGCCTGTAACATATTTCACACTTAAAATGATATATTTTTTAAAAAGGAAAATGTATACGCTAAAAAGGGAGAAAAAAGTGAACTCATCAAAGGATGAGGAGAAGGGAAACAACATCTTATATTCAAATCAATGCAGTGTATAGCCTATTATCTCTAAAATTTCAGACCTTTTTGGCAGTATTATATTTCTAAAAATGCCCCCTAGGAGCTATCCAGTAACATTCCCTTTTTGCTAGGGACACCCCAAAGGAGAGTGATTACATTTTTTCAATAACCCTAAATGATTAGAATTTGTTCTTATTCCCCCCAAATTATAGATTTCAAGCAGATAACAACTCATTTCTATAGTACTTCATGGTTGTTGAATGCTTAATCTATCTATCTATCTATCTATCTATCTGTCTATCTATCTATCTATCTATCTATCTATCTATCTATCTATCTATCATCTGTCTATCATCAATCTATCTATCTCAGCCCTCCCGCACTCGAAACAGTCAAGTGACAATCATGTCATCATTTCTCTGATGGCATGGTCTTCTTAAGCAACAAAGGACAAACACACACATCTGTCTGTCTATCATCTATCATCTATCTATCTATCTATCTATCTATCTATCTATCTATCTATCTATCTATCTACCTCTCTATCTACCTACCTCATTTTATTCTTATAACAATCCCTGAGAAGTTTAATAAAACAGATTGTTAGAGGTGGAAGGCAATGTAAAAATAATAGAATTTAAGAACTCTGTTGGTCATTCAAGGTCATCCAGTGCAATCCTGCACAACTCCCTCCTTTTAAAAGAAGAAGCTGAAGCCCAAAGCATGGAAATTGATTTGTTGCCCAATGTCATATAACTATTAAATGGTAGGGCATTTTCAGTGTATGGCATTACACCTCACTGTCTATATGTATTGTTATCCCCATTTGACAGGTGAGAGAACGGAGCCTCAGAGAGTAGAAGTACTTTATCCAAAAGTTCCCACAACCAGCTAGTAGCAGAAATGGGACTCCAGCCCAGATCTCCTGGCTCTGAGCTTAGCACTCCTCCCACTCCATCCTTCTTCACAATACTCGGAAGGATATTTTCTCACTTGAGCACCAGGTTGCAAGAGGTAATGGTTGTGGGGCTGTCTCTGTGTGTATCTGTGTAGGCAGGCAGAGAGTAAGGGGTGGGGAGGGGATAGATGGAAGTAGTAGGTGACTCAAGGTCACTTTTTATTTTACAGGAAAGATAACATTAGCATCAACTTTATTTTCTGCCAGCAGGAGAATCAACAGACAATATTCACTGAGGGTCTTGCCCTATCCTGGGGTGTTTTGTAGCTTACTCACCTCCCTTGCCTAAGGATTACTCACCAACCATTTGGAAATGCAGCCTTGTTCAAGGTAAGTGCAATCAGCCAGCTGGGAGAATCACAAGTTTACATAGTTTTTAATAAATGATGCAAAAGCCATGAGTCATTGAATGAACGATAAAGCAAAACAAGACCAGAAGTTTCTTTCCTCTAGGTTTTAAGCAGCTACCACTCCCAAACTTAAAAGATGAGTAATGGTTTGAAGAGTCAGGCAAAGTAGTTGGATAGTATTAGAAGATATTTTACCTTCAGGAAATCAAAATCATCCACCAGAGAATCAGGTGTGTAAGCACTAATTTATATCTTAGTTATTTGGTTTAGGTGTATTCTGATGGTCTTAAGTGCTAAATCCCCCTACTATTCCTCTAACTGTGAATTCACTAGTATCAATATTCTGGGCTTATATCTTAATGATGTACTTTTGCCCCTTTAATTCCCCTTTTGAATGATCAGGAAAGAGTAGCTATTTATACAAAAAAAGACACTCTAGTATAGTGGAAAGAATCTTACAATGACCTTGTGTTTGAATCTCATTTCTGCTGTTTGTTAGATATGTCACCTTGGGTGCACAGCCTTTATATACCTGGGTCTAGTTTCCTAACATAGAGGATGAAGGTAAGTATTCAGTCAACTAACAGCCATCTATTTATTTATTTGTTTATTTATTTATTTGTTTGTTTGTTTGTTTGTTTATTCATTCATTCATTCACTCATTTATTTATTTAGGGGCAGGTAGGAGGTACAGTGGATAGAGCACCAGTGCAGGAGTCAGGAGGACCTGAGTTCAAATCTCATCTCAGACACTTGACACTCACTAGCTGTGTGACCTTAGGCAAGTCACCTAACCCCAATTGCCTCATCCTGGGTCGTCTCCAGTCATCCTGATGAATATCTGGTCACTGGATTCAGATGGCTCTGGAAGAGAAGTGAGGCTGGTGATCTGCATAGCCCTCCCTCACTCAAAACAAAGTCAACAGCAAGTCATGTCATTATTTCTCTGATGGCATGGTCTTCTTCAGCAACAAAGGACGAACACATATTTATTTATTCATTCATTTGTTTATTTATTTAAATAATATAATTTATTTTCAGTTTTCAACATTCATTTCCACAACATTTTGAATTCCAAATGTTCTCTGCATCTCTCTCCTTCTTCCACCCCAGGACAGCACCTCAACTGCCCCTTCCCCCAATATGCCATTCCTTCTGTTATCTTCCCTCTCCTATCCCCTTCCCCACCTTCCTGCAGGTTAAGGTAGATTTCCACACCCAATTTCCATATTTCCTTCCTTAAGCCAAAGCCTATGAGAGTAAGCCTCAGTTATGCCCTCTCACATCCCATCTCTTCCCTTCCATTGTAGAAACTCTTCCTTGCATATGAGATGATTTTCTACATTCTGCTTCTCCCTTTCTCTTTTTCCCATATATACATACACATACACACACACACGTGTGTGTATGTATGTATTTGTGTGTATGTGTATTCTCTCTAACTGCCCTAATATTGAGAAAGGTCTCATGAGTTACAAATATCATCTCTCCATGTAGCAATGTAAATAGTTCAACTTTAATGAGTCCCTTATGACTTCTCTTTCCTGTTTACCTTTTCATGTTTCTCTTGATTCTTGTATTTGAAAATCAACTTTTCTATCCAGCTGTGATGATTTCAGCAAGAATGTTTGGAAGTCCTCTATTTTATTGAAATTCTATTTTTTTTCCTCCTGAGTTATTATACTTAGTTTTGCAGGGTACGTGATTCTTGGTTTTAATCCTAGTTCCTTTGACCTCTGAAATATCATATTCCAAGCCCTTTGATCCCTTAGTGTAGAAGCTCCTGATTGTGTTTCCCCAACACTTTTATTGTTTCTTTATGACTGCTTATAATATTTTCTCCTTGACCTGGGGACTCTGGAATTTCACTGAAATATTCATAGAAGTTTTCCTTTTGGTATCGATTTTGGGAGGTGATTGGAAGATGATGTCTAGATTTTTTTTTTATCGTGGTTTTCAGATAGACCAATAATTTTAAAATTATCTCTCCTGGATCTATTTTCCAGGGCAGTTGTTTTTCCAATGAGATATTCCACATTGTCTTTAATTTTTTCATTCTTTTGGTTCTGTTTTGTAATTTCTGATAATGTCATCAGCTTCCATCTGCTCCATTCTAATTTTTAAAGAAATATTTTCTTCAGTGAGCTTTTGAACCTCCTTTTCCATTTGACTAATTCTGCTTTTCAAGGCATTCTTCTCCTCATTGGCTTTTTGGACCTCTTTAGCCATTTGGGTTAGTCTATTTTTAATGATATTTTTTTTTCAGCAATTTTTTGGGTCTCCTTTAGCAAGCTATTGACTCATTTTTCATGATTTTCTTGTATCACTCTCATTTTTCTTCCCAATTTTTCCTTTGGTTCACTTACTTGATTTTCGGAATATCCTATTCCAAGCCCTTCAATCCCTTAATGTAGAAGCTGCTAGATCTTGAGTTATCCTGATTGTATTTCCACAGTACTGGAATTGTTTCTTTCTAGCTGCTTGCAAGATTTTCTCCTTGAGCTGAGAATTCTGGAATTTGGCCACAATGTTCCTAGGAGTTTCTCTTTTTGGATCTCTTTCAGGTGGTGATCGATGGATTCTTTCAATACTTATTTTGCCCTCTGGTTCTAGAATGTCAGGACAGTTTTCCTTGATAATTTCATGGAAGATGATGTCTAGGCTCTTTTTTTGATCATGACTTTCAGGTAGTCCCATAATTTTTAAATTGTCTCCCCTGGATCTATTTTCCAGGTCAGTTGTTTTTCCAATGAGATATTTCACATTCTCTTCCATTTTTTCATTCTTTTGGTTTTGTTTGGTGATTTCTTGGTTTCTCGTAAAGTCATTAGACACCATCTGTTTCATTCTAATTTTGAGAGAACTGTTAAATTCAGTGAGCCTTTGAACCTCTTTTTCCATTTGGCTAATTCTGCTTTTGCAAGCATTCTTCTCCTCATTGGCTTTTTGTACCTCTTTTGCCAATTGAGTGAGTCTATTCTTCAAGGTGTTATTTTCTTCAGCATTTTTTTGGGTCTCCTTAACCAAGGTATTGACCGGTTTTCCTACTTTTCTTGCATCTCTCTCATTTCTCTTCCCAGTTTTTCCTCTACCTGTCTAACTTGCTTTTCAAAATCCTTTTTGAGCTCTTCCAAGGCCTGAGCCCACCTGACATCCCCCTGGGGTGTCTGGGGTACTGAGGCCCCGCCCTCCACGTCTTTCCCTGATGGCAAGAATACGTCCTCATCATCAGATCCAAATGTCGGGATCATTTGCATTTGTTGGAAAAAACTCTCTATAGTCTTATTTTTCTTCCCTTTTCTAGGCATTATCCCAGCCAGTTACTTGACTTCTGAGATTCCTGTCCACCCCCGCCTAGATCCGCCCAGCTAGTGCTTGGGCTCTGAGATTCAAATGGGCTTTCCGCGCCGCCTGCCCAGCTGCTAATCAAATGTGAGCTTTAGTTCTGGCGCTTGGGTCGGGGAAGGGCCGCCTCCCAGGCTCAGTTCCCTCAGGGGCTTTATGCAGAGACTTTCAGGAACAGAGCGGGTGCGGGGGCCGCCTCCCAGGCTCAGCTCCCTCAGGTTGTTTATGCAGAGACTTTCTGTAATGAAGATCCTGCCTGCTGCTGGGGGAGTGCCAGGCGGCCTCAGCCGCTGCTGCCTCTGCTGCCGCCCACGCCTCTGCCTCCGCCGCTTCCTGCCCCCGTCTCTGCCGCCGCCACGGCTTCCTCCTGAGAGGCCCCGAGTCACGGAGACACCCCACTCCCCTCAGCCAGCCAGCCGTCTCTCTCACTGACCTGTAGCTGCTGCGGGTGGAGGGACTTTCCCAGCTGCCGGAGCTTCCGTCCCTGAAGCCTACTCGGGTCAGCTTCTCTGGGGCCGCAGCCAGGGTAGCGCTGGGGTGGGGTCCGCTTTCTGGGGCGCGATGGACCCTGGGGACGGGTCTCCAGGGCTCTCTGGCACAGAAATCTCTTCCACTCCGTTTCTGTACCCCTTTCAGTGGTCCAGAAGTTATGGAGGTCTCTTTTTACATTAATTCTATGGGCTGCGGGTTGGAGCTCCTAAACGTGCATCCTTCTACTCCGCCATCTTGGCTCTGCCCCCCACTTACTTGATTTTCAAAGTTCTTTTTGAGTCCTTCCATGTCCTGAGATCATTTTATATTTTTTCTTGGAGACTTTGGATATAGGACCCTTGACCTTGCTATCTTCCTTGATTGTATGCTTAGATCTTACTCTTAGTAAGAAAATACCTTTTTATCAAGAAATTAACTTTCCCCCTTTTTTTTCCCCTTTTATGGTCCTTTTTTCCAGCCAATTACTTGATTTTTGGGTTCTTTTGTTAAGTGGAGGGTATACTACCCCAAGTTCCAAGGGTTTTGTGCAACTGTTTTCAGAGATATCTCTAGGGACCTGTAAATTCTCTTCCTCCAAAGTAGTATGATCAAAGGAGAGGAGTTTGCTCCTCTCACAGACTGCACTCTTTTCTGTGAGCAATCATAAGCACTCTTTTCTGTCCTGGAACTATAAGATTCCCTCTACCACTGCCACCATCTCTGCCAAGCCAGTGCTCCTCCTTGCCCCAGGACCAACACCCAAGACTGTAACTTGCATCATCTGCTCAATTCCCCCACCATCTTTAGGCAGAGATCACCAGAAGCAGCTCCAGCTGCAGCAGGCTGTTGCTGCCCTGGGGCTAGGGCTGGGGCTTGACCACATTCCTCTCTCACCCAGGTAAGAAAGTTTTCCCATTGATTTTTGAAGCTGTCTTTGACCTTTATGAGTTGAAAAGTCTGGAAACCATAGTCATTAAGTACCCTAAGGTCTGCTCTGGTTCCTCCTATCCTGCCATGGCCCATGCTGGGCTGTGCCACACACCAAGGCTGTTACCACAAACCTTTCCTATCAGAATTCTAGATTGTCTTGGGATAGAAATGTATTTCACTCTGTCATTTTGTGACTTCTGTCACTGTGGAATTTTTTAGAATATTTTTTACAGGTATTTTGAGGGATTTGGGGGAAGTAGGTGCCTGCTTCTAATGCACTATTTTGCTCCACTTCTCAACTAATATTAATTAAACACATCATAGGCAAGGCATTGTGTCATGTACTGGGGACATAAAGTCCCCCAAACTCCCACACTCAATAATAATAACAGAATAATCTCTACTCTGAAGGAACTCAAAGTCTAATGGATGACACAACATGCAAACAACTCTAAATGGGGGCTGGGGAAGGGGGCAGGCAACTCTGAGGGAAGGGACTAAGGTTAAAGAGGACTGGGAAAAGATTCTTGTAGAAGATGGGACTTTGGGTGATACTTTGGGTGATACTTGAAAGAAGCTAGGGAAGCCAGGAGGCAGTGATGAGTAGACGTTCAGTCATGGAGAACAGACAGTGAAAATGCCCTGGAGTCCAGAGATGGAGGGCCATGTGCTCGGAACAGCAAGGAGGTCAATGTCACTCATGATTTTTGTGAAGTTTCAATTAGATAAGAGATGAGAATTAGATTAGTTTTAAGAATTGGAAGAAATCTCAAAGGTTATCTTATCCAAAATATTAATCCTATCCTTGATAACCTTGGTCATTCAGCTCAATATACTTTCTGTAAATATAGCTTGAATTACTAGTATTTTTTTTCCTGTTCTGTCAAAATCTTACTTCTTTTAGGTTTTACCTGTTGGCTCCTTCAGTATGTTTATTTCATATCATTTGAAAAATAAATTAAATATAATACATCATACAAACAAAGCATAACTAAATTGTTAATATTTAATAATTAAATATTACATATTTATATTATTACTATGTCATAATATCTTAATAATATATGATAATTTAGTTAAATAAAAAAGTAAATATATATTGTTGCAAATAAATATTATTTCATTCTTTCTCTTAGTGTCTAAAATTCCTAGCATCGTACAAAATGTATAGTGGACAGCAAATGCATGTTGATTTACTTTTCATTATTTATATTCCTCATTGAATATCTCACTCTTCCTCCTTTCTATTGTAGGTCAACAGTTGTAATAAAGAATAAAAAATATGGGGTCCGGGGGCAGGTAGGGAAGTTTATCCAAACTAAACACATATATAAAAGTCTAAGATTATCTGTAGTATTTCAAACCAGTATTTCTCATCCTCTGCAAAGATATATATATATATATATATACACACATATATGGAGAGAAATCTATATCAATATATGGTTAAAATAAGGCCTTGTCCCCAATGGGTTACCCAATAATAATGATATTGAAAGTAAAGTCATAACAATAATTGTCATGTTCACAGGCTTTTAAAGTTTGCAAAGCAGGGATGGAGACAAGATGGCAGAGAATAAGGATGGACCTCCGCTAGTTCTCCCCCAATAGTGCATAAAATACTTGTAAAAAATGATTCTAAACAAATTCTGGATGTATCTATCTAGATATCTCTATCTATCTATCTATCTATCTATCTATCAATTTCTCTTCTTTGATGTCAAACTTGTTCATGATAGGATCATTTCAATTGTTGGATGATAGGATGTAAATTTGGAAGGACTCTCAAAGGTCACTGGATGTACACATACTCTCCTTTTTATAGCTGAGGAAACCAAAACCCAGAGAAATGTGTCCAGGAACACATAGCTGATAAATATCTAAGTTGGGATTTGAATGAAGATTTTCCTGATTCCAGTTCCAGTGACCTACCATTTTGACACATCATCTCTCATTCATTGACTTAGTATCCCCAGTATCTGGACAGTGCCAGTCATACAGTAGTGATGTAAAACATATTTGTTGACTGAGTGACCCATTCATTTATTATAATTTCTCAACATTTAGTTTTGAAGTTTTTTTTTTTTTTTTTTACTCATGGGAGTGTTTTGTTTGCTTTTGTTTCCTTCCATTTATTTTGTTGTAATTATTGCTATATTTTGCTGTCCTGATTCCATTTACCTCTATTTTACTCAGTGACCTCTCCAGGTTAATGTCAATTGCAACTATTCAAATGTAAGAAATACAGAATTTTAAGAAGTAGGGAATCTTTGAGATCATTTTCATTTTACAGAGGAGTAGAATGTGTCCCAAAGAGCCTGACCACAGAAGAAGGAAATACTAAATTCAATTCTCCTAGCTCTAAATTCTGTACTCTTTTCATTACACCAGGTCATTCCTACTTTTTTTTTATTTTGCATGTGTGATCTTGGGTAAATAATGTAATTGTACTTCATCTGTAATAGTAATAGACTAACTAAATGTCCTCTAAGATCATTTCCAGATCTTTGTTCTATGATTCCATCGAAAGTGCAGTAAGAAGGCACTCTTTGAACAAGTAAACTGTTATTTTTTATGATTGTCATTACTAGCAAGTTTGTACAACTGTAAATTAATTAATTCTATTTGAATAGCACTATAAGATATGGAGAATGCTTTCCTCACAATAGCCTCTAAGTTAGGAATAGAAATAATATTCTTCATATCTTAAAGATAAGGAAAATGACCACTAAAGGGGCATACCCATAATCACACAAATATTAAATATCAGAGCTGGGATCTGAACCAAATTTTTGTACTCTAAATTCTGTAAACTTTTCACCATATTATACAGTAACTCTGCTTTCAGCTCCTCAAAGTTGATAAACTAATGAGGACATGAAGTGTTGTCATCAGTCAGAAGCAGTAGTCTGTGCCCAGGGGAAGGGAGCTAGACAGAAGTACCAGAAGTAGAAATGGAAAAAAAAAAACACAGGTGGACAACACACAAGATCAAATTCAATCCAGAATGTCTAAATGGGGAGATTATGGCTGGAAAAAAGCCCAAAAGGACATGAGATGAATTTAGGGCTATCAGTGAAATAAATGACAATTTACTATGCCCAATCAATGATGTTCCATAGTAGTGTATTTTTTTTTCAGTAGTGAAGAGCTATCATACCCTTTTCTGTTTCATAAGAGGACAGACATTCCAGAATTCATGATTTCTTTTGTTTAGAAAATAGATTCCTGGAAAAAAGGTATCCATTATGTACCCAACAGGTAACCCTAAAAGCCCCCTGCTTTAAATCAACATGGATCCAGAGTCCAAGTAACAACTGACTATCTATATGTTGACTAATGCATAGCTTCAGAATATTCAGACACAGTAGGAATAAGTAGGAGAAACAAAAAATAAATACCTGGATGCTTCCAATTGTACGGATAGTAAACACCTGGAAGAGTAGATAGACAACTTATTATGTCTCCTACTTTTCATTCAAAATGCTTGTCTTGTATTGTCCAAAAGCTATCTTACCAGTCACCAAGAAAATTCAGAATAAAAATAATTAATTAAAGCAAAAAAATTGAATTTTAATGAGTTATATCAATGAAAGCTATCTTTTAATGAAGTAAATATGTATGTAATTCTTACATATGCATTCTTATGGAAGTAGTGGAATGAATTATGGTCTTAAAAGAAGAAAATCTGGATTTGAGTCCCTGTTCTGACACTAGATGTGTGATGTTAGGCAAAACATTTAACTTCCCTGTGTCTCAATTTTCTTAAGTATAAAATGGGGGTAATAACACTCACAATATCCCCATCTCAAGTTTATTATTTTTTAATGAAGTACCTCAAAAAACTAGAAGCACTACAGAAATAATAATTATGCTAATGATTAATTAAAAAATTTAGAAGAAATAATGCTCACAATAAGGAGAGAAAGCCCAGAGCTTCTCCAATTTGAAATAATGAAATTTCAGTTTACCAAAACTTATTAAATGTCCATTGTGTGTAGAGCATTTTGTTAGATGCACAGTTTGGATAAGATATGTACAGTCTATGCATCAGGAAGGCTGTCAGTATGTTGTCACTTACTCATGACTGGAGTGTCTCCTTTTATCATTGTACACATTCTTGAAAATGATTTTTATCTCCTTTCTCATATATAAGCATTATAGGCAATATACCACAGCCTACTTATAATTGCCATGTGTATTTCAATGGCCTTTTGGATAATTTGGGTTCAGTTTTGATTCTTCTGAGATAATGGTATTTATGTCATATGGTATTACTATGAGACTATTGATGATTCAAAAAAAATGCTTTGGGAATATTGAAAGTGCTACATAATGCTTTAAAAATGATACAACTCACTTTCCTCCTACCCCCTTTTCCCATTGATGTGTTCCTCCTGGACCCTTGATTTTTTTTGTAAGGGCTCAGCCCAGCCTGTCTTCATTTCTTTCTTAGCCCTGTTCCTAACTTTATGGACTTCAAAAATAATGCCCTCTTCCCAGTACTTTTATCTCTATCATATCTTTCTCCCCACTCCCATCTACCATGCCCGCTCAAGATATACATTCTTGTTTTCTGAATCAATGATATGCCAGACCAACATCATATCATAATAAAGTAATATGCATTCTTCATGCACTTTTCACACCCTTCCTCCTTCATGGAGAGTGATAGAGAAATCTTTTTGAAAAGTCCTTGTGATGTGATGGTATTTGGTGTAATCTGTATGATGTCATGTAGCATCTGAAAGATCTTTCTATCACTTTTCTATCTGACGTTTCCGCAGAACGTACTCTATGACAATGATTTAACAGTTTTGATGACCATAATATACTTTCATGCTTCATGTTTTGCTTCACACTGAGGAGAGGACTGGGGAAAAATATTTAAATTCTTGTGAATCCAATACAGAAGAATTTAAACTGAAAAAGAAGACAGAAGGATGAAACTGCCCACACAAATCTAACCATTATCTCTATAGTTACATTTATCATAGAATTGTATGTGATCTTTTCCTTTGAACAGAAGACATATAGCTGGAGGAGAGCTTTTAAGTCTGTCTCACTTACAAAGTTTAATTTTTTTTCCTGCAACCAACAAGCTATAAATATAGTAGGATTTTATATTATTTGTCTTTTCATGTGAAACTTCTCTAAGAAATGTGAATCATCAAAGTCAATATCTTTATGTTTATCTATTTCCCATTTTCCATAGTCAACAGTTTGCTTAAATAGGTCAAGTTAGAGCTGTTATCATTATATAAAGTCTCTACTTTCATCTTTATTTTTTCATCTCTATTGATATTAATTGCAATCTTCACTCTAGACAATTCCTGGATAGGCTTTTAACAATACTTTTCTTTGGGAATGCAGCTATTAAAAAAAATAAAAACTCTATTTCTCTGAACTTGACAAAAATAAAGCAGACAAAATCACCAAGATGTGAATCACATATCTGAGTAGTGGATAAAATTCAATCAATGGTTCTGACTATACACAGCTGATTCTGCTGTGAGTTTCATGCAAGTAGTCAATCATTTCTAATCTATTATAATAAATTCAAATTCATTTTTTGACATGTAGTTTAGTGCTTCCCATAACCTGTTTCTCTTCCTGAGGAAAATATTTGAAAACTTCTTGAGAATGTTCAGACTCTATAACTCCTCCTCCTTCTGGTGATTCCTTAAGAATTCTTGGCATTGCTAAGGTTTATGAAGCCCTAGGCAAAACACTGAAGACCTTAGGGAATATAGGTAGTATTTTCATCACCAGTGCCAATTGAAGGCATGGGATTTAGAAAAGGAAAACAGATCTTAAATATGAATAGATGACTAAAAAATATGGTGTCTGTGAATATGATTGAAGATTCTGGATTTGACTTTAAAAATGTTTAATACTAGCCTCTTGTCAAGTGATAGAATTCACCTAAGAAGGGTTGATTTGAAAAAAAAAGAAAGAAATGCTTGAACTCTTGTGAATTCAATAGAAAGGAATTTAAAATGTAAAGAAGCCTGAAGGATGAAACTTCCCAAATAGATGTAACAAGCTCGTTACCATAGAGAATAAGAAGTACAATATAAGATAATGTTGGCAGTGGAAGGGACTGGTAATGCTACAAAAGCACAAAACCTGATAAGAAAGAGTGAATTGGATGAAGCATTTAACCTCATAGCACATAGAAATGTGGTGCAGAGAATGTGAGTAATGATTCCTGAGGTCTTCTTGTAGGAGAATACTATTCTTAGAGAAATAACTGAGGACTTGTGAAACAGATCACTTTGAAATATGGTATACCCTAGACCATTAGAAGTATTCTGATGTCCTATATAGCTTCATCCAGGACTTATGTTGTATGGGGATACATAACATTTGTCAGATACTGACAGTAGATGTAGACCTGGAATTTGGATCGTGTAAGTAAAAGATAACTATCAATAGGGATAAACTAGACCTCATTCATACCATTATCAAATTATACAATTATTAAATATATTGTGTGAACATTTACACCTTGGAAATAAGCAAATGGTACAAACCAGTGCTTGATTTATTAATTTGGTGATGGTATAGACTCAAGAAAGTTATGAATGTAATGTTTAAAATGTAGATTAAACTTAAAAGTACTATGTTTTTTTCCCCTCCAGAGAACTAGTTGTTAAACATCTACCAACAAACTGCTGACTATAGATAACAGCGCCTGGCAGAAAAAGTACAACTGATCCCTTTGCCATTGACCTCTGGGCAATAATAGGGCTGGGAAGCTTTTAAACAATGTCCCTTTCCAGAGAAGGAGGAGTTTTCAAGAACAGATAGGTATAGACTGAAACACAGATTAGCCAGAAGTCCTAGAGAGCTATAACCATAAGAATTACCAAGATATCCTTCCATTCCTGGTACAGATAGTTTATTGTGAGTTAACTGCCTGGACTCAACTCCTACTTTCCAGGACATAGGACATTAGAATCTTGTTCCTCTTTATTCACTTCCTCAATTTTACAATGAGATCTAGAGAAAACCAATCCAGATGTTTGTGATTAATGTATAAATTAAGTAGACAGATATAGGGTTTACTCAGTAGAAATCTTGCCTTTCTGAGTTTTCCGCTGAGGAGTTTCTGGAGAATTGAACAACTATATATAAGCTATCACATATGCAGGTGTTGAAGATAAAAAGATGAAAAATACACAGTCCTAGCCTTCAAGAAGACTATAGTTAAAAAAAAACAAAACATAAGGGATCGAATGACAAGTCACAGAAACTGTGTATGTGTTCATCCTTCATTGCTGAGGAAGACCATGCCATCAGAGAAATAATGACATGACTTGCACTTGACTTTGTTTTGAGTGAAGGAGGGCTGTGCAGGTCAATAGCCTTACTTTTCCTCCAGAGCCATCTGAATTCAGTGACCAACAGTTATTCATCAGAATGACCAGAGATGGCCCAGGATGAGGCAAGTGAGGATAAGTGACTTGCCCAAGGTCACACAGCTAGTGAATGTCAAATGTCTGAGGTGAGATTTGAACTCAGGTCCTGCTGACTCCTGCACTGGCACTCTATCCACTGTACCACCTAGCTGCCCCCACAGAAATAAATATAAACATAGGGATGAAGGATAAGGACAAAGAAAAAATAGACAAATTATTTTAAGATATCAGAGGCAGCTGAAATCACATTCACCTGGGGTAATAAGGAAAGACTTCATAGACATTCCTTTCTCTTGTTCCCCTAAGGCATGGTCAATCTGTTCAGTAAGAATGCTCCAGTATTATATAAGTGTTCTTACAGATTTCTGATCTTTACCTTGGGTTTTAGGAGAAGAGGAAAGAGAACATTATATACCTTCCTGTTGTGTCATCCCTTTGTTCAAAAATCTAGTGAATCTCTATTACCTTAGCAAAGTTTAAGCTTCTGTGTGGGGCATTCAAAGCTCTTCACAATCTGGCACCATGCTAACTTAGTAGCTATGTGCTGTATTCCTCTTTTCTATGTATTCTGTGCTCTGGCCAAACTAGACTGCTTTGCTTCCTGAATACATCCTGTGTTCTTCGTCAGATCTTTAACTGGCACTAAGTCATTAAAGCTTTGTCCTCTAATACTGCAATCCATTAGCATCTGTGGATGGTCCACTGCCTCCTCACAGCATTGAATCAGGTGGCTCAGGCTGAGAGGAATAGGAGTTATGACTTGTCTTTCCTACTATTAGGCCAGTATGACTACGGGGCAGAAAGTACCTGAATACCACCTGGCCTGGGCTCTCATACCACATGGAACTCACAATATCAATGTTAATAATAATAAATCAAAATAGCTTGGCTTCAAGTTCCCTGCTTCCTCTCATTCTTCCACCATGATTATACCCAACCAGGGAGAATTGCCTAGAAACTACAAATCCTCGGAAATCATCAACTATCCCCAATATCAACAGCAATTGCAATGCATGTTTATACTGGGTTATTGACTATCCCCTTGACCCAGATACCACATGAATTTCTTTTTGGTTCCAGGACACCCAGTTATTGATTTGCTTTTCTACGCTTCTACTTTTGCTAGTTCATTTCACTATGGCTTTTAAATGGTATCCCTCTCCTCTGCCTGCTTAATTCTTATAAACTCTTGCAAGACCACATCACATGTTATCTCTAACATCATTCTTCCTTGTTGACTCTTGTTAGATCTCAAATAGCTCTGAGTTTAGACCCCACAAATATATTTATTATTCTATATCATGGTGCATTAAAATTATGTTAACTTTCTGTTAGACTATAAACTCCATGGGGAAAGGAATAGTTGATCTCCGGAAAGAAAGAATCTTATTTGTACTTTGTATGGCAGAGTCTAGCACAGTTCTTTGAACCTAGAAGGTGTTTAATTAATGTATGTTGCATTATGTTGTATTATACTGAATTTATTTCCTTGTCAACCAACTCATATTTATCCAAGGGGGAAAAATACAAACAGACATGATGATTACTGTTCCTGTTTCCTTACTTCCATTTTAGAAGAAAATGGGTTACCACCCTTCATATATTTTACATTCAAGCCAAGTGATTTCCCCAGGCTTATTCTGTCCTTTCCTACTACTTGGCATTAGTTCAGGTCATATTCCAGGCTTAGGAAACTCTCCTCCCACCTCTCTAACTGTTGAACTCCTCTTGTTTCTTGAAGTTCCAGTTCAAGACCCACCTTCTCCATGATGCCTTGCTTGCTTGACTTTTCTTCCTACACCCAGATCCCTCTTGAAATGTCTTGGAGCATTTTGACCGTACCCTCCCTTTATTCCAGTAACAGATTCAAATACATGATGCTTATCTTAGTCTGTGTTTTCTCCCCTCAAATAGATTATAAGCTCCCTGAGATGAGGTACTGCCATTTCTACAATCACATTAATTAATAATTAATAATTGCTTGGTCTGGATTGTTAAATTTCACCAGCCTGGAAATCTGGGCCCTGAGATACCTGGACACCTGAGTTTTAGCCCCCAGTTCTATTTCTAATCAGCAGAATGCCCTTAAACAAATTAGTTTTGCACTCTGAGCTTTCATTTCCTCTTCTCTTAGGTGGTTGGTGGAATAAATTATATTTCATGTTCTTTACAGATCTATAATTTTTAATTCTCCCTCTCTCACACATACACTGTGTTTATAGCATAAGGAAAGGAAGCCCTGAAACAGGAAGAAACAATATTGGGTAGGGAAAGTGTCCAAAGAAAGATGAGAAAATGAATCTGTGTCTTCTCCTCTTCTTCTTATCCTGGCAACCTCAAGAATCCTGGAGTTCTCAACAGGGGGAGACCTAGTTAAACTAAATTTTAAAGAGAGAACAAAATGTAATGAAAAGAGTACTAAATTTATAGACAAAAGATCCGGGTTCAAATACTAACTCTGCTACTTACTGACAGTGTAACCTTGGGGAAATTGCTTAACCTCTCTGGCCCTCTGTTAAATGAGTTGAGCTAGATAATATCAAGGGCACTACCAGTGCTAGGCTTTCTAAAACCCCTACAGAGCAAAGGATTTGGGTTTGGTTTTGTTTCCCAGTATTTCTAAACATTTTCCTTGTTCTAATGCTCTGCTTTGTCATTTTTGTCCATTTTCTTTCAATTAAGCTATCTCATAACTCTTATCTAATATTAAAAGTGGAAAATCAGGGGCCCAGAAATCAGGTATTAAAAATAGATGCCCCATCTGAAGCGGGAGTAGGTGAAATATATTTTCAAATATTTCAGTTCTTTAATGTCCGCTCTATTCTTTGCCCATAAATAAGAGCCAGAATGCTTCTATGCTTCTTCTTCAGAGAGAGAAAAATTAAAATATTAATCAAAATCAGACAAATGAGGCAAAAAGTCAGCCCTGCCCTTGTGCCTAGCTAATTATTTTGAACAGCTTTGGTCTGTTCACCTCTGTGCTTAGTTGGTAACATAACCCCCTCTGGTCGATTCCAGATCTCTAGCATCACCTATGGGATGATTCTTAATTAATCCTCTGTTACTGTTATAATTGCACTATCCTGGGGGAGAGTTTGACTAGCCAGGAATATTATTTTAAACATATACTGTAAACAACATTCATCCTCAGAGGATTTGGTGGATATGATGGCTTTGACCCCTTCTCTGCTGGATCCTGAACCATTTCTTCTCTAATTATTGAAAGAGACATCTTCCTTTTCATCTGATCCCATTCTGTTTGATTTTCTAAGAAAATGATAAAGGAGAAAGGAGGTTGCAACAAAACCTACCAAGTGCCATTACATGATTACTATTGAAGTCATCCAATAAAAGTGATTTATTGACTGTTTAAGAATACCTTTAACTAAATAAATGAAGAATTGACTTTCATCCCTTCCTATCAAACGACTGACTTTAATAATTTGCAAAAGATTTTAGTTAATGGGGTTAACTTCCCATATTCCAAATAGTCTTTCAAAAGTAAAATCAACTCAACTTCCTTTTTGGCATATACTGTCTTGTAAAAATAACCTAATAATTTTTTTTTCTGTGCATGTAATTTGTGTTTGGTACATTCAGTAAAAGTATCAATATAGAATATATTGCCTGCATAGAAGCAGCTTTCCACATGAGGCCCCATTCTCTCATGGTATAAGGATAATAGCACATGTTTTCTTAGCTACTTTGGATTTCCACAGTATGTTTCTATCAATTCTGTGAGACAGGTATTACAAGATCCATTTTGCACATGAGGAAACTGAGGTCTAAATGTGTGAATTTACTTAAGTATATCACAAAGGCTAAAAGTCTGGAAGTCAGCATTTGAATACAGGTCATGATTCTGAGACCAGGGTCCTTTCCATCATGTAATGTCTTTCTATTGGTTTGGTAGAAGGAAGCCTGAACTTGGAGTCTTAACTATATAAACTAAAGTCCTAGCTCTGCAATTTGCTTTTAAGTAAATCATTTCACACATCTTGGAATCTCAAATATCCTTATCTGTAAAAAAAAGTCTCTGGGGTAGTTAGGTAGTACAATAGAAAGAGCATCAGATGTGGAGACAGGAAAGCTTGAGTTCAAATAACTTACTGGCTGTGTGACCCTAAGCAAATCACTTAACCCTATTTGCCTCAGTTTACTCATCTGGAAAATGAGCTGGAGAAGCATGTTTATCAAGAAAACCCCAAATGAAGAATTGGACAAAACTGAAATGCCTTAATAACAATGAAATAGGCCTAATAATAACTGTCTCATTTGTGAGATAGACACCTTAAAGGAAAAAAGGTATTATTCTTTTTAATTCTTTTATTTTAATGACATCTTTATCTTTTAGGAGGTGAGAAAAGGGATTTCTTATGTTTTGTTTCTCATATCAAAGACACTACCCCGCCCATACTTCCACAGTCTACTAACCAATTTCCCCAAACATATGTGTCATTTATCAAGTGAAATGCAGATTCCAGGGTACGTTCTGCATTTGTCAGCGCACCAGTTGCCAGAACTACAACTGAGGACAGGAAATGAAGATACTGTTCTCTCATGAGTGTCTGTTTGGGAAACAATTACATTATTTCCCTCAAATCAAAGATATTTCTACACTCTGTGCTTACGTGGAGATCCAGTACATCTCACTGTCTCCACAACTTCTCTTCCTTTCAGAAATTACTCATTAATAAAGCTGTCTGCCCAGACTGCAAGCTTCCTTACAGGAACTGCTCTTTGCTTTTTGCCAGTCAGCTGGACTAGTTGCTCCTTTTATTAATACCTTTTCCCTCTGGAGGATGTGTCTCCTTCTACTTGGCCCAATTTCCAGCACCCTGACAACCTGACTCCCAGGGTAGACAGTTCCACCTCACCATATACAATGCTAGCCGTAATCATTCTCCTTGGCTGCTACTGTATAAGAGTGAAGCTTAGCTTCACCTACTTACTGCCTTCTGCATCAATCTTGGGTCTGCCTTCCCAATAAATTAATCATCTCATTATCACCTAGGTGAGAGGTGAGGTAGGTTGCCCAAAAGGGGCTGTTTCTGGGAATTCTTGTTGTTCTTTAGTTGTTTTCAGTTGGGTCCAACTTTTTGTGAATCCATTTGAGGTTTTCTTGGGAAAGATACTAAAGTGGTTTGCCATTTTCTTCTCTAGTTTATTTTTCAGATGAGGAAATTGAGGCAAACAGGACTAAATGACTTATCCAGGGTTGCACAGGTCTAGTGAGGATCTGGTGCCAGATTTGAACTCATGAAAATGAGTCTGGCTTCAGGCTCAACACTCTATCCACTGAACCACCTAGCTGCCCCTGGCTCTGAAAATCCAGCTAACTAAATGGGACCTTAAAAATACTCCTGCATATAATGAGATTCTTAAATGGATCTGTATTTTTCTTTACCTGTTGAATTCCTACCCATTTTTTAAAAACTCATTTCACCTATCACCTCCTCCAAGGAACTCTCCTTGATCCTTTAGGTCAAAAGTGCTCTCTGGAGAGCAATTTGGAACTACGCCCAAAGGATGATAAAACTTGTGCATACTTTTTGACCCCTCAGTATCACTACAAGTTCTGTATCATAGAGGCCATAAAAATGGGAAAAGGGCCTTCTGGTCTCTGTAGTCTCTCCCACATCTCCCACTCCCCTCCTCGAGTCTGACGGCCACTGGCTGCTGAATCCTGTGACCCTGGCCCTCCAGATGCTGAGCTCCTCTGTGACCACAGCCACCCCCTCCTTCAGAGGCTTCCTGGGCCTGGAAGAACTCCCGGCCTACGCTCATGCACACGAGGGGGGCACCACACTGAAGGGCAGAAGGCCTTTGCTGAATTCCTGACAGATGAAATTAAAGAGGAGAGGGAAATCCAGATACACAAATCCCTCCCCAAGATATGCAGGGATTGGGAACTGAGAGGGCAAGGAATAGAAGACATGTTAGTCCAGAGATGAACTTGGGACAGGATTACAGTCACATTCAATAATAATCACAGTATCCCACCGACTTTTGACATGGATCCACCAGAGGGACAGAAAACCCAAGAAGAGCAAGAGCCTGGACTTACCTCAACTCTGAACTTTGTGGCAGAAAATGTGAAGATCGATCCTAAGAAGGCCCTTGTGCTGGATTGCCACCATCCAGAGGATAAGGTTAGACAGGAGGAAGAGGAGGAGAATGGCATCTTCTCTATCCTGGCAGAGAGTTTTCAGTCCACTACAGATTCCCTGGACTGGGTCCTATAGGAGAACTTAGTGGACTTCCAGGTCACCTAGGGGTGGACAGCACATTTGCAGATGAATGATCCAGCTGAGTACAGGCTCAAAGCACCAGGACTAATTCAACTTTCTGGAAGATATGAAAAGGTTTATCATGTGTCAGTAGGGATGCCTGAGGCTGCCACCCCTGCTGTGCACCCAAAGCCCTTCCTTCCAAGAGAACATTATCTAGAAGCTATCATGGAGGAAGTGCAGGTAAAATACAATCAGGCATAAGTTATGTTCCCTAACGCTTTTATTTCCTTGGTCTACAGGCATTTTTGTACACTACCACGAAAAGATAAAAATAAAAAGATTGCATCCTTCCAAAATAAATGGAAAAGGGCCCACATTTTGAAAAATATTTATAGCAGATCTTTGTGTGGTGGACAAGAATTGGAAATTGAGGGGATGTCCATCAGCTGGGGAATGGCCATACAAGTTGTGGTATGAGAATGTAATGGAATACTATTGTGCTATAAGAAATGATGAACAGGTAGATTTCAGAAAAGTCTGGAAAGACTTACATAAACTGATGCTGAGTAAAGTGAGCAGAACCAGGAGAACATTGTACACAGCAACAGCAACATTGTGTGATGATTAGCTATAATAGACTTGGCTCTTCTCATCAATACAACCATCTAAGACAATTCCAAAAGACTCATTCGAGAAAATGCTATCCACATCTAGAGAAAGAACTATGGAGTTTGAATGTATATTGAAGTATACTATTTTCATTTGTTTTTCTTTTCTGTGATTTTTTCCCTTTTGTTCTGATTCTTCTTTTATAACATGACTAATGTGGAAATATATTTAATATGATTGTACATGTATAACCTATATCAGATTACTTGCTGTTTTGGGGATGAAAGCAGGGAGGGAGAAAAAAATGGAAATCAAAATCTTATGAAAGAGAATGTTAAAACTTATCTTTACATGTGATTGAATAAAATATTAGCTTAATAAAACTGCTCTCCTCCCCTATGCATTGATAGCAATTTGTAATTGTATGACTTTATGCATTTTATGCCATGTCGTTTATCATAGTTATCTGTAATTTTGTCTTGTTCTATTATTAATTAAAATACTAAGGCTGCAAGAACTACATGGACAACCTCTATATCTAAATTTTCTATTTCACCCAGTACCTAGAATAGTGTTTTGTGTTCAGTTAGCTTGGTATAATGGAAAGGATACTGGAGACTGATGACCTGAATTGTTCTGCTTTCTGTACTTTCTTTCTTCTGGGCCTCAATTTCTTTTTTTTTTTTTCTGATTATTTATTTATTCATTTATTTCTCATTTTCAACATTCACTTCCACAAGATTTTGAGTTCCAAAGTTTCTCCCCATCTCTCCCTTCCACTCACCTCTAGCCATTGTGCATTCAGATTACCCCTTCCCCCAAACTGCCCTCCCTTCTCTCACACCTCTCTCTTCTCTCATTCCTTTTCCCTCTATCTTATTGTAGAGCAAGACAGATTTCTATATCCCATTGCCTGAATGTCTTATTTCCCAGGCGCATGTAAAAACAATTTTTAACATTCATTTTTAAAACTTTGTGTTCCAACTTCTCTCCCTTTCTCCCTTCCCACCCATCCCCACTGAAAAGTCAAGCAATTCAATTTAGATTATACATGTGTAGTCATGTTAAACACTTCCATAACAATCATGATGTGAAAGACTAACTATGTTTCCCTCCATTATATCCTGCCCCCATTTATTCTAGTCTCTCTTTTGACTCTATCACTCCTCAAAAGTGTTTACTTCTAATTACCTCCTCCTCCCATTCCCCTCCCTTCTATCATCCTCCACACACACCCTGTTATCCCCTACCCCCCTACTTTCCTGTAGTGTAAGATAGATTATCATACTAAATTGAGTGTGCATCTTATTCCCTCCTTAAACCAAATCTAATGAGAGCAAGGTTCACTCTTTACCTCTCACCTCCCTGCTCTTGCCCTCCATTGAAAAATGTCTTGTTTCTGTGAGAGATAATTTGTCCCATTCTATTTCTCCCTTTACACTTCTCCCAATATATTCCTCTCTCACCCCTTAATTTTATTTTTTTCAGATATCATCCCTTCATATTCAACTCACCTGTGCCCTCTGTCTATAGGTGTATAATCCCTCCAAAGACCCTAATACTTAAAAAGCCTCAAGAGTTGCAAATATTATCTTTCTATGTAGTTCAACTTTGGTAAGTCCCTTATGATTTCTCTTTCCTGTTTACTTTTTCATGCTTCTCTTGATTCTTGTGTTTGAAAGTCAAATTTTCTATTCAACTCTGGTCTTTTCAACAAGAATGCTTGAAAGTTCTCTATTTCATTGAATGACCATTTTCCTCCCTGAAGTATTATACTCAGTTTTCCTGCTTAGGTCATTCTTGGTTTTAATCCTAGCTCCTTTGACTTCTGGAATATCATATTCTCAGGCCTTCATTCCCTTAATATAGAAGCTGCTAGATGTTATGCTATCCTGATTGTATTTCCACAATACTGGAGTAGTTTCTTTCAGACTACTTATTATGTTTTCTCCCTGACATAGCAACTCTGGAATTTGGCTACAATATTCCTAGGAGTTTTCCTTTTGTCATCTCTTTCAGGAGGCAATTGGTGGATTCTTTCAATATCTGTTTTACTCTCTGGTTCTAGAATATCAGGGCAGTTTTCATTGATGATTTCTTGAAATATAATATCTAGGCTCTTTTTCTGATCATGGCTCTCAGGTAGTCCCATAATTTTTAAATTGTCTCTCCTGGATTTATTTTCCAGTTCAGTTGTTCTTCCAATGAGATATTTCACATTTTCTGCTATTTTTTTCATTCCTTTGATTTCGTTTCAAAATTTCTTTGTTTTTCGTTAAGTCATTAGTTTCCATTTCTTCCATTCTAATCTTTATGGAATTATTTTCTTCAGTGAACCTGGAACCTTCTTTCCATTTGGCCAATTATGCTTTTTAAGGCATTCTTCTCCTCATTGGTTTTTTGGACCTCTTTTGCCATTTGGGTTAATTTGTTTTTAAAGTTGTTATTTTCTTCAGGGTTTTTAGGATCCCTTTAACAAGAAGTTGACTCATTTTTCATGACTTTCTTGCATCACTCTCATTTTTATTGCCAATTTTCCTCTATTTCTCTTACCTGATTTTCAAAATCATTTTTGAGCTCTTCCATGACCAAAGACAAATTCATAATTTTAGGGGGATTTTTGACTTTGTTGTTTCCTTCTGGTTTTATGTTTTGATCTTCCTTGTCACCAAAGTGAGATTCTATAGTCTGATTTTTCCCATTTTTTTTCTTATTTCCATGGCCAATTACATAATTTTTGAGCTCTTTATCAAGGTAGTTCTCTATTTCCAGTGGGGGCTGTACTGCCAGCTGCTCAATCCTCCACAATCTGTGATCTTAGAGCTCCAGAAACAGCCTCTTCTCCCTGCTGCTTCTGTGGCTTGTCAGCACTCTTTAGCCCTTTCTTCCACCCTGGGGCTGGGACCTCACCACTGTGCTCTCTCACACAAGTCTGACACATTTTTTCCACTGAACTTCCAATTTATCCTTGACGTTTTTGGGTCCACCATAGGTGCCAGCGATTCAGTCCCCTGAGGCCTGCTTAGGTCCTGTATGTCCTGGGAACACTGGACTACACTCTGTTCCCATTGTTGCATGATAAATGTTTTCCCTCAACCTTTCAGGCTGCCTTGGGATGGAGATTTGCTACACTCTGTCATTTTATGGGTTCTGCAGCTCCAGAATTTGTTGAGTCATTTTTTATAGGTATTTGGTTGGACTTGTAGGGGGAGCCCTAGCAAGTCTCTGCTTCTACTCCACCATCTTGGCTTACCCCCATGATGGGTATTTATGACTCAGTTTCTTAATCTAAAAATAAAAAAGAGGTTAGACTAGATAATCAGTAATATCTTTGTCAGCTCTTGAGCTTATGATTTATTTGTTGTTGCATCTGACTGGAGCAGAGGTAC